>JAOWBW010000447.1:510003-897503 GCA_026119855.1 Campanula takesimana | reverse complement strand
CCCCACATGTCCATTAAGATCGCCACCAACGACTAACTTCTCACTACTAGGTACGCGTTGCACAACCTCTTCTAAATCTTCACAGAACTCTTGTTTAATAGATGCGTCCAACCCTACTTGTGGTGCATAGGCACTAATAATAGTTATAATCTCATCACTAACCACAAGTTTAATACCAATAATCCGGTCACTCTTCCTGTACACCTCCACAACATCATCGATATACTCCTTGTCAATAATGATACCTACTCCATTCCTACCCTTCTCCTTTCCTGAATACCAAACCTTAAAACCCCAAGGTGCTATTTCTTTAGCTTTCTCTCCAACCCACTTAGTTTCTTGTAGACACATTATGTGAATCTTCCTCCTCCTCATAACCTCCACCACTTCTGCTGATCTCCCTGTCAAAGAGCCTATGTTCCAAGTTCCAAAGCGCATCCCACTAATCTTACCCCCACCATGGACTAGCTTCTTTACTCGCACTCGTCCGCAATGTAGGAACCCTTGCATATTTGACACCACCCCCGGGCGCCGAGGTGGCGCGTCGCTTCCGGGCGACGACCTAGCAACCTTAATAATAATAATAATATACGCGTCGAAAAATAAAGCATTATTTGAATAAAGCATAAGTTAAGAATACATTTGGATTCAATCTATAGACTCTTCTCATTGTCCTGCATTTGTTTCATACTTGCTCTGGTTAATTTCTTGCTTTAGTTTAGTTATAATTCTTTAAAACTAGTCCGTCATTTATTGTTCAATTGATTTTTCTCTCCGCAAGTTTTTGTGGTTCGACACCCTAGTTTGCATAATGCTACATCGCACTTTCAAGGGTAAATAAATACTCGTCAACATCATCATAAAATCGAAAGGTTTTGATCCTAATAAGACCTTCCGAGAACGATACAATAACATCCACCAGCAAAAACTCTTAAATGTGCTCGTCTCCCTTCTCGGTTAACATTGCGAACCACAATGCAAGTGTATACGCCAGACACGAATTATTATCTAATACAACTACGGCGATTTTAGTTAATCTCACACACAGTATAGTAGACATGTTTGCAATAAAAAAATTACAAGTGATACAAGATATTACTCACACAAATACTTGTGAAATACTTTTCTCCACCTCCACATAGGTTTCGAAGAATCAATCGACTAGATATTTTAAACAAAATTGATGTAAAACAGTAAAGTATGCTTAACAAATTACTATCACTTTTCAATAACTCAAACAATCACATAAAGAAAAAAAACCACAAAATATGTATTACACTTCTAAACAAAAACATTATGCTACACATATTTCTGTCGATTATAATAGGATAGGGAGAGAGACGAAGTCAATCATACAAGGAAGATAAAATTAGTTATTAATCACAAGAGTAGGACATTTATACAAGGGGGTGGAGTACTTCCGGATTTCGAACCGCTCCACCGAGCGGTTAGCTCCACCCGCTCCACCCAATGGCTCCGATTAGAGCCACCTCATTGGATTTTGTGTTCGACGGATGAGATGTGTCCGAGCTCAGTAGGACCCACAAAAAATTGAAATCATCTTAGCCGCACAGATGATGAGCTCGCCTATATGGCCTTGATCGGAGCCGTTGGATGGAGGGGTGGGGCTAAAATGGGTGGAGCGGTTCCGGGTCCGAGTACTTCCCAAGCTATTATAGATACATAAGGAAACTGTTGGGGTGCAACCCAAAGTCCCACATCGGCAATTGAGGAAACAATTGCAAGTTATATAAGAGCACCCACCCACTTCATTAGTATGAGGCCTTTTGGGAGTTGACCCAAAAAAAATCCGTGCCGGCTAGGCCCAAAGCGGACAATATCATACTAATGTGGAGAGTGGTGGTAGTGGTTGCAGTCCCTACAGAAACTATATAATATTAATCCTAAATCAAATAAACTCTAGGAAAATAAATAATACAATAGTAAACCTATTAGGTAAGTAAACAATACAAGTTATAATAATATGTAAAGAATGATTTTATATCCTTAATAGGCCCCCGCAAGATGGACGATCCTTGGATAATTCAAATATTGAAAAGTAATGAGGCGAACCGGTCGTCTAGCAAGAAGGTAGAGAGTTGAGCACGTGGTGTCACCTTGTACAAGTAGGGGTTCCACACCTCATGTGTGGGATTGATTTTACTTGACGTCGCAACCACATAGGAATGACGATTTTACGTTGCAATGTCAAGTACTTTAAGCCGCAATGACGTTTACTTGACGTTGCAACCACGTCGCAATGACGATTTTACATTGCAATGATGTTTACTTTAACGCCACAGCCACGTCGCAATGACGTTTACTTGAACGTCTCGTCGACGACGTCTCAACGTCGATTTTACGTTTGAATAAAGATTTTACGTCTCAACGATGATTTTACGTCTCAATGACAAAATTGGGTTTGGGTTTTATTTTACATCTCATCGACTACGTCTCAACTCAACGCTGATTTTACGTCTCACCGACAAAATTGGGTTTAGGTGCACTGCTGATGGTGGCAGATGTTTGAGGGAAGGTTAAAGTTTCAAGAGGATTGGCCAAAGTAAAGAGGTTAGGGTTTGTGATTTGGGAAAGTAATTGGGGTGTGGGCGTAATTGTGAGGACATGTACAAATTTGGAGACTGAGTAGGCTTTGCGTTGATGGAGAGGGGTTGTGGTCACGACTGTAGTTGGGGAATGTTTTGGCCATATTTAGGTAGGTTTTGCAGAGGGTTGTGGTTTTTGGGAAGTAGACGGTTGTGGGAAGGGGATGTGGGTTCTGTTGTGGGTACAAAGAAACTATGACGACAATGCCGAGTGACCCTATGCATTGGTCCTTTTCGACAAGGTTATAATTTTTTCAGTAATAAGGGAACGGGGTAAATATGGGCTTTAGAACATTCCAACGGATATCCGACGGATGGTAGTTTTGATGATATGTTAACACTGATTTTCGATCAGAAATATACTATCAGCGTTTTTTTGCCAAAAAATCAAAAGCTTCTGAAGACCCATCGTCATACTACTATATTTACTCATGAAACTCAGTCGGAAAAGGTTAGAAAAAGTGTTTCACGCCCAAGTTTTATCATCGGCCATTGTGACAAATTATATTGTGGGAAGGTATTCAGTAAAAAAAGTAGCGGTATTTCATTTCTCAATATAAATTCATTAATAATTTAACTGTTTGACCCTAACAATCGACTGACGTGAGATTTTCGAAAGAGTTTCATTAATAGTTCTTTGTTTCAAGTAGTGATAATGGCACACACTAAAATCATGACACAAATAATTTTCTCCCTCATATATGTAAAAACATTGATAAACATTTTTTGATAGACTCATTTCCGTCAGCCATGGCCATGGATGGCCGTTTAAATTTCAACTAACATTTGTCCGAAAATGAAGTATCGCAATTTTTTGGAATTCATCTTGATCGACAAACGTATCACTCTTACCGACCAATCTTCGCAAGATTAGCAAATTCGTCAGTAGGTTTTTTTTTTTTTTTACAATAGCTTATGTGTCAAAAGGATAAAGGGAATATAAGATCAACATAAATTTAAGGGTTAATTGCAATTTGGTTACCTGAGTTTTACAAAATTCTGCAATCGGTTACTAAATTTGTCAAAGTTGCGATTGGGTTCCTGAGTTTGCTGAACATGAGCAATCAGGTGTAAAACTCATTAGCTAGTTAAAAAAATTAACGAAATGTATATCATGTGCAAAACATGTGACTTTTATTGAGGGCAAATATGTCATTCCCACTCGTAAATGAATCTCACTTACAAATAATTTAGTTTCAAGTGTTAAAAATAAAAGATTAGGGGCCAAAATGTAAATATGTCTTCTTCTTCAACCTCTAGCATTACCCCCCTCCACCCAAAACAACCACTGTCATCTACCGCCACCATCTACCCACCACCACCTTCGCTATCATCAAACCCAGAAACAAGCCATCATACCTCACGGCACCCTTCCACCACTGTCAATTGAACTAGGTGAACCTCGAATTGGACACCATAAATCGCCCAGGCGTTATCCGGATCGGCGGTGATTGATTCAACAGCCATGGTTGCTTTTTCCTTCAATACAACTGAGCCAGATTCGATTATTCTCAATAAAGGCCCTAATCCGCCTTCTTCAAAGACTGACTTTCTCGATTGTTCATTGGCGGTGGCTAGAATTGATACGGCTGAGACGGCGTATTCTCGAACAGAAGGATGAGCATTAAGATCGAGGAGATGAATCAAATAGCTAACATTACCTTCTTCCGTGAGCAATTGAAGGAGAGATTCCATAGCTTTCTTCTTGAACTCAGCCCCGCCGATCTGGAGCCTCGTGAACAGGTCCCTAACGAAGAACCCTAAATCCTCCTTAGCGGCTCCGGCGGCCGATTGAGAGAGCACAATCGCGTTGGACTGACGAAGAACGCCAGAGCAGAGAAGCAAGTGAATGTCGTGAATCTGCTTAGAGAGCCAACCGGTGGCCACTCCAAGAACTCACTCCTCCGGTCGTCTTCAATGCTCAGGATTAAATTATTGTTTGGGTGAAAGTTTATCCCTTTCAATCGGAAATGACAAGTTGCCCTCTTAAAAGTCACGTGTTCCGCACATGATATACATTTCGTTATAATTTTAACAAGTTAACAGATTTTACACCTGATTGCTCCGGTTCAGCAAATTCAGGAACCCAATCGCAACTTTGACAAATTTAGTAACCGATTGCAGAATTTTATAAAACTCAGGTAACCAACTTGCAATTAACCCTAAATTTAAAATAGCGTACTTGCAAAAGTCATACATTTTAGGGTTTATGAAGCAATAAATTTGAATAATTAAATCTACAAACTACAAGTGTGGAGTCTCCATCATCATCCTATTTATATGAATCAACATGGTTTCAGGGTTGGGTGAGACACTTCTTATGTTTTTTTTTTTCAAAGTTACTTCTATCGATAACAACCGCAACTTAGCTATTAAAGTTTTAAAATAAAATTTATTATATATCCACTGAAAATTATGACTCATTTCAGATTGAAAATAATGAATTGTATTGCGAAAGATGTTCGTATGTTGATTCTAAAATGTAAGATGGACATCTTACCTTCACATCCGAGTCGGCGGCCGCTTCCATTGCCAGATTTTTTGGTGTATCACTTGTTGGATGAAGATGCGCGTTAGTTGAAATGAAATGTGATTTTCTTCGTTAATAACTATGTTTCTCTAAAAACTCTCTTCCGTGCAATGAAGCCACCTAACAACCATATTTATGGAGGAAAAAAGGACGAAAAGGAATCTTTTTATGAAAATATTTAAAATGCTACCAAAATATTGTTCGACGCGTTCTTATCTGCTTGACAACTTTTTCTGTGATGAGAATTAATGAATTATCGTACTTACCTATTAAATTTTGGGTTAGTCACACCAGGTCCTGATAGACATATAAATGCTAAAATGAGACGCATTGTTCAAATTTTTTGAGTCTAGTCCCTAAGTGGAAATCAAAATGCCTAAAGATTCCCTAATTGGTTTTGTAATTATCAAAATGAGAAACTAACAATTTATTCCTATCACACAGCATGCACACGCACGACCACAATTACTATCCCCCCTCATTATCTCTCTCCACCTTCCGGTGAGGCAACTATGATTGAGAATTACGTTTGATAGCGATGGTAGAATTTTGAGCTACCAAAGAGTGGTTCGGTAAGATAACTAGAACTAATGTTAAGCATAATTTGTTGTAGAAGTTGGCCCAATGATAGATGTGTTTTTACACATTTAAATGATATGCTACCAAGGTTAATTTATGCTCGATTATTGGGATTATTGTGTTTTTAATGGCTTTTTGTGGAGATTTGTGTCAAGACATGAAAATATGTATTTTTGTGATGATTTACACTTAATGGAAGGTAAAGAGAGGAACGGTGATGGAGTCATACCAAAAAGAAGGGAAAAAAAAAGATGAATCCAGCATTCCAGTAAAGTGTGGGACTGCACACTATTCATGGGAGGCCGCGCACTATCTCCTCAATTTGGCCCTGTTTTGCCCCATTCTACCCCAGACGATTTGGGTGACCGCACACCCAAAAGAGAGCGGCCGCACAGTCTTCCAGCCCAAAAGCTCAGCTTCGTTCCTGATAGAATGGGCGGCCGCACACCCTAAAGTGGGCGGCCGCACATTGTTACAGATAGAAAAGTTCAAGTTTTCCAAGTTTCATAATAAATTGATTTGTTTTCTTTTTTGTAACCCTATTTGACCCTAGTATAATATGTCTAAACTCCATCAGCCATATTATTTAGTTTTTACCGCTTTTCAAGCCTTGTAAACAAATATTAAATATTTACAAGTTTTATTCAAGAATTCATGTGTTCTTCTCAAAATTTGTTGGTGATTAATATGAATATGAGCGGCTAAGTCTTCTATTCTACGGATTGGAGGTAACATGTATGGATTTAGTATGTATTAATTAATCTTATTGTGAATCATCTTGTTAGGTTCTTCAAAAGCGATTTTATAAAAGTTTTCTATTACAATTTAATGCTAAGATTAGATTGAGTTTTTAACTAATTTGTGTATAAGGATTTTGAGTGATCGATTGAGATTTACAAAGTCTGACCTTTGAATAATATAATTTAGGTTTGTTAAGTGATTTTTCACCGAAGTTATAGATTCGATATTCCTAGGGCTTTAATGGGTTGTTCGAATATTACGCGGACTTTGCGGAAAGTGTAATATTTGGAGAGCACTAAATTGTGGACGTGTGAACGCCCAATTTTACTTTTGTGAATGAGCCCCCAACAGTGATTGACAATATTATTATTCATGCATATTAATGAAATACATGTGAACCCAATTCGTAGATCTTTCTCCCATTACTTGAATCCTGGTAATTTCATTTTAGTTTTTATTATGTGATCTCTTAGTTAATTTTAATTGCTTTCGTAGTTTAGATAAAAACCAAAAACAGTCTTTTTACT
This sequence comes from Campanula takesimana, assembly GCA_026119855.1. Classification (NCBI taxonomy): domain Eukaryota; kingdom Viridiplantae; phylum Streptophyta; class Magnoliopsida; order Asterales; family Campanulaceae; genus Campanula; species Campanula takesimana. The sequence goes on along the minus strand of JAOWBW010000447.1, from coordinate 890,520 downwards.
TTATTGTCTTTAACTGCTGAAAATCGAACTGTTGATACACAAGTCTCTGTTGATCGACCGTCACTTTCGCGCGTTACTACTACGGTAACTAGTGCGCTTGCTAGGTATTTTATTACAAGTGGAGTTTTTCTCTATCAAGTTTTTGGCGCCATTTCCGGGGACTTGATCTGTATTCCATAGTTCAATTTTCAATAGCGTATGCTTGGTCGGAAGTTACTGAACCCCGAGTTGGTTTCGTTGAACGACGACATCGACAAGCTTGAGAGGGGCATTCCTCCTAGCAATCAGTCAGAAACCAAATCTGAAAATTATGTCACTGGGACAGAAGAACAATTAAGTGAACCAGAAACTTCTACAACCGAGGTAGAAGAAGACACTAATATGGGAGAAAGAGAAGAGAAGATCGTTCGTCATATGAACGACTTCTTTCGTCCTAAAATTTATGACGCGTCTTCCTGTATTAATTTGCCAGCCACGTCAAAATCTTATGAATTAAAAAGGCAGTACTTTAACTTGTTACCTAATTTCCATGGTTTAGCTAATAAGGACCCTTTGAACTTCATCCGTGAATACCTCACTAATGTGAAGACCTTTCTTATCACCAGTGGCGTATCCAGGATTTACAGTGAGGGGGGTCAAAAAATTATATAGAAAAGATTAAAAAAAATAAAAAAATACACTAAAAAAATGACAATAAAAAAAACACATATAAAGCCTTTTTTTTTTCAAACGAATTCAATTTTTGATAAAATAATACGAAAAGTGTTACATAAGTGGTTTCTTATTCTTCATCTTTTTAAAATACTCTGCTTCTTGAACATTAGATGTTAGAATATTAGGCTCTTGGGTATTAGGCGTTTCAGGATTTGGATTTGAGACACTAGCATTGGGGACAATAGGCTCTTGAATTTGAGGCTCTTGAGCATTAGGCACTTTAGAATTTGGATGTTGGGCATTATGGTCGAGGACGTTAGACTCTTGAACTTGAGGCTCTTCATTACTTTGCGAATGTTTCAGTTTCTTGAAATAGTTTTCGAGCACTGTTAGAAAATGCGTAAAAAACAAATTAACAATGTCACCGGCCATACACAAACAAATTAACAAGGCCACAGGCCATGAAACCACAACAACAAAGCCACTAAACCACAACAACAAGGCGACAACTACAAGGCCACTGGCCATAAAACCACAACAACTACAAGCTATAAAACCACAACAACAAGGGCACTTACCATAAAACCACAACAACAAGTCCACTAAACCACAAGGCCACTGGCCATAAACAACCGCACGAGCAAAAACACCGGCCATAAATAAACACGTCAACAAGGCAACAAATACAAGGCCACTGGCCATACACAAACATATAACAAGATTATAGTTCAGTTTCTAACCTCCGGGATAGGGAGCCTCATTCGCTTTAGAGTTCGAAGTAGCCGACCCACTTGATCTTTTCAAACTTCGAGGAGGACCCATTTTTTCTGTAGAAAATAAGCTAGAGTTAAAATCACAAAAATTAATAGTCTGTCAGAAAAAAAGACAGAATCCGATTGAAGGAAAGGGGGAAACTTGATTTTTTGGGAAATTTAGGGATTTGAGATTAGGGACGCCTATAATGGTTTCTCAAATTCGTTTTTCTATCAGATTGTGATTCAAAAAAAAAAAAAGGAAAAAAAAAGACAGAATCCGATTGAAAGAAAGGGGGAAACTTGATTTTTTTGGGAAATTTAGGTATTTGAGATTAGGGACGGAAGAGTAAAAAGGCGACAAAGGGGAGAAAGATTACCTGCGGGCTGGGCGACCGGCGTCTATGGCTTCTCTTCGGCGACGGCGAGTCTTCCGTTCTTCGATGTTCGAAATCGCTCGTCTTCGTCGACTGAACCCGCTTACGGCAAACAAAAATAATAACTTTGGGTAAGTTGTGTAAAAGTCAGAGTATATATATGTAGGGGTTTGAGGGGGGTCAATTGAAAATTTTGAGGGGGGTTAAAGTTATAAATTGAATTTTTTTAAAGGGTGAAAATAGGTATAAACGGAAAGGTGAGGGGGGTCAATCAACCCCCCACTCACAAACGTGCGTCCGCCCCTGCTTATCACTACTGTTATCACGGAAGACCAGTTGAAGTTGCGTTGCTTTCCCCCTGCTCTTAAGGGTGCAGCTAAAACTTAGTTTATGACCTTACTACCCGATAGCATAAATTCATGGGAAAAGATGTACCATGCCTTCTTTTAGAGATTCTATTCTCATCCCTCATTATCGGCCATAAGAAAGAAAATCATAGGTTTCCAACAAGAACATGGTGAGGAATTTCACAAAGCATGGGAGCGTTTCAAAATGATTTTAGTTCAATGTCCTCACCATGACTTTCCACTACCCTATTTAAATCAAGCATTTTATGATGGGTTAAGTCATTTGCATCAAAACACTGTTGATAATGCAACAGGAGGGTTAATAGGTGAGAAAACCCTTGAAGAGGCTAAGGACATATTTGAGACGTTAGGTGCAAATTCCCAACAGAAGGGAGTGATAGGAAATCAAAAGGGGATTTATAAAGTTCAATATAATGAGAGGGTAGATAAATTAGAAAATGCATTGGTTCAAATTACTAATCAAATTTCCATGCTTACATCTTTAGTCTCTCCTCTTATTGCTAATAAAGTTCAAGAATTTTGTGCTAATTGTGGTGTGAATTCTCATGCTACTAATGTGTTCCCATCTAGTGCATAATTTTCTGATTTTATGGAACAAGCACAAGCAGAAAATGGATTCCAACAAAGGTAGCCATACAATAAACTCCAACACATACAATCCAGGGTGGTGGCAACACCCAAATCTCTCATGGAGTAACAATCAACCACTCCACCTTGTTCAACCACAACCACAACAACAAGTTCAACAACCTCAAAAACAATCAATTAAAAAATACCGGAGAAGATGAGGGTGGACAGAATGCAAGACAAGAAGAACTATGATACTGCCATCAACAAGCTTGAGACACAAACAAGTCAAATGGCTGGTGTTATTCGAAGTACCAAGCCAAGAACCTTTCATAGTCAAGGGGAGCACTCAACTATGGCCATCACCACATTGAGGAGTGGTAAAGTGATTGGGCAAGAGGTAAGATCATCTTCATCTCATTTTAATAATCATGTTGAGAAAAATTCCAAAGTTGTGAAGGAAGATGGTACTAATGATTTGGGAGAGAAACAAAATGCTAAATCTCCACCTCCCAAACCATATGTACCTCCCATGCCTTTTTTGGGTAGATATATGAGGCAAACAATGAAACATCAATTTTCTAAAATATATGACATGTTCTCAAAAGTAAACATCAATTTACCCTTATTGGAGGTCAGTAAAATATCCCATCTTATATTAGGTTTTTCAAGAATTTAAGTACCCAAAAACCAAGGTTGGGAAAAGGTGAACATGTGGTAATGTCTGCAAAGGTGAGTGCCGTGTTCCAACACCACCTTCCACCTAAACTTAAGGATCTCGGTAGTTTTAATGTTGACATCACTTTGGGGGATTCTAAGTCAGTGAATGCGATGTTGGATCTAGGTGCTAGCATTAACTTGATGCCTTATTCTGTTTACAAGCAATTGGGATTGGGTGAGCTTAAACTAACAACAATTACCCTTCAGTTAAGCGATCACTCGGTCAAACACCTTGTGGGAATTGTGGAAGACATTCTAGTACAAGTTGATAAGCTCATCTTCCCAGTTGATTTTTTTGTGATTAACATGGAACAGAGTGATGGTAATAACCGTGAAACACCTATTCTTCTTGGGCGTCCTTTCATGGCCACTACTGACACCACCATTAATGTCAAAAAAGGAAAATTAGCAATGAATGTTCTTGATCATAAGGTGGAAATTTCTATATTCAAAGTTATGAAAGAACCACAAATCTTTGATGAGTCATGTGGTTATGTTGATGGGGTGGATGAGTCTGTTCATGAGCAGTTGGGCATGAGTAGATGGCAATAAGTCTGAGTCAGTGTTGAATGGCGGTGAGAAAACTAAGGATAATGTGGATGTTCATGTGATGGCTATTAACACCAAGGCCGACGAACACCATCCCAGTGATGGACCGTTTCACCCCTTAGGCCATTTCCATGAGAATTCGGGACCCCCTATAAAATATTGTGCCACCTGTGTTACTTGTTGTTGTGCAGGAAATAGTAAGAAGAAGAAAATCCCAAGAAAGAAAAAGAAAAGGCACAAAGAAACCCCATAGTTTAAACAAATACTCTGGAAATTAATAAATAAGGAGTTAGAAAGTCATGGGCACATGTGCAAGAGAGCACGGGAAGTGGTCAAAAGGCCGGAAAGCAAAGGCCAACGACAATATGGCCAATCTCAATCCCAAATAAAATTGGGGTCACCATCAGGCTAACGACGTTAAACAAATGCGCTTGTGGGAGGCAACCCACTAGGTATGTTTAATTTACTGTCATTTATTGTTTTGTTGCGTCATGCCATTATTTGAACCCAAAGCATGTTTTAGTTTCTTATGCTATGAAAATATAGCATGATTTGAGTTTGGGGGTAGGCATCTCTCCGAGTTTGTCGGTTTATAGGGGAGTGTAAATAGTGTCACCTTAAAAAAAAATTGAAAAATTTAAAATTTTTGTTCTTGTTATATGTTGGGTTGTTGGCCATGGTCGGTGATGATCCAAAGGTTGTTTGTATTATCCATCACGTGTGACATTATGTTACCTATAATTGGGATCACATTATCTCTATCAAAGGCATGATTGGCCCATCTCTCACTTATATTATTTTCACAATCATGTTGCTAACTTAAGAATAATTTCTGGGATCACTTGGTGTACATTCGGGGACCCTAGAATATTGTTGCGCGGTTGACAATAACAAGTCAATAGGTTATTTGGTCTTTATGGCATTTCTTTCTAAACCCTTTTCTTAGCCTTATTTTGTTTATCTAGTCACTCAAATAAAATCATCACTAGAATACCCCCTTTGAGCCTAAATTGCAGAAAAGAATGGCACATTAAAGACCACTGTTCACCTTCTTTTGACAGGCGATTTCCTACCCTTTTGCACTAAGAATAAGTTAGACCCACCTTGACGAGGAAGTGCATTAGAGACTGATGAGAATTTATGGTTCAGAATTGGGAGAATGATTTGGGAAACATTGGATATGGCCAAATATATGAAGGGGGATATGTAATGAAAGAGAAAGGGGCAAGCACAAAAATATTGTGATTATTGTTTGTAGTGTGCGAAATCTGTAAATAGCACACTTTTATCGTATGTACAGTTCAAAGTTATATTCAACAAATTGTTATTCAAAAAAAAATTACTTGTCTCCTTAATATATTAAAGTTGTTGGGTTAATGACTTTGAATTTGGGACGCCGAGTTAAAGGGTTAAGCGACAGAGAAATCTCGTGATTCCAGGACAGAGCAGAACAGCTCGGCCGAGCAGGTGGGGTCCGGGCGCACCAGGGGTAATACCCGGGCGGACCAAAGCACGTCGGAATTTCTGCATTATAGAGAGGAGTAGATCCGGGCAGACCATAAGAGGGACCCGACCGAACCAAGGCAAAGGGTCCGACCAGACCAAGGTCAATACCCGGCCGGACCAAGTCTCCAGAATCCTATTTCAGGCAGTTTTCCACAGCAGCGCAGAAGGAAGGATTTTGAGTCAGTTTTAGACTAGGTTTCCAAGTTCCTAACATACTTTGAGATAAACTTTACTGGTATAAATAGAGGCCATTAGTTTAGATCAATGTTAGCCTCAGAGCGAGGTCTGTAATTCTACAGTTGCACAGTCAGGAAAATTCGTACAGCAGTAATAGTGTGATCTTGTAATCATTTCTCCAGATTGATAATAATATTCTCTCCCCTCCCCGTGGACGTAGCCAAGTTAGTGAACCACGTAAATTTGTGTTCTTGTGATTGCTTGCTTTTCTTATCAAGTCTTGTTATTGCTCTAACAAGTAGTATCAGAGCTCTGGTAGTACCAGAGCTTTGGTTCGTGGTTAGAGGTTCAGGGATTCCGCTGTAGAGAACAAGAAGATGGGTCAAGGAGCAGATTCAATCGATATGTTCAATGGGAAGAATAGTTTTTCTCTCTGGCAGATCAAGATGAAGGCTTTGTTGATAGACAAAAATTTATGGGAACCGTTGGAGATTGCAATCAGGGATCGCAAGGATCCCAAGGGTAAGGCAGTCACCACGGAAGGTACCGCAGAACAGTCAGGGAAGGACAAGCTAGCAGCAGCGAAGGAGGTGGCGGCATTAAAGAAGTTAGATCAGAAGGCTCACGCCAAGATCATCAGACAGTTGGATAATGAGATCCTAACCAATGTTGCAGGAACAGACTCTGGAAGCAATCTTTGGTTAATGTTGGAAGACATATACATGACACGTTCATTTACCAACAAGTTATACCTAAAGAAGAAGCTGTATGATTGCCGTATGACTGAAGGTACGCCTATAAATGATCATCTTAAAAGATTTACTTCTGCATTACTTGAACTATGTAATATAGGAGTTGTTGTGGAAGACGAGGATGCAGGCTTGCAACTTTTAGTATCTTTACCTATGTCTTATGAACATTATGTCGATTCGTGCATAAACCGTAAAGATGGTATCTCTTTAGAGGAAGTGAAAACTTCTCTCAAGACGAGAGAGTTACGCCGAAAGGCGAGTGGGAATGAGGCAGGTACCCAGTCATCAGGTTGGGTTGCTAGTAGTAGTAACAAGGGTTCTAGTGGGAAAAAGAACAATCAAGGTAATTCTTCACACAAGAAGGGTCCGAAGCCTGGGGATATCTGTAATTTCTGAAAGGAGAAGGGGCATTGGAAGTTCGATTGTCCCAGAAAGAAGCAAGGCAAGGCACCAGTCAGAGCAGAGGCCATGATGGCCAGAGATAGCAGTTCAGAAGAGGATTATGCTCTAGTAGCATCAGAATCAGCATGCGCATCTGATGCGTGGATTCTAGATTCAGGAGCATCTTACCATATTAGTCCTAGGAGAGAATGGTTTACTGATTACAGGCAGATGGATGGCGGTGATATAAGCATGGCCAATAGTGCAGTATGCAAGGTTGTCGGTATCGGTTTGATCAAGGTTAGGACTCATGATGGTAAGTTTGTCACTTTGAACGAGGTTTGACACATTCTGCTTATGACAAAGAATCTGATTTCTCTTAGTCAGTTAGACAGCAAAGGGTTTAGCTTCAAAGGTAAAGGTGGAGCAGTTAGTGTCTGTAACGGTTCAGAAGTGGTGCTGAAAGCCCTTAAGCGGGGCTCCTTGTATTTCCTCCAAGGAAATACGCTTGCAGAGTCGACTATGGCTGCATCAAAAGAGGTGAATGAGGGAGATATTTCTAAGCTATAGCACATCAGGCTCGGTCGCATGAGCACTCGAGAGATACATGAGTTGACTAAAAGAGATATTCTATGTGGCCATAAGATCAAGGATCTTAAAGGCATTCTGGATTACATCCACTCAGAGTATTGGGGACCTTCACGTCAGGAATTTCTAAGGGGGCACATATATTTCTTGTCTATGGTTGATGATTATTCGAGGAAGACTTGCGTGGTTATCATGAAGCACGAGAATGGGGCTCTAAGGAATTTCAAGGACTTGAAGACGGTAGTGGAGAACCAGACAGAGAAGAAGATCAAGAAGCTCCGGACAGATAATGGTTTGGAGTTTTGCAGTACTGAGTTCGATTCGTTTTGCAGAGAGGTGGGGATTTCTAGACATCTCACCATCAAAGGCATACCACAGCAGAATGGTGTAGCAGAACGAATGAATCAGACATTGCTTGTGGGAGTGTGGTACATGCTTTCCAATGCAGAGTTGACTAAAAGTTTCTGGGCAAAAGCGCTTAGTACAACATGTTACTTGATTAATCATGGACTTCACATCGGTATTGGACTCAAAGTTCCCTATAAGGTATGGACTGGTAAATCCATGATTGTTTCAAGTGTTGGCGGTGTTGATAAACAGGTGGATCATTAAGATACTGAAGAGTTAGTTGTCCCACAGTCAGATGTTGAAAAACTGGTGGAGCAACAAGATACTGAAGAGTTAGTTGTCCCACAGTCAGATGTTAATCAGGATCCACCAACAGAGACAAAGACAAAGACTGAAGCACTAGAAAGTTCAAGCTCAGTTCCCGAAGAACATGGGTTAGCACAAGGAAGGTCTAGAAGAGCTAATATTGGGAAGCCTCTAGAGAGATATGGATTTGAAGACTTGGTGTCTTATGTACTGCTGGTTACTGAGGAAGTGGAGCCCGTTCTTACGTAACCTTCTACTTTCAATAAAGCAGATACATATTCAGAGTCATCTCAGTGGTATACGGCTATGGGTGATGAGATGGAGTCTCTTCACAGGAATCAGACTTAGGAGTTGACCACAAGGCCAGAAGGTAGAAAGATTATGGCTTGCAAGTGGATCTTCAAGAAAAAGGAAGGGATATCACCAGCAGAAGAGGTTGAGTGTAAAGCTCGCGTTGTTGCAAGGGGTTTCACACAGAGAGAGGAGGTGGACTACTATGGGATCTTGTCACCAGTGGTCAGACACACTTCGATCAGAGTGTTGCTTGTAATAGAGGAAGAGATATACATGACAGAGTCGGAAGGATTCCAAGTTCCTGGTAAGGAAGATCAAGTTTGTAGGATGAAGCAATCGCCTAGGCAGTGGTACAAGAGATTTGATAGCTATGTGATAGCAACAGTCAAGAAGTCAGAGATTCAGAAGCTGAAAGGCTTATTGGTCGCAGAGATGAAGGGTTTGGGAAACGCGAAAAAAATTCTGGGTATGGAGATCTATAGAGACAGAGCCAAACGAAAACTATTCTTATCCCAGAAAAGATACATCAAGAAAGTTTTAGAGAGGTTTGGTAGGTCAACAGCTAAGGCTATAGATACTCTGGGTGCAGTGAATGCACAGACAGTCGCGTTTGGGCCCAAATTGGCTGAGGAGAAAGAGTATATGGCTCGAGTACCCTATGCTAGTGCAGATGGTAGTATGATGTATTCTATAGTGCGCACTAGTGACATCAGTCTCATCTATGGAAGTGGAACAGAATGTGCAATTGAGGGTTTCTCAGATTCAGGAGATGTTGGTACAAGAAGATCGATGACCGGATATGTATTCACGCTTGGTGGGTCAGTTGTCAGTTGGAAGGCTACATTGCAGGCGACAGTGACGTTGTCTATAACAGAGGCAGAATACATGGCATTGACAGATTCCGCTAAGGAAGGAATATGGTTGAAGGGATTGATCAACGATATTGGGATACATCAGGATGAGGCTATTATTTATTGCGATAGTTTGAGCGCGATTTGTTTGGCCAAGGATCAAGTTCATCATGAGGGGACCAAGCACATTGATATCAGATATCACTTTTTAAGGGATGAGAAACGGGTAAAGGTGAAGAAGGTAGGGACGGCGGACAACCCTGCAGATATGTTCACAAAACCCGTGACGGGAATCAAGTTCCAACATTTTTTGGACTTCCTGAATGTTCGCAGCTATTAGATAGCAGAAGAGGCGAGGGGGAGAAAAGGTTTGTTGTCATGGAGATTCAAAGTCAAGGTGGAGATTGTTGGGTTAATGCCTTTGAATTTGGGACGTCGAGTTAAAGGGTTAAGCGACAGAGAAATCTCGTGATTCTGGGACGGAGCAGAACAACTCTGCCGAGAAGGCCAAAGGACTCGGCCGAGTAGGTGGGGTCCGAGCGCACTAGGGGTAATACCCGGGCGAACCAAAGCATGTCGGAATTTCTGCATTATAAAGAGGAGTAGATCCGGGCGGACCATAAGAGGGACCCGACCGAACCAAGGCAAAGGGTCCGACCGGACCAAGGTCAATACCCGGCCGGACCAAGTCTCCAGAATCCCATTTCGGGCAGTTTTCCGCAGCAGCGCAGAAGGAAGGATTTCGAGTCAGATTTAGACTAGGTTTCCAAGTTCCTAACATACTTTGAGATAGACTTTATTGGTATAAATAGAGGCCATTAGTTTAGATCAAAGTTAGCCTTAGTATTAAACTTAAAGACAAATTTAGAGTGCTAAGAGCGAGGTCTGTAATTCTACAGTTGCACAGCCAGGAATTTTGTGATCAAAATTCGTGCAGCAGTAATAGTGTGATATTGTAATCGTTTCTTTACATTGATAATAATATTCTCTCCCCTCCCCGTGGACGTAGCCAAGTTGGTGAACCACGTAAATCTGTGTTCTTGTGATTGCTTGCTTTTCTTATCAAGTCTTGTTATTGCTCTAACAGAAGTGATGATTGGGAAAGGCCGCAAGAATAGGGAAATATTTATCACCCCATGTAATTATATGAAAGTTCAAGTTTGAGGGTGAAACTGTGTGGGAATTAGGGGAGCAGAGAGTTATTCTTATTGTGAGGATATACTTATCTTTTAGAAGACTTTTTGGTCCACTTCCTTAAACTTCGTATGTCCTTACCTTCGTTTGAAACCATGAGCCTAGCCTTGCACGTTTGTTGTGCTTAAACTCTATGCCATATTTTGTTGGAAATTATGCCCTAGGCACTTAAGAAAGACCTTACGTTACATCATGTTCTCATTTGTTATGGAGATAACAACCCTGGACTATTATATGTTTTACATGTTTATTATAATAATCCCCGTCCCTAGTACTTATGAAGAACTAGTATAAGTTTAATTGATGATCATATGATGATCATGTGTATATGATACAAATTAAGCTTATGGGTACTTGTTGGTGAACACGTACTGTACATGACCCACTTATGAGATTTATGTCATGGTCAAATGTCATAATTAATCATCATGAATGGATCTTGGGGCTTAGGGTTTTGTTGATTGTTATCGCTTTCTTCCGCTGCGCATGTTACCTCAAAACCCAACAGTGGTATCAGAGCCCCGTTCATGTATGATTATTTTAATAATATCATGTTGATAATATAATTTGATTATATGTGTTAACATGCTATTTGAATTTAGATTCATGGTGTTTATGTAGTTTATGCGTTTTATGTGGTTTATTGTTTTTGTAACTTTAATCGCACTATTAATCACAATAAAATTATGATGGATTTAAAATTGTTTGGGTTATCAAATTTTGATTGGATCAAAGTTTTATTAACCTAAAGATTCAAGAATAAATGATTTATTCAAGGTTTTGATGATCATGGTGATTTGATCATCAAGAACATCAAATCCTAAATTGAATCGGGGAAAAACAATTTTGAGACAAAATTTCGAAACTTGAAAAAACTGATCTGTTTTTCTAGAGGGTCCGACCGGACCTAGTCGGCGACCCGGCCAGACCTCCAGGTCTGGTGCAGGGAGTGGCTAGGGTAGTGGGGTGGATTTAGGGTTTAACTCTACTATTTGTTTTAGTCTTGTGATTCTGCGATTGGATCAAGTTTTGGATGGCTAGCCTACGTTCTCGAGACTGTGTTTCCCAAAGTTGACCGCAATCAAAGATTCAAAGATAAAACGAAGTTAGAATTATGAAGAGTTCATAATTGCTAAAATTGAGAAACAAAGTTCTTGATTCAAGTTTGGAGATCCATGTGGAATTGTGAATGCAATTGGCTTACGTTCATCGAGACCATCTATTGCTTAGTTTCGGCCACATGGACTACTTTCTTGGTTTCTTGAATTAGTGCGGAATTGTGGTTGCCTATGGCTTAGTTCGGCCGCACTTCTTGTTATCTTGATTTGAAGATGATAACCAAAGTTCAAAGAGTCTCATCCTCATAATTATAGAGAAACCAATGACACATAAATATCGTGCTTAAATTAATGGAGATTAATTTAATGACTAATCTTGATGCTTTATATGTTATGTGCTCATAAACGTATTGTATGCTATATGAGATGAACCTTCTTTAAAACTTGAGTCATGTGCCAATCCACTATTAAAACACTTGTGAATACACCGGGTATTTTCATACAGGCTATGCCCTAGTGAGGTGCATTGATTCTATCAGTGTATGAGCAAGATGAGTGAATCAGAGTTTCCTATAAGTTTAACGTGGTTTGACTTAATTAGGCTATCAAAACAGTTTTGAGCCTAAGGCACAAGATGAGATTAAAACAATGTTGACATTGGATGTCTGAAACAATCTCATAAAAGATATAAGAGTCATATATGATATGATTGACAAGAGTTGTCTACCTAAATAACTTGGTTTTGAGCAGACGTGCCCTAGCCGACTCAAAATTGGGTGAAATATGGATCTTAGCCTACATAAATTATATTATACAATTGTTGTATATGAAGGTTATATAATTTAATAGGAGTATTTATAAAATACAATAATCATCTCTTAAATGATTTGTATGAAATATAGGTGTATATTTATTTGCATATTTTATAGAATATTATCTTAAACTTTAATTATGTTTTGTTACTGCGATCTGTTCTTAAAAGGACAAAGTTAAAAGGAGAATGAAATTAATTTCTTTGATATGATCATGAGCTTAAGAATTATTCTAAAGCAAGAACGAAAATTATACATTCTAAATAATCCTAAGTAACCTAAATTGCAATATTAATTTGATTAATATGTTCCGTAGGATCATCAAAATTTATTTTGATTAACTTGTTGATGACTTTAGGTTCATGAATAAATTGTTTATTCTTGGTTTTGATGATCATGATGATTGGATCATCATGAACACCAAATCCTAATTGAATCAAGGAAAGCAATTATAGGATAAAATTTGGATATTTAAAATCTACCGCTTCTATGATGAATATTTTGAGTTGAATTTAATTGTCAGATGGCTGGTTTGGGAAACAAATTTCCTGAAATTAAATGTGTAGTTCAAAATTAATCTGGGATTGAATCTAGTTCAGACGGCTGGTTTGCGAAACCAAGTTTCCTGAAAAGTGATGTCAATTCAAGAATTCAGATTAACTAAAATCAGAATCTTGAATTGTTCTTGATTGCTGAAATTAGTTAAATTGATGAGACATGATTGTGCTCTCAATATCTGAACTATCATGCGGAAAGATGTTGATCTAAGTCAAAAATTTTATTTTTGACTTCATGAATTTCTAAAAGGGAAAGAGGATTAAAAGATAAAAGTTAAGACAAATGTTGTCAAACCTAAAGGAAATAATTGTGGCTAAAATTATAACTCTAAATAATACAATTTGGTAACGTGGCAATTGGATTAACCATTTAAAATTGTAATCAAAATTCTGGATGATCAAAGAGATTGAATGGTAGTGAGACTACTACTTCAGACGTTTATGTTATAAGATTAATCTTTCTACTTTTAATTATTGGGTATTGGATACCGGATATGGATCCCACATTTGTATAAATGTGCAACAATTAGTAAATAGAAAGACTACTTATGAATGGTAAAGTTAATCTATGAATGGTATTGATGCAAGCGTTGCAACATTGTTCGTAGAACACTTATGAAGTGACTTTATTTATAAAGTAGAAAGTACTATTTTGTTATAAGACAAAAGGATATTTATTTATTATTGAGAATAAGAAAAGTGCTTTATTTATTATGATTTACTTTATTGCATTGTCAATCATATAAATAAACTCTATATCCTAAATCTTGAAGAACAAAATAATAAATAAGGTTATAACATAAATAATTAAATTCTTAAGGCATTATTGTTTTGATCGAATAAATGAGAAACGTATATCTAAAATTCCATGTGATGGAGTTTTAAAATCATATGATTTTGAATCATGAGATTTATGCAAATCTTATTTACTTGGACTAAGACATCTTTTACTAGGAGCAGTAAAAGGCTAATATCTTATTAGACCTAATACATGTTGATGTATATGGTCCATTAAGTAGCAATGCTAAAAGATTATTTTGGTACTACTTGATAAAAATATTCAAAGACTCCGATTCGATCGAGATGATGAATAATTGAACCAAGAATTTGATAATCATCTTTAAGGCTGTGAAATTGTTTCACAATGAACTCCACAAAGAACACCATTTTGGAATGATGTGTCTACGTGGATGTATAAAACTTTATTGGATATGGTTCATTAGATGATAAAGTCAAATTGATCTTCCACTATTTAATTTTGGCTTATAGATAGGAAACCGCTATAATTACACTAATTTGAGTTCCATCAAAATAGGTTCAAAAGGTCCATATGTGATATGGAATGAAAGAAAACTCAGTTTGTCTTTCATGAAGATTTAAGAAAATAAGACTTTTGCGAAAAGACTTGTTTGGAACAAAGCTCACACTTAAATCTAATAAATGTATTTTCATGGAATATCCTAAGGAAACTTGAGGATATTATTTTACTTCTAAGAAATAAATTGTTTGTTTGTAATGGTACTTTTCTAGATAAATTGTTTATCTCTAAAAGAATCAGTGGGAGTAAAATATATCTCGAATGGTTCGAGACCTAGAAAATTACATTGAACCTAAGATGGAAGTTGAACAAACTTTCACAAGGAGTTGTGAAAAACCGTTCAAGCTACACAAGTTACTTGCATATGTGATAGGATACAATTTATAACAAGAAATACTAGATTTCTCGTAATAGAAAGTATTGAGGTAAAGTTCATTTAGAATGACATATTTACCACCTATCAAAATGCGAAGTCCGCTCCATATTTAGATTAATGGCTTGGAGTCATAAAATCTAAAAGGCAATCCATGTAGTATAATCAAGTTTGGAACTTGATCATTCTAACCTAATGTGTAAAAACCAAAGGATGGAATTGGGTTTTCTTGGAGAAAACTATACATGGGTAGCAAGGAACATACTAATTAAGCAAAACTAAATGTGAAAGGTTGACTCATATTTCGACTATGATAAAACTTTCTCACTCGTAGTCATGCTTTAAGATATTAGAATTCTCATTGTCATATCTTCATATTTGGAATATGAAATTTGACAAATGGATATCAAAACAGCGTTCCTTAACGGGAACTTACTTAAGGATGTTTTGGATACAACCTAAAGGTTTTGATATTCTGGAAATTCTAATAAAGTATGTAAGTTGCGGAAATCCATGTGATGGATTGAAGCAAGCTAATTGGAGTTGAAACAATCATTTTGATGAAGCGTTCAAATAGTTTGAAATTAATCAAAGATGAGACTTGTGTTTGCTAAAAATTAGTGGGAGCATAGTCTTATCCCTAGTCTTGTATATGTGGTTGACATATAGCTCATTTGAAAGAGTTTCTTAATGAAAGACTTAGGAAGAAGTCGCTTACATCCTTGAAATTAATATCTATTGATATAAATCTAGGAAGTTGATTGGATTGTGTCAAAGTACTTATAAAAGACAAAGTACTGAATTGTTCGGTATGCAAGACTCTTAGAGAAGAACTTGCAAAGTTGTCTAATGACCGTGTTCTTGGCAAGACTTAGTCTTAGTGGAAGACTAATGAGCAAGAATACATGATTAGGATTCCATGTGCTTCGGCAATTGGATCTATCATGTATGTCATATCGGTATAACTCATATACTTAGAGTATGATGAGAACAAACTAATCATATCCTAGTGAAAGTCACTAGATAGTGGTCAAGAATGTCTTTATGTACTTGAGAAGAACAAAGGATGCATCCTTGATGGTTGTTGATATGGGAGATGATCTAGTAAATGGTTACAAATATGCATGCTTCCATATCGACAAGGGTAATTTAAATTGCAGTATAAACATATGTTTAAAGTGAGTGCTATTATTTGGAATAGTTCCAAGCAAATACACTGAAAATTATTCTACGAATAAAATTGAGTATTTAGTTACAAGAGTTGTAACTAAGGGAGTTGTTTGAATATAGATGTTATTGGTAAAACTAGAAATAGTCTCTAGTGATGCTAATCCTATGGACCTTTATTGTAAAATAATGGTTATTCCACAAGCTAAGGTGCCAAAGGCTCATCTATGATCCAAACACACACTCAGACATTTCCATCTCTACGAGAAATCGTTGACATGGGAGATGTCAAAATATGCAAAATACTTTATGATGATAACAAGGATAATCTTCCTACATAAGATTCTCCACATGCAGTTATGATGGTCATAAGCTAAGCTCAATGGTACTGGATATGCATTAATTGGGCCTAGTTCAAGTGGGAGATTGTTGGAAATTATGCCCTAGGCCCTTGAGAAAGGCCTTACGTTACATCATGTTCTCATTTGTAGAATGATTTGGAAATTATTTGATCTTAATGAAATGAAAAATAATCTAGAGTTGTATTACAATATTTCTTGATCCAATTCGATGCCTCAATCTTGCCTACATAATGTCTATTTATAGGCATAAGTGCCGAGGGTCAAGACTTTTCCCAAATGACTCTGAGAGAGGCATTTGCTGAACAGCCACGTTGGCACGACCGAGCGCCTAATCTGGCACGGTCGTGCCATTTGAATGGCACGACCGCGCTTTATAATTGACTCTGCCGTGCTAAATGCAAAATTTTGATGCTCTTCTTGTTATAAAACGCACGGCCGTGCTGATCTGAAAGCGCGGTCGTGCTAATAAAAAATGTCTCTTTTCTCCCTCTTTTCTTATCCAAAATGCTCCATCTTCATTCCCATTTATCCGGTTCACCTTGTGAGCTATACTTCAACCTGATTGTGCGCAAAAAGTCCCAAAAATACTTGTTTCAACCGTAAAACACCAACCAAACATAATATCTGCGAATTTTGTGTTAAAATGAACTAAAAGTGAACTAAAACTAAGTTAAATGACGCAAATGAAATTCTATAAATGACTTAAAAATAGCCATCTATCAATCTTATTCTTCATAATGATACAACAGAATGGTTGTTTCAGATTTTTTTTTTCGAGTTCTAGATTTTAAAATATTTCATTTTTATATTTTGAGGAAAAACAAAAAATTTAAAAGGGAAAGTGGAAGGTGCTAAGAGCACAGAAGAGAGAGAGAGAGAGAGAGAGAGAGAGAGAGAGAGAGAGAGAGAGAGCATTTTGGGGTAAGGGTATATGTGTCCAATATATTCGCGGAGACCTTTTGAGCATTTTGAAAATAACAAGTTTAAAATGGCCTTTTGGATTAGACCATCCACAATGGTTCAACAACCAAATTCCATTCAACACCCACTTTATCACTCCACCTCATCTTCTCTCTCCATCCACCTAATCATTCAACAACCCATCAACTTTTACACATTCCAATGGCTTATTTAATACTTACAATTCAACACCCTCCCAACTCATCATCCTACCCCACCACTTTTATTTTATATCCTTTATTTTTATGATTAGTAAAATAATAATAATAATAATAATAATAATAATAATAATTTATAATTAAAAACACTTAATTAAAGGATAAGGATAATTACTTGAATTTTGGGGGTTGAAATGGTTATTATTAGAATCCATTTCACAAAAGAGAGAAGATTTTTTTTGGTGTCGAAATCTAGTGAAATTTGCATCTACTTATAGAGAAAAAAATGCTGAATTTTGATATATATATATATATATATATATATTTAAAGATAATGCAGATAGAAAAAATGGGTGAGAAAATTAAAACCAACCAACCAGCGCCTGCCACGTGGCTGAATGAGGTTGGTTGGTCTGGGATTAGGCGGCCACTCGCACGCCACACTCTCCCAGCCCGCGCGTGGAGAGCACGCGCCATGGCGGCGCCACAGAACGGCCGCCGCGTGTCTTGGCTGGCCCCACTCCTTTTTATCCAACACTGATAAATGACTATTTTATAGTCATTTAAGGTCCAAAAATATTATCTTTTTACTTTAATTTAGTAAATATATAGCTTAACTCATCTCATTTTACTTCAATACACGGATAATATGCTTGGTGGTGTAGTTTTGTGATTAATACAGGATTGTGGAGCATAATGATAGCTTTGGGCATGATTTGGAAGGAGGAAGAACAAACAAGTAAAAAGTAAAATAGCTGGACAAAGAAAATTGAAGAATAAGAGAGTTCCAGCAGGTGCTCGGCCGAGCACCTCCCTTGACTCGGCCGAGCATGAGCATCAGAAGGCAAAGTTAAAATTTTCAAAGGCTTGCTCGGCTGAGCACCTTCCTTGACTCGACCGAGCACCCCCTGTTTCAGCAAAAAGGTGCCTTTTCAATTGGGACCTCTTCAAGAAGTTATCCGGGAAAAGTCACCTCTCTTTACCCCAAAGCCTATATAAGAAGACTTCTACATCAGATTTTATCATCCGGGAAGGATCCAGAAATTGTTGTAACATTACTCTAGTAAAATTTAGTCTCACAATATTATTATTTTACATCTTTTTTTGAGGTGTTCTTGAGGAAAGACAAATATATATTCTTACAGAATTATTTGCAGCCCTTATTTCTTTCATCAATACAAGACTAAGTTTTCTTCTTCTCTTATCTTTATATTGCTTTACTTAAATCTTGTTTATCTTGTTTTATAATGGCTTGTAAGTAATCCTCCATTTTTCTTGGGGTTGGAAACTCAGCATCATTTGTTTATCACTTTAATTCATGTTCATCTTATTTCTATTCTCTTCATCTTAAAATAATCTCTTTGTATTATACTAAAACGCCTACAACCATGATGACGTCCATGATTTGTATGAATCCCAGTTAATCGAGAGAAGGACCTAACGGTGAATCTCGATTAACGGAACCATACAAAGTGACTGGGTTTCTATTAATCACGAGAGTAGATTAATGGCCTAGGGATGTCCTTGAGTGGAAGTATGCCGATTTTCATAAAGAAAACTTAATGGATTCTTACTAATTATGGTCAGCTAGAGATAAGCCGGAATGCCCGTTTGTGACAGGGCGGGGACAACATAAACGGATTTCTCAAACAGTTAGGGCATAATTAGTATGAGAATACAAACGCTACTTGCTTGATCGTGAGAAGTAGTGTAGGCCAAGCATACCATCCTTGATTTAAAATGAAACTTTAAACTAAAAAGAGCATGATTACTTGATGAACATTTGAATGTTTGAGTCCCAATCCCAGGAAGTATTTCTTCATAAGAGTTTTCAATTCAAAATTAGAGTATTGTGCAATATATTTCTAGTTCAGTGACAAAATAATTTAACCCCCCAATCACACTTTTTACTATTCTTTCATCAAAGCAAACATTTTCTAAAGTAACGTTTTCTCCGTGGGATCGACCCGTACTTGCACATTACTATACTATCAATAACCCGTGCACTTGCGGTATTTATAACTAAGCCTTGTTTAGGGGTTGACAAGTTTTTGGCGCCGTTGCCGGGGACAACGGTTTACTTTCTGAATTTTTTTGCTTTGTGTTTTTAAGTCTTTAGTTTTAATTTTATTTATTTTTATTATTTAACATCCCTTCGAAGAATTTGTGTCTTTGAATTTTTTTTATTTTTTTTTCTTCTTTAGGTACTCTCGAAGTATATGAAAAGAGCCTGGACCATACTTGAAGAGTTTGATCCGGAACCTGAAAGAACCTTTCACGAAAGGTTAAGAAGACTTAGAGAAGTGCTAGAAGGAAACATGGCACAGAACGAAGAAGGATCCCGCCACCACCGCCACCATTCTAGTCGGTACCTCTTTTTCTCCCTCTCCTCTAATTATTCTTGTCCCAATTTTTCATTTCTCCTTTTTTTTAAAAAAAAACATTAGGGACAATGTTTCATTTAAGTGTGGGGGGGTAGTATCTTTCTTTTTAATTTCTTTTCTTTTTAAATTTCTTTTCTCATTTTTAGTTTTTAGTATTTTTACTATGTTTAATTATTTCTAGCAGTTTTTATGTTTTTCTTTTCAAAAAGAAAATGTAAGGGCTATGTTCCCGATATTTCAATTAAAAAAAAAATAAAAAAAAATAAAAAAATAAAAAAATTGCCAATGCTCCCATTGATGAGAATGTTATCTTTATTATCATTTGCCTAAGTAAAACTTTTTCCTTCTAACTTTTACTTCTTGAAAAATTTAATAAAAATAACTTAGGATTGTATTGGATTATAAATGGAAAACTTTCAAAATTAATATAGACTTTTAAATCCTATTGAATAGAAGCATTACATTATTAATGAGTTAGTGGGCATTTAGTTTGGATACAATATACTTGTGAGACTTTTAAAACATTCTTGTATATACATATCAAAAACTTTCATTTCTACTCTTTTTCAAAGGTTTTCATCTTTTGTTATGCTTATGAATCACAAAAATTTCACTTTAATTCATCTTTCCATTTCCACTTTTAAAAGGCTAATTAATCAAACATAATCTTCTTTTGATTGTCCACTCAAATATCTAAATGAATATATCATTATAGAGTGTGACAATTTAGAAGCAAGAAACTCAATTGCCACGTCTAATTAATCAATTCTCGAGCCTTTTTCCACTATCATCCTCCGCATTTCATCAATTTTTGTGATTCAAAGAGCATAGCAATTTATGAATATCTTTGATAAAGAATAAAAATCATAGTTAAAGAAATGTATTTCCAAGCATGAAAAATTTATTCACAAAGCACTCTAAAAGAGTGAATATAATTCTTAATTCATACTTATGTCCCACAACTTCATTTGGTTATCTCAATATGCTCTTATTCAATGGAATTTATTCATGTTATATTAACATTCAAACTTTTCTCTTTACTTTTCAATATTATCCTACATTCTTCTTCACAAATTTCTTGAGACGGAAATTTTAGAACAAAAGGATTTTATGAGGGCAGTATTATACAACAATATTCCAAGGGAGCATTGATGACC
This sequence comes from Campanula takesimana, assembly GCA_026119855.1. Taxonomy (NCBI): domain Eukaryota; kingdom Viridiplantae; phylum Streptophyta; class Magnoliopsida; order Asterales; family Campanulaceae; genus Campanula; species Campanula takesimana. The sequence continues at coordinate 869,830 of JAOWBW010000447.1, read as the reverse complement.
TTCTTTATTTTTCTTACTATTGTCATTTACACCCCTCTCTTTTCAAATGTTTAAACTTGCTCGAGGACAAGCAAGATCTAAGTGTGGGGGAGTTGATAAATGACTATTTTATAGTCATTTAAGGTCCAAAAATATTATCTTTTTACTTTAATTTAGTAAATATATAGCTTAACTTATCTCATTTTACTTCAATACACGGATAATATGCTTGGTGGTGTAGTTTTGTGATTAATACAGGACTGTGGAGCATAATGATAGCTTTGGGCATGATTTGGAAGGAGGAAGAACAAACAAGTAAAAAGTAAAATAGCTGGACAAAGAAAATTGAAGAATAAGAGAGTTCCAGCAGGTGCTCGGCCGAGCACCTCCCTTGACTCGGCCGAGCATGAGCATCAGAAGGCAAAGTTAAAATTTTCAAAGGCTTGCTCGGCCGAGCACCTTCCTTGACTCGGCCGAGCACCCCCTGTTTCAGCAAAAAGGTGCCTTTTCAATTGGAATCTCTTCAAGAAGTTATCCGGGAAAAGTCACCTCTCTTTACCCCAAAGCCTATATAAGAAGACTTCTACATCAGATTTTATCATCCGGGAAGGATCCAGAAATTGTTGTAACATTACTCTAGTAAAATTTAGTCTCACAATATTATTATTTTACATCTTTTTTTGAGGTGTTCTTGAGGAAAGGCAATACATATTCTTACAGAATTATTTGCAGCCCTTATTTCTTTCATCAATACAAGACTAAGTTTTCTTCTTCTCTTATCTTTATATTGCTTTACTTAAATCTTGTTTATCTTGTTTTATAATGGCTTGTAAGTAATCCTCCCTTTTTCTTGGGGTTGGAAACTCAGCATCATTTGTTCATCACTTTAATTCATGTTCATCTTATTTCTATTCTCTTCATCTTAAAATAATCTCTTTGTATTATACTAAAACGCCTACAACCATGATGACGTCCATGATTTGTATGAATCCCAGTTAATCGAGAGAAGGACCTAACGGTGAATCTCAATTAACGGAACCATACAAAGTGACTGGGTTTCTATTAATCACGAGAGTAGATTAATGGCCTAGGGATGTCCTTGAGTGGAAGTATGCCGATTTTCATAAAGAAAACTTAATGGATTCTTACTAATTATGGTCAGCTAGAGATAAGCCGGAATGCCCGTTTGTGACAGGGCGGGGACAACATAAACAGATTTCTCAAACAGTTAGGGCATAATTAGTATGAGAATACAAACGCTACTTGCTTGATCGTGATAAGTAGTGTAGGCCAAGCATACCATCCTTGATTTAAAATGAAACTTTAAACTAAAAAGAGCATGATTACTTGATGAACATTTGAATGTTTGAGTCCCAATCCCAGGAAGTATTTCTTCATAAGAGTTTTCAATTCAAAATTAGAGTATTGTGCAATATATTTCTAGTTCAGTGACAAAATAATTTAACCCCCCAATCACACTTTTTACTATTCTTTCATCAAAGCAAACATTTTCTAAAGTAACGTTTTCTCCGTGGGATCGACCCGTACTTGCACATTACTATACTATCAATAACCCGTGCACTTGCGGTATTTATAACTAAGCCTCGTTTAGGGGTTGACAAACACTCAACACCTCTTCCAACACCCCCTCCCCCCAACTGCAACACCTCTTCCAAAAAGCTCTCCAATTGTTTCAACTATTCACCCCCTTCCAACACCCTAATTAAATATGCCATTGCAAATGGTCTCAGTACAAAAGATTATACGGGAATCATAAAGTCATTCTTTCAAAGGCAATAAAATCTTTCAATTGTAATTCAAATTGAGGAGATAAATCCTAGATTGTCTATTGTGTTGTTAGATTTCTTTTGTCTAAGTATAATTTATGGTCTTATTATGTTAATATTTTAATGTTGAAAGGCCAAAATATGTAACATACTCCCTCCGTCCTAGCACAAGTAGGATTAGAGAAGTGGGCACAATAATTAAGAGAAAGTAGTGAATGTGTGGTAGAAAATGAAGAGAGAGAATGAGTGGGGTAAATAGTAGTGTTAGTTGAATAAAATAAGTGGTGGAAAATGAAGTGAGAGAGTGAGTGGGGTTAAATAGTGGGGTTGGTTGAATATAAATATATTAAAACATTTCCATTTTAGGTAGTCTCAATTGTTCTGGGATGGCCTAAAATGGAAATAAGTCCTACTTGTGATGGGAAAGAGGGAGTACTTTTCTATTTTTTTACAATTAATGCAATGTACTATTTAGTGACCTCTTAATGCAATGTACTATCTTGTAGTTTTTCATATAATTCATACACATTAAATCAACCTAACGACGTCAAAAAAACTTAAAAAAAATGTCAACATTTGTTAAAAACAGTAACCCATGTTAAATGCACCAACATTCGTTAAGAAGACTAATCCCCTCTCTCTTCGTCTTCCCTATCACCTGCCACCCATCACGTCGCCGACAACCACCATCACCAACCCACCACTGCCACTACCATCAACACCACTACTACCAACACAAAATCAAAATAAAATCTGGATTCAAACCCAAAATCAAACACAAAACCGCAGTCGGTAGACCTCACGTTGCCACCTGAACCTGCTACTCCCGATAAAGAAGAGCTGTGTTTGCTGCACCCAAATTACAACAGTTTTCCTCTATGAACAAGACCCTCAACATTTCTCTTTTGGAAAGAAAAGAATTCCCAAGGGGGAGGAGAAAAAAATTCTCAAATAAAGCTAAAAGTGTTTTTGGATTGAAGCTTTTACAGAGGAAAAAAGTTAGGGGAAATGCTCCCCCCATGGCAGCTCTTGAGCCTCCATGGCGCTTAAAGATCTAGATTTGCTGCTGAGATTCTTCTAAATCTGTTGTTCTAACTTCGATCTACTTGGTTTCTTCCCAAAATTCCTTGTTCTGACCTTGGATTTTCAAATTTTGAAGCTGCTTGTATATATAGTGCAATAGTAATTCGACTTCCTCATCTTTACTTGGGATTTTTTTTTAGTTTGTTATTTCTTGTTTCTTGTTGGAATTAAGGTCCGCCCAAGATGACCTAGGCCCAATCCAAACCCGAGCCCAATTATGTTTAATGAAGAAGACGACTGGAACGGCTGCAAAGTGAAAGGGTTCCAGCGTTCTCTTTGTTCTCGGTGACAATCACGACTCTTGCACACAAAGAGTCGTGTCATTCACCGTTCTTTATAAGGGCTGAAGATGAGTGCAATCCATATAAAAGAAATCTGAATTCTCTCCTCTCTCTCGCTCTCTAAGTCGATCAAAGCAAATCAGTGTTGTGAATTAGTGAGTGATTTCCGATTGTGATTTCACTCCCGACCTACGCAGCAAAGTATTGTACCAAGTTCTTCGGTGATCAAATTCAAGGTCTCGATTCTACGCTTCCGCAATACAATTGAACAAGTAAGTGTTCTTCTCCCTCTCTAGTTTACATTGGCATCAGAGCCTTTGTTGGATTTGATCTCGAATTGTTCTTTGAAGCCATGATTGAAGTTTTATTCTCCATATCATGTTAAATGGGTTCAATTTTTGTTTTTCATGCTTTAACAAAATCAGCACGAATTTCTGATGTGGTTTGAAAGAGGATTGAAAGGGCTTTCCGTAGAATTTTGTCTCATGATTTTCGGATAAAAGATGAAGTTATAAATTTTCAAAAATCAAGTTTTCTTCTTTTCGTTGATGAAGATGAAGTTTCAGTATATTTGTTATGTTGTACACTGTGCTTTGTAGATTGTACATAGTGTATGTCCCTTATCTGTTCCATATTTTTTCGTGATACTGGACCTGGCAGACCTGGCGTCAACAAGCAAACAGAAACCCTAAGTTCATAGTTAGACTGTCTCTGTCCGTGCAGTCAAAATACATCTTGTGAATTATTTTTGAAGGTCTTAATGACATCGAAAAGTTATAAAAATGATACAGAAATTATTTTTTTTAAGTTTTCTGCATTCTGTTTTTTTTTTTAAATTTTTCGTTGACTTTGACTTTCTGGTCAACTGTTTGACCAGTCAGTCTTCGGACTGTTTTGGGGGGTCTTCCCGAGGTCAGAAAAATCTGAAAAAATTACAGCAGTCATGTTTTTCAGTTTCCTATTTTCTGAAATTTTTCTGGAATTTTCTGAAGATATTTAATTTTCCAGATTTTGTTAAAGTTTCTTAAAATAGTTTGATTATTACGTTTTGTTAATGATTATGTGAGACTTATTAATAATGATAATCAAGAAAAGTGCTTATGTTCAGTGGGAGCATGATTATTGTTTATTTATGCTATGGATGGCATAAAAGTCTAAGACACGTTTAAGAGATAAAAGAAAAATCTCTTTAATAATAAGTGGATTGCACAATAAATGATTGTTGAAATAATAATATAACTTTGGTAACGTTGAATCTGATTGTGAACATAGTGACCTTTCGTTTCACACCCTTCGTTAGATTATAATTTTAATATTCATTTGTTGTTGCAATATAAGAATGTGTAATGCATTGAATATGTGTCAATAACGCCTTTATTTGTTATTGTCTCTATGTAGACCTAATCATGGCCTCTATTAAAAATATAATTGCTGAACTAAATCATGGTGCGAAATTGGATGGTGACAATTATGATATGTGGCACCGTAAAATCCAATATGTGCTTGAGGAACAAGAAGTTCTCGATACTCTGACAAGTTCCATGGAAGAACCTGTAATGAATGATGAAGGGACTGCAGATGAATATATGAGAAGTCTTGCTACGTTCAAAGCTTGGAAGAAGCGGAACAGCAAAGCGCGAATCACGCTTTTAAGTAGCATGCAAGATGACCTTATGTGCGAGTATGAAAATTACTTGATTGCCAAGGATATGTGGGCAGCCCTGAAAGAGAAGTTTGGGGGAACTTCGCTTACGAAGTTAAAGAAACTTCTCTACAAGTTTGATAATGCTAGCATGCGATCTGGTGATTCCATGAAAAAGCATTTAAGGGCTATGTCAAACATGATAAGGGAATTAAAATCTGCAGGACACTTCCTTTCTGATGAACAACAGGTTCAAGCTGTACTTCGTTCTCTTCCTAGTAGTTGGGATCATATGGTGATGAACCTAACTCACAATGAACATGTAAAGACCTTTAATGATGTGCAAACTCATTTAGAGTTGGAGGATGAGCGCCTTTCGGCCTTAAAATCCTCATCTCATGCGTTTGCTGCTGAAGCCAGCACAAGCAAAACATCTGGGTCTAAGCGTGGACGAGGTGATAAAGGGAAGGAGAATGGACACACAGCAAAGAAGGCAAAGTTTGCAAATCGCAAAAGGAAAGCGATTAATGCAAAAGAGAAGAACAAAGTTGAGAGAAAATGTTACAATTGTGGCAAGACGGGGCATTTTGTTTGTGACTGTCCTGATCCAAAGAAGGAGTGTAACAATTGTGGAAGATTTGGTCACCTGGCTCGTGAATGTAACAGGCCAGCTAAGGTACCAAAATACCCTACCTCCAACTTTACTTTTGTTTCTAGTTGTGCTTTGCTTACTGATTCTTATCCTTTGTGGACAATGGATTCAGGAGCCACAGACCACATAACCAGAGACAGAGGAGCATTCCAAGAGTACCGTCGCGTGCCAAAGGGTACCAAATGGATATATGTTGGCAACAATTCAAGAATTGGCGTAGAAGGAATTGGTACGTGCCAATTAGACCTACGAGGAGGCCAAAAGTTGTTGCTGCATGATGTTCTCTACGCACCCGGCATTCGACGAAATCTTGTGTCTGTCACTGTTCTTCTTAAGTTAGGACTTTCTGTTAATTTTCATGGAACTTCTGTAGACATTACTTATGGTTCTGTTTTGTATGGTACTGGACATCTTATAGATGGTTTCTTTGTATTAGATATTGAACATTTGTTGTTTAATGACAAAGATTGTTTTTCCTTAATGGCATCTTCTACTAATATCAATGTAGATGCATCTGTTTGGCATGCTCGTTTAGGGCATATCGGACAGGAAAGAATGAACAGGTTGGCAAAAGAGGGTTTATTAGGCCCACTCAACAAAGTGTTGTTGCCTACTTGTGAAAGTTGTCTGGCTGGAAAAGCAACTAGAAAACCATTTGGAAAATCAGTTAGGGCTACTTTTGCATTGCAGTTAATCCACTCTGATATATGCGGACCAATGAATGTGAGAGCAAGACATGGAGCCTCATATTTCATCACATTTATAGATGACTACACACGATTTGGTCATATCTACCTGATTTCTCATAAGTCTGAAGCATTGGATTGTTTTAAACGATATACTTGCCTAGTTGAGAATCAGTTAGATAAAAGCATTAAGGCTTTAAGAACAGATCGTGGTCGTGAGTATTTATCTGAGCAATTTAAGACTCTTTGTGATGAAAAAGGCATTGAAAGGCAATTAACTATTCCAAGGACTCCACAGCAAAATGGAGTTGCTGAGAGGAGGAATAGAACATTGCTAGAAATGACTAGATCTATGATGGCTCAAGCAAATCTACCTATAAGTTTTTGGGGAGATGCTTTGCAAACTGCCGCATATATACTTAATAGAGTTCCCACCAAATCAATATCTTCCACCCCATACGAATTATGGAAAGGCAGAAAACCAGTTTTGGAACATTTGCGTCCATGGGGATCGGCTGCCTATGTACATAACACTTCCGATAAGCATGGGAAGTTAGGTCCTAGGGGAAAAAAGTGTATCTTTATTAGATACTCAGAACACTCCAAAGGATATATATTTATAGGTGAAGGACCAGATGGAAGTTTGACTGAAATTGAGGCTCGAAATGTGGACTTTCTTGAAAAGGATTTCCCTAGTAGGGGTGAGGTAGATAAGGACATTGAACTCTATGAAATGGAAGAACCTGAAAAGGGTACACCTACTCAAGTAGAGATAGAGGAACAAGTTCCTCACCTTCCTGAAGATAGTGGGAGGGATTTATCTTCGAGTAGCACACTTCCATTAAGAGAGGAATCTCTAGAACCTATCTTACGTAGGAGTCAGCGTGGACACATTCCCCGACGTCGCTTTGACATCGAGAATGAATCCTTTATGGCTGATGCACATGATGTTGACGAGCCAAGAAACTATAAAGAGGCTATCAACTCACCTACTAGTGAAAAGTGGATGAAAGCAATGGAAGATGAAATGGAGTCAATGAAATCCAATAATGTTTGGGATTTAGTTGATTTACCTCCCGGGCGAAAGACTGTTGGGAACAAATGGGTCCTACGAGTCAAACGCAAAGTGGATGGTTCCATTGAAAGATATAAGGCTCGCTTAGTAGCCAAAGGTTATACCCAAGAAGAGGGTATAGACTACGAGGAAACTTTCTCTCCAGTAGTAAGGTTTGCCTCGATAAGATTAATTCTAGCTATTGTAGCTCGTTTGGATTTGGAACTCCATCAAATGGATGTGAAAACAGCATTTCTCAACGGAGAATTGAATGAAGAGATATATATGGATCAACCTGAGGGTTTCACTGTAAAAGGAAGTGAAAACAAAGTTTGTAAACTTAAAAGATCTATATACGGTCTCAAGCAAGCATCCAGGCAGTGGTACTTAAGATTTCATAACTCGATCATTAATGATGGATTTGTGATGATTGAAGAAGATCACTGTGTCTATCTCAAACGATCTAAAAGTAATTTTGTTATTCTTTCACTTTACGTGGATGATATCTTAATAGCTGGAAATAATCTGGAGTTGTTAAAAGCCACTAAGAAGTGGTTGTCCTCAAATTTTGAAATGAAGGACATGGGTGAAGCTGAGTTCGTACTAGGTGTTCGAATATATCGAAATCGTTCCGAAAGACTTCTTGGTTTGTCTCAAGAGACTTACTTAAAACACGTTCTTGAACACTTTGGTATGCATCAATGCAAACCCCTTGACACTCCCATGGCTAAAAATGAAAAGTTGAGCCTTGACGACTGCCCTAAGACTGAGGAAGAAAAGAATAATATGTCTAAAGTCCCATATCGCAGTGCTATTGGCAAGTTAATGTATGCAGTTATGTGTACACGCCCTGATTTAGCTTTCGCAGTTGGCATGGTTAGTCGTTATCAGTCTAATCCTGGAAGAGCACATTGGGGAGCAGTTAAAAGGATACTACGTTACCTTAAAGGAACTGTCGACTACATGTTATGTTATCAAGGAACAAACTCACGGATAGTTGGTTATAGTGATGCTGACTGGGGAGGAGACAATGATAACCGTAAGTCAACATCAGGTTACGTATTTTTGCTTAATAATGGAGCTATAACGTGGAATAGCAAGAAGCAAACAAGTGTATCTCTCTCTACAATGGAAGCAGAATTTACTGCTTGTACAAGAGCTGTTCAGGAGGCTGTTTGGTTAAAAAGGTTCATGGAGGATCTTGGAGTGGTCGATCACGCATCTGACCCTGTGACGGTTCATTGTGACAATCAAGCAGCCATTGCATTCACAAAGGATCCCAAGTATCATGGAAGAACCAAACACATTGATCTGAGAAATAACTACATTCGAGAGACTATATCTAGTAATGAAGTAGCTTTAGAGTACATTCCTACTAATGTAATGGTAGCTGACCCTATGACTAAGCCCCTTGCTAGAGATGTCTTTCTAAAACATGTTAGGGCTATGGGTCTTCGAAGGGTGTAGATGTACTTAAAGACAACAAGTTACATTTTTTTATGAAACAAATGTTCGTTTATGCATCTTAATTTTAATATCAAGCTTATATTTATTGAGATGTATAATTATTTGTTATTGACACATAATTACACAAAACAAAAGTATGTCACCAGACAAAAGATTGACTCTCTCACACGAGTAATCGCCTCAGAAGCCAAGTAAGCAAGCTGAGATGAGACAATGATACTTGAGATACCAAGGGAGTAGGCTAAGTACATAACGTATGTCGTCTTGATATAGATCAAGATCCGGTCAAAGTAAAAGACCAATTGAGAATCAAGAGAATTCTCATAAGTCTGGAATAGAAGATGAGACGAGCCAGATATAAATAGTTGGACATTAAGAAGTGTCTGAACTAAATATCTGTACAGTGGGTAAAATACAATGACATACGCTCTTTAAAGAGTTGAACCACTGTAGCACTTGTTTTGGTAACAAGTGTGCATTTGTGACCGAGAGAAATGAGCAACATGTCCCTCTTGCTCATTGTGTGATGTCTCTAAATGCCAATTATTTGTGCAAAATACCCTATGTGACTTTCAACTATACTTAAGGGGTGTTAAGTCAATGTCTGCTACTTTAGCATGCTATCTAGAACCATGAATAAATTCGGTTGGACGGTACATATCTAGGAAAGCAATTGCCTTAATGATCAAAAAGTGTTAAGTGAGGAAGGAAGAAAAATTTGATTATACCTGATGATTGTGTTCATTGGTCGACCAGTTATGTCACGGACATAGCTATGAACACACTATACGATCCTAAGAGTCAATCATAGCCTTAAAGGGACCAATGTATGTTTGGACTTGGTTTAATCAAATTAGTCTGGGGTATAACGAGTCGAAGTTGAACTTGTAGTGGTCGTAGCTATTATGTCATGCCTAACGGGTGCATAATATTAAAGCTGACACGTACATGCACGCTCGTTGGTCACACGACACATTTGCTTGAATGATAGACCATGGATGATAAGGCCATCATGTGCGAGTGGGAGATGTTGGAATTAAGGTCCGCCCAAGATGACCTAGGCCCAATCCAAACCCGAGCCCAATTATGTTTAATGAAGAAGACGACTGGAACGGCTGCAAAGTGAAAGGGTTCCAGCGTTCTCTTTGTTCTCGGTGACAATCACGACTCTTGCACACAAAGAGTCGTGTCATTCACCGTTCTTTATAAGGGCTGAAGATGAGTGCAATCCATATAAAAGAAATCTGAATTCTCTCCTCTCTCTCGCTCTCTAAGTCGATCAAAGCAAATCAGTGTTGTGAATTAGTGAGTGATTTCCGATTGTGATTTCACTCCCGACCTACGCAGCAAAGTATTGTACCAAGTTCTTCGGTGATCAAATTCAAGGTCTCGATTCTACGCTTCCGCAATACAATTGAACAAGTAAGTGTTCTTCTCCCTCTCTAGTTTACATTTCTTGCTGTTAAAGATAAACATGAATTTATCTAGAATATTCTAGTGTTCATGTAGCTCGAGTATTAGAGAGTCACATTCATAATTATCTATAGTTCATGAATTAGTAGTTCAAGCATCAACAGTTAATTAGGGGGATGAATTAATGTATTAGAAATCCTATAAATAGCCTGGAAGTATTCAGTTTGCTGCAGAGCCAAAAAGTACAGATTAATAAAAGAAGCTTTCTCCAACATATCTCTCCTTGTATAATATACATCCTCCTCATAAGTCCATTATTTGATCCCAACAAATTGGCATCAGAGCATGGCCAATAACGACATGTTCTCTATCCAGGTTCCAGCACTTACAAAAGAAAAGTTTGATAATTGGTGCATCCGTATGAAGGCACTCCTTGGCGCACATGATGTTTGGGACCTTATTGAGACGGGTTATGAGGCTCCGGAGGATCCCGCTGCTTTATGTCAAGAACAGAAGAATCTTTTTCAGAGTAATAAGAAGAAGGATCAAAGGGCTGTTTCAATCATTCACCAAGCACTTGATGAAGTCACTTTTGAGAAGGTTTCCAATGCCACTACAGCGAGGCAATTATGGGAGATGCTTCAAGTGGTTTTCAAAGGAAAGGATAAGGCAAAGAAGGTTCGCCTCCAAAATTTACGGGGTGAATTTGAAGCATTGCAGATGAAGGAATCCGAGAAGGTGTCAGACTATATATCAAAAGTTGCTGCGATTGGGAAGCAGATAAAAAGGCATGGTGATGATGATTTTTCTGATTTAAGGGTGATTGAGAAAATCCTTAGATCAGTTGATGAGAAGTTTGATCATGTAGTGACAACCATTGAAGAATCGAAGGACTTGGAGGTGATGACGATCGAGGAATTGTCTGGCTCGTTGGAGGCCCATGAGGATAAGATCAACCAAAGGAAGAAACACCCTGCTGTGGAGCAGGTGTTACAATCAAAGCTGAATTTAAAAGACAAGGAAGATAATGGAGGAACAAGCTATAGAGGCCGCGGACGAGGTGGAGGCCGTGGACAAGGTCGAGGTCGTGGTCGAGGTTTTGGCAGAGGAGGAAGAGGTGGCCAACACTCATTTCATAATGGAGATGGAGGCTATGATTTTAATTCAACAAGAGGACGAGGCAGAGGAGGAGGATCATCTCAAAGAAGGTATGACAAGTCACAAGTAAAATGTTATAGTTGTCATGAATTTGGCCATTTTTCATGGGAGTACAGAAATGGAAGTAAAGATGATGTAAAAGTAAATCTCTCACATGAAGAGAATAATGAGGAAGAAGAGTCCACTCTCTTGATAGCTTATAAAGATGTGAAACAGGGTGAGAAGCATTCTTGGTACCTTGATACCGGAGCAAGCAATCACATGTGTGGAAGCAAGGATATGTTCGTAGAGCTTGATGAAAAAGTTCGTGGCAGCATTTCTTTTGGAGATTCCTCTAAAATTATTGTAAGTGGAAAAGGTAAAATCTTGATTTGCTTAAAAGATGGGAGTCATCAGTTTATATCGAATGTTTATTATACTCCGGACATGAAATGTAACATCTTGAGCATGGGTCAATTTTTGGAGAAAGGTTACTCGTTTTTTACAAAAGGTTGCAGCCTGTTCTTGAAGGATGATATAGGAAAATTAATTGCTAAAGTACCTATGGCAAGGAATCGTTTATTCTTGCTGCCCATTCAAGTTGACGCAGCAAAATGCTTGATGGCTTGTTATAAGGATTCATCGTGGTTGTGGAACTTGAGATTTGGGCACATGAACTTTGGTGGACTCAAGACGATGGCTAGCAAAGGAATGGTGAAAGGTCTGCCTACCATAAATCATTCTAATCATCTTTGTGAGGGGTGTCTTTTTGGTAAGCAGTCAAGAAAGAGTTTCCCGAAACAGTCTTTCTCAAGAGCTGTAAAGCCGCTTCAGTTAATTCACACTGATTTGTGTGGTCCAATCACTCCATGTTCGTTTGGTAAGAACAAGTATTTTATTCTGTTTATTGATGATTTTAGTAGAAAAACATGGGTGTATTTTCTTAAAGAGAAGTCGGAGGCATTTAAATGTTTTCAGAAATTTAAAGCCCTTGTAGAAAGGGAAAGTGGACTAAAAATTCAGGCTCTAAGATCTGATCGAGGAGGTGAGTTCACATCTAAAGAGTTTCAAGATTTTTGTGATACTGATGGGCTCCGTCGGTTTTTAACTTCTCCAAGATCACCGCAGCAAAATGGAGTAGTTGAAAGAAAGAATCGTACTGTTCTGAACATGACAAGGAGCATGTTGAAGACAAAGAAGATGCCGAAAGAATTTTGGGCAAAAGCGGTAAAAAGTGCTGTTTACTTGTTGAACCGATGTACAACAAGATCACTAGATGAAAAGACTCCGTTTGAAGCATGGAGTGGGAGAAAGCCATCAGTTTCTCATTTGAGGGTATTTAGATGCGTAGCATATGCGCATGTTCCGGATGAGAAGAGAACGAAGCTTGATGACAAAAGCAAAAAGTGTGTGTTTATTGGCTATGATTCAAGAACAAAAGGGTACAAGCTCTACGATCCGGTTGAAAGGAAGGTTCTTATTAGTAGAGATGTTGAATTTGATGAGGAAGCCACATGGGATTGGAAAATTGATGGAGAAAGCTATAATTTCCTCCCGTTTTTTGATGAAGATGAAGATGTTGAAGTTAGCGAAGACATTGATATGTTCCCACCATCACCATCTCACGGAGGAGACATTAATACTGCTTCACCATCATCTCCAGACCAAAGTTCTAGGGATGGCAGTCCGCTGCGGTCAAAAAGGCTTACGGATATATATCAAAACACTGAGTGAATTGATGATAGTAATTTTCTTTGTCTCTTTGCAGATGCAGAACCAATTTCTTTTAATGAAGCTGTTGTAGATGAAAAGTGGAGAAAATCCATGAATGAAGAAATAAGAGCCATTGAGAAGAATAATACATGGGAGTTGTCAACACTTCTAAAGGGGCACACTGCTATTGGAGTGAAATGGGTTTTTAAAACAAAGAAAAAGAAGAAAGGAGAGGTAGAAAGATACAAGGCGAGGCTCGTGGCAAAGGGATACAAGCAGCATCATGGGATTGATTATGAAGAAGTCTTCGCTCCGGTAGCACGCTTGGAGACTGTACGACTAATTATTTCCCTTGCATCACAAAATAAATGGAAGACCTTTCAGATGGACGTGAAATCAGCCTTTCTCAATGGAAATCTTGAAGAAGAGGTGTACGTAGAGCAACCTCAAGGTTATGTCATGAAAGGAAGTGAAGGCAAGGTTCTTAGACTCTTTACGGGCTAAAACAAGCTCCAAGATCTTGGAATTGTCGGATCGACATATACTTCCAAGAGAACGGATTTCAGAAGTGCCCATACGAACATGCTATCTATGTGAAAGTAAGTGGCAATAACATTTTGTTTGTTTGCTTGTACGTGGATGACTTAATTTTCACGGGCAACAATCAAAAAATGTTTGAAGAATTCAAGAGAGCAATGAATAATGAGTTTGAGATGACATATTTAGGACTTATGTCCTATTATCTTGGAATTGAAGTGGTGCAAACCGAGAAAGGTGTTTTTATTTCGCAAGAAAATTATGCAAAAGAAATTTTGAAGAAGTTCAATATGGGCGATTGCAATCCAGTCAATACTCCTGTTGAATGTGGCATTAAATTGTCTAAGTATGATGATAGTGGCAAGGTGGACTCAACTCTGTTTCGGAGTTTAGTAGGAAGCTTGAGATACCTAACCTCCACAAGGCCATATATTCTGTTTGGTGTTGTACTTGTTAGTCGCTTTATGGAGGCTCCAACGGAGACGCATTTTAAGGCTGCAAAAAGGATTCTGCGATACATTAAAGGTACTATTGATTTTGGGTTGTGTTACTCCGCTTCTAATGACTTCAGACTTAGAGGTTTTTGCGATAGCGATTGGGCTGGAGACATAGACGACCGTGTGAGTACCACCGGATTTGTATATTACATGGGTGATAGTGCTTTTACTTGGAGCTCGTAGAAACAACCCATTGTTAATTTGTCAACGTGTGAAGCTGAATATGTTGCTCTGAGTTCCTGTGTTACTCAAGCGATATGGTTGAGGTGGCTGTTGAAAGAATTGCATTTCAGACAAATGGAACCTACCGAGGTTAATGTAGACAACAAATCATCAATTGCTTTAGCCAAGAATCCACCATTTCATGAGCGAAGCAAGCACATAGATACCAGATTTCATTATGTTCGAGAATGTGTTGCGAAGAAGGAGGTCCAGCTCAATTACGTGAAGTCTCAAGATCAAGTTGCTGATATATTTACCAAGGCTCTCAAGTTTAATGTGTTCATGGAGTTAAGAACCATGTTGGGTGTTAGCAAATGTCATGTTTAAAGGGGGGTGTTAAAGATAAACATGAATTTATCTAGAATATTCTAGTGTTCATGTAGCTCGAGTATTAGAGAGTCACATTCATAATTATCTATAGTTCATGAATTAGTAGTTCAAGCATCAACAGTTAATTAGGGGGGATGAATTAATGTATTAGAAATCCTATAAATAGCCTGGAAGTATTTGGTTTGCTGCAGAGCCAAAAAGTACAGATTAATAAAAGAAGCTTTCTCCAACATATCTCTCCTTGTCTAATATATATCCTCCTCATAAGTCCATTATTTGATCCCAACACTTGCTTCTTGCTGCTCACTACGTGTTCTTGCTCTCCCCCTCTTCATTCTTGAGCCTTTCATGGCAAAAACTCCTTGATTTTGGAGAGATTTCTCAAGCCCAAAGTCTGCAGCTCATTTTTCTTTAGTATCTGGGTCCAAAATTCCTAAATTTTGATTTGAATTTGGGTTGGATTTTGGTTCTTTTTGGTTCGATTTTGAGTTTGGTTTGTGGTTCCATTTTGGCTTTAATTTTGTGTTAGAACATAAGTGGGGATGGATGAAAGGGGTGTTCTTGTTTAACGGTTGTTAATTAGGAAAAAGGAGTTTTGTTAAATCAGTAACGGTATTTACATTTTTAATAGATTTGTTACTAAAATTGAACATGTTGCATTATCTAAAAAATCTTTTAAAAGTACATTGCATTATATATGAAATAAGAGGTATAGTACATTGCATCATTTAGTTATTTTTCCATCTTTTATTTCCATTGACCAACCTATAATTAGTTTATCACTACAAAATGTGTTGCTACCAGGGGCGGACCTATTTAGGGCCGAGCGGGGGCGGCGGTCCCACTGAATTTTAAAAAACTATACTCCCTCCGTCCCATCTTAACGTTCAAAAATTTTCATTTTGGGCGTCCCATCTTAAGGTTCAAAATTCATAAATAGAAAGACTTTATTCATATTATACTCATCCTACCCCACCCAATTAATTATAATCCAAGTCATTAACATTAATAAACCCATCCCATTATCCTAACCTAATCCAAACCCAAAATAAAATATGATCCAACCCACTTTTAATTTCTAAACCAACCCATCTATCAAACCCACCCACCCACTAACAAACATATCGCTTCCCTCTCTATCCTCATTCAGTCACGAGTCACGAACCCTAATTCTCTTTGTTCTTCATCTCTCAACCATGGAGCCGCCGCCTCTAAATCCACTTCTTATATCCATCAAACCATCGTCTCCTTCACCCAAGGAGCCGATTTGGTCGATTCTCCCTTACCAGTCGGCGAAATCAACTCGAATCTGTACTTTGGGTTCTTTCCTGGCGATTATCTACCGCCGTCGCCATCATTAGAGTTTTCCTCTTCCGATTGGTCACTGGAGGCGACGGGCGTGCCAGAAACTCTCTTTTCCGATGCCGGAGAGACCGTTGTTGAGGAGACTAATTTAGAGGTTTACGGGGAGGAGCCGTCGGTGTCTGACAGATGCGCTTCCCCGACTTCTTATACTGCTTTCGAGAAAGACATGAATGAGCGGATTGATAAGCTTGCTGCGAGCTCATCAACGACTGAATGCCCTATGTCGGAGGAAACGAAGAAATTGCGCCATAGAAATTGTCTGGCATTGCTGGGTTTGTATTTTCCTTGGTCTATTGGCCCAGATCCAGATCATAGTCCTTACTATTCGACTTCAGACACTGAAGACATAACAAAAACGTTGACCAAAATCTCAAAAGGTTATCTCTCTCTCCATCTCTCTCTCTCTCTCTCTCTGTTGATTGTGGTTCTTTAACAGTAAAGGCACAATAGGGGATTTGTTGGATTGATTGTGTGAAAGGATGATATGCTTGTTCTGAGTTCGGTGATTATGTGTTTTTTCTTGGCCCATTACTCAACTGATAAGAACTGGTACTACATGGTCTCTGTGATGAATTTTAACTGAGAGTCAAATGCTGGTAACAACTGATACTACATTTTATCTTGGTTTGTATGCTTGCAATAGGACTACAATTGGTGAAATGTTCTCTGTGATGACTTCTTGCTGAGAGTATTTGGCTTTAACAATGTGTTCAAACCTGTGCTCTGTGTTAAAACTTGTGATAAAGTTAAAGACTTTAATTTACAAAAGTTGTCCCTCTTTACATGTGCTATTTGTGATTTTTTTCTGAGGATTTACATAATTCAAAAACCAAAGTAGTCCCTCTTTACATGTGCTCTGTGATGATTCTTTTCTGAGGGTAATTAAAAAAAAAAGGTCTTCAACTTGTGTTCAAACCTTTTCACAGACTCAAATCCACCATTTCTAAGTCAGACATTATGCCTTCTAGTCCTTGCACATTTCCTGCATCTTTTAAAAACAGAATGGAGTTTCTTACCAAACCTTCATCCACTTCTAAGTCTGTGGGTAACTCTCCAATTCTTTCCAGTGCATCTTTCTTGAGATGTGGAATTTTGTAGTTGTTGTTTCCTCTTACCTTCATGATTTCAATCATACAACTTTGTAAAGTCAGAAATAGCTTGTTTAGTGTCACATGTGAAAGTGTATCGAATGCTTCTTTGACAGCTTTGACCAAATCATCAACTGTTGTAGCTTGGACCTCTGTTTTGAGGTTATCAATTGACCTGAACCATCCTAAGTCATTGATGTTTGTGTCTGGGGAATTAGGAGGTTGAAATTTCAGCTCTATGTTGAAACCATCAGCAGTTGCTACATCTCTAAAATCTTGATCATTGTTGTTGATGTGAGGAGGAGCATTATCCCATTGTATTATGATGTTTGTGCTAACTGTTAATGGCCATTTCTGCTTGATTGCAGGAATAACCTACAATCAAACAAATTTTTTGTGCATTAAAATATGAAAAAAAATGCATGACATAAAAGAGTGATAAAAGTTAGAAACTTACTTGGTTGATAAGCATTTCCTTTGTGACATCTTTGGTAATAGAATCCAAAGCCTTTGTGATTGGTGTGCCTTTTCTCCTGTTTCGACTATTCCTTTATGCTTCTTCTACTTTGGTAAATGGCCACATTCCCACTTTTCCATCAAAAATTAATTCACCATTTTCTGCGTAGATTGGTCTACTCACGGCACATAAAAACATCACTTTTGTAATGAATCTTTTTGATTGACACGCTCTATAGGGGTCATCCTCATCAGGGCACATGTAGTATCTTTCATTGCATTTGGTCATGTAAAACCATTTTTCATCAATATGGATAACATGGGTCATTGGCTTAAACTTTGTTGTACCTTGTTGTGAATCAATTTTTATTGCAGCAACACTAAATTTCAACCTAGAAATCTGATTTGCTAGAGTTAATGCAAGCTTTATTGCATTTGAGTGGGCTCTGATCACACCAGTTTTTTTCCATCTCCCTATTGTGCTTTTACTCACTCCCAATGCTACTCCTAGACTCCTAATTTGTGGTTCTTTTATGAAACTGTACTGCTTTCATTTTCTCTACATCAAGTATGTTTTTTTTTTGATTTATGAACACCAATTTTCTTTGAGGTTATACTAATAGGTTTACCTTGAGATTGGATCTGCTTCACCAACTGACTTCAATGATATTCCAAACTTTGTAGCTGCCTCAGATGCTCTCCCTTTTTGAAGCTTTTGTCCATCATTTGACTTGGACAAAATCTGGGCAAGCAAATTCCTCTCCTCTCCTAACTGATTAGTAGTTCTCATTTTATAGTGTTGTGTTTTGTAAGTTTGTGAAGAAGGAAATACAGTAAGTATGAATAGATCCTGTATTTATAGTAAGCTTTTGTAAGTGATTTGGAGGGAGTTTAAATTTTCATTTGGGGCTTTTGTAAGAAATTTAGAGGGAGTTTTAATTTTCGATTTTAACTTTGTAATCAGATTATTAACTGAGATTGTAAGTGAATGTAAGTTTCTGTAAGGAAAGTACTGTTTGTATTTAGCTTTGCCAGGGTGCTTAAAATTGATTCAAATCCCCTAATCCCCACTAATTTTACTCCACTCACAATATTTTAGTAGTATAAAGTACACTTTCTTAATTCTTGAACCCAAAAAGTTTTTGAACCTTAAGATGGGACGGAGGGAGTATATATATATATATATATATATATATATATATTTACATATAATGATATACTTTAGTTGTTGAAAATGAGCATACATCCTTGCTTGCCAAACTGGTAAAGCCAGTTTGTTATGAACTGGAAGATCCAGGTTCAAATCCCACGCTCCACTCCTTCCTTTTCCATCCTTTATTTAAAGGCCCTAATTGGGCCTGACATTTTTTTCTTAGCGAATTAGGGCCTGAATTGACATTTTTTTTGCGCAAGTTAGGGCTTTTTAACGATTTTCATCCAAAAATTCCGTTAAGTTAAAACATATGTTGACTATGACTTTGAATGAGGGGTTTTTTGTCATTTCGCGTTAGGGCTAGTTCTATAAAGCGCAAAAATGTCCTCGTATTCCCCCCATAAACCAAACGCAACTATGTTTCTCCCACGCAAATATTTCTCCCACCCGACGGAATTTGTTGAAAACCTCTTTAACTTCGCTGTTTTTCATTGTAATGAAGCCCATCCATCCTTAATCGCTATCTAACCAAGCCTTGACCGCAAAATGACAAAAAACCCTTCATTCAATGTCATATGCAACACACGTGTTAACTTAACGGAATTTTTGGGTGGAAATTGTCAAAAAGCCCTAACTTGGGGAAAAATGTCAATTTAGGCCATAATTCGTTAAGAAAAAAAAAAGCAGGCCCCGTTTGGGGACCTCATACGAGACTTTAGGCCCTAAATTGTAATTATCCCTTATTTAAACTACCCTTTCCTTTTCCAATCATTATTTAAAAAACCCACTACTACAACTATTTTTATATTTAAAAAGCCACTATAATTGTTTTTATCTCTTAAATTGTACAATTTAAATAATGGGTGTCATTATTATTATTATTATTATTATTATTATTATTATTATTATTATTATTATTATTATTATTATTATTATTATTATTATTATTATTGTTTTTTTTTTTTGCATACATAGTATAGTATAATGTAAGTTTTCTTTATCACTATGATGAATACTCCCTCCGTCCCATTTGAAGTTTCACCATTTTGGTGATGGCACACAAATTAAGAAAAGTGATGAGTGTAAGAAGGATTGTGAGAGAGAAGAAATTAGTGGGTATAATAAGTGGAGCCTACAATTTAAATATGTGAGAGGAGAAAGTTAGTGGGTATGACAAGTGAGCCCCATAATTTAAGTATGTGAGAGGAAGAAGTGAGTGAGTATGACAAGTAGCGCCTATATTATTTTTTTTACCATTTTAGGAAAGGGTGAAGCTTTTAACGGGACACCCATTTGGGTAAAAGGTGAAGCTTCAAATGGGACGGAGGGAGTATATTAAAGTTGAATTAAATTCTATTATTTTCATCTTTTTTTTTTAAGAATAAAAATAAAGAAGCTCTAACAATATGAATAAGACATAATATAGAAGGGTGCAAGAGTTTCAAATAATAGTTATATTAATAATTTTTGAATTACTATGCAATTTTTTAGTATATTTAATATTTTTCATTTATTATCTCATTTTTATAATACATTGAATATTATCAAACAAACTAAAAGTAATTAAATAATGTCACAACGTGAAAAAAATTTCAGCCCCCACTGACCACAATTCCTGGATCCACCACCGGTTGCTACTACATATTCAAAAACCTGCACTGATATTGTTATAATTTTGTGAAAGCTTATTTTTTTTTTACTATTAGTATTAATTTATCATGGTTATCCAACCACCAACTTCATTGCCCTCCAACCTGCACACAAGTAGACATGGCACAATTTTCATACTCCCTCTTTCCCGAACAAATTTTATAGTTTACAAGTCAACGTTTTTAAGCTTTTAGTTGTGTTTCTCTGATTGCCCCAATATATATATATATATATATGGGTAGTGTTAGTAAATCAGATCGAACAAGTTGGCAGATAATAACGAACGCATGAAATCGACAAATAACACATATTTAACGTGGTTCACCAACAACCTATTGGCTACATCCACGGGCGGAGGGAAAACATATATTATTACTATGGAGATCCAAGAACACATTACAGATGATCAATCTTCTGAACCAAGAAACACAAGAGATCCAGAAAGAAAACTGAGAAATAAGGAAATCTAGTTTTTTACATACACAAATCTAACTAATCTAGTTGCACGAATTATTGATCACAATAATTCATGATTGTGCAAAATTTAGATCTAGAATTACAGATTTGGAACTTTTGTCTAACTTCTTGAACTACTCTCTAGTTCTAGTTCTAGTTGACAAGTTAATTATTATGCTAGGGAGAGGGTTGTATTTATAGTCTCATAAATATCAAAACACTTTGCAATAAGGAATCCTGATTTTTGGGGAGAAAGCAACTCTATTCTATAAGGAAACTACAATCCTTAATCTTGAATAAGTTCTTAATCCTTCTTCCAATAAGAACCTCTTCAATTCAAAGACACCTAATCTTAACAATCTCCACCTTGACTTTGAATTTTCCATAGAAACAAACAGACGACGAACTTAGCATCTCTCCACCTTGAGCTACATCTTTCATACCAGAACAGATTCTCAACCTCCGTCTCAGATATGTCTTTCGTCAAAGATACTAGATTTGTCGTCTAGAAAACAAGATTTTTTGTGTACACCATACTTGCTCCAGCAAGTAAACCGACATGTCTTCCAGACATCCATAATTTACCTCACTAGGCAAAAAACCTTGTCCTCTGGATGATAAAATATTTTACAAACGGACTTGACCTCAGGACAATCAGACGTATCCCACTGGACACCCAAATGTGCACCTACGGGTACTCATAATTGCCCCAACGGGAAACTAACAGATTTTGAAATGTGACACACCTAAACTACATTGGATCTTGCCAACCAAAACAGATGAAACTGGTGTGTGTTGATCTTCTAAATGTGGCTTACCTAGTTCACTCACACCTAGAGTAAATCGCTGCTCTACCTTTTTGTCAACACCTTCACCCAAATCAGAAAACGCAGAAGCTTGGAGGATGTACAAGGAACCTTGTTTTTCGCCACTCAGAATCACATCTGATTCCTTCTAGACATTCAAAACTCTATCTTCACCCTTGAAACTATACGCTTTCTTGTCCAACCGACAAAGAGATATCAGATTATTTGTTACTCATGGAACATGCCTAACCTTATTCAATGTAAAAGATTTATCACCAGACGTCCTCACCCTTATGGAGCCCATGCAACTACCCTGCAGACAGACCCATTAGCCATACACATATAGCCATCATCTTTCTGCTAATATGTTGTAAACTGGTCCTTGCGCGAAAACATGTGATACGAATCCTTTACAAACTGTCACTGCCTGTAGCAGCCGACTCAGATTTGTTTAGATGCGGAGTCAGATGTGCAACTCTGAAATCTAACCAGATTATTGCCTCAAGTAATACAAATTTTTTATTTACTTCTAGATCACTAGAATAGACAATACCAGATGTTAGATCTTCAGATTTTACTATATAGCTAAATTTGTGATGAGCAATGCTAGGGGCACAAAACAAGGCCACAAAATCTTGCTCACTCAATGAGTTGGAGATATTTTATTAGTTGCATCGATAGTGGACTTGCCACACTCTAATTAAAATAACCAATTAAATCATTACACCTAAGATTTTGTGAGGAAGATTTTTATTTTTTTATCACAAACCCCTAGTTTAAGATCTCCGACTTCAGATGCAGATATTAGACACCAGAACGTTCCAGGTGCTTGCTTGGATCATCAATGAACACCAGACGAACTTCCGGTTTCATATCTTTCAAATTTGCTATTGCTAGCATAGATGAGCAATCACTGATTGCTCTCAGATTTATTGATTCTCAATCCTATAAAGTAAAGAGCTTCAGAATAACTAGGAAAAATCCTAAACTCAAATATGTCAGAGGCAACAGAATATAATACCAGATGTGTCCAACATAAACACCTAGATTTCTGCATGGACACTGCACACCACGTGCGCTGCACGTTTTCTGCATGCGATCTGCACGCTCAATGCACAATCCTCATCCCGATCTACCATAAACAAAACATGTTCTTCCCATCGAACTTGTCGATCTTTTGGTCCGTCGTCCCGGAATCCATCTTTTCTGTAGCAGCGGAATACCCTGATCTTTCTCAAACCAGGCTCTGATACCACTTGTTAGTAAATCAAATCGAACAAGTTGACAGATAATAATGAACGCAAATCGACAAATAACATATATTTAACGTGGTTTACCAATAACATATTGGCTACATCCACGGGCGGAGGGAAAACATATATTATTACTATGGAGATTCAAGAACAGATTACAGATGATCAATCTTGTGAACCAAGAAACACAAGAGATTCAGAAAGAAAACCTATAAACCAGGAAATCCAGTTTTTTACGGCCACAAATATCACTAATCTAGTTGCACGAATTATTGATCACAATAATTCATGATTGTGTAAACCTTAGATCTAGAATTACAGATTTGGAACTTCTGTCTAACTTCTTGAACTACTCTCTAGTTTCAGTTATAGTTGACAAGTTAATTATTATAATAGGGATAGGGTTGTATTTATAGTCTCATAAATACGAAAACCTTTTGCAATAAGGAATCCCGATTCTTGGAGAGAAAGAAACTCTATTCTATAAGGAAACTACAATCCTTATTCTTGAATACTCCCTCCGTCCCACCCAAATTAGGATTTTTGGGTTGGGCACGGGGATTAAGGAAAAAGTGTTAGTGGAGTAGGTGTTGTGAGTATGAAAAGTGAAGTAGGAGAGAGAAAGTGGGGTAAAGAATAATGAGTGGAAAGTTGTTATGAGTGTAATTGTGGGCCCCATTAAAAAAAATTTCCATTTTGGGGTTGTCCTAATTCAAATGGGACACCCAAAATGGAAATTTGTCCTAATTCGAGTGGGACGGAGGGAGTAAGTCGTTAATCCTTCTTCCAATAGGAACCTCTTCAATTCAAAGACACCTAATCCTAACAGGTAAAATGACACCTACTATGACATTGCAATGTATGTGCCTATTAGAATGGGTAGCATATGAAGATCCTCAAACTTCATACCCTTTTTTTAGTAAGACGACATTTATTTTGAGACAAAATACAATGAAAAGTAAGACATTTATTCAGAGAAAGGTGAGAGTATTACCTCATCATAAATACTTATATTTCTACAAAAATGTCTCATGCATATCTAGAAAATAAAGCAAAAAAAATAATCTTGTATAGATCGGAGCTAAACAAGAATTGTTATTGATAATACTTTTAATATTGTATGAATGATAATTTCAATATTTCATTTATACAAAAAAATTAACATGAAATTATTGATAAAAGTAAGCAAAAGTTTTTTTGGAAAAAAGTGAGATTATTTTTATGAAATGGACCGGGTAACACATTGAAAAATGGAAAAAAAAAAAAAACAACATGTTTGCAAGTGCCTTTGTTTCAAGTATTGCGAAAAGTAAAGAGTCCTAAAAGAATTGTTTGGGAAAATTTGGTAATACGGGTGGTAATGGATTGTTCTTGACATTTTATTATATTCTAATGCGCTTTACAAAAGATAAAAAAAAAAAAAATGCATAATTAAGTTGTCTTCCCGTAGCATCCACTTCACCATAGCTCCAAGCAATTCCATTATTCTCCAGACAGTTGCTCTCTACTCCCTCCGACCCAGCACAAGTAGGACTAGAGGAGTGGGCACAATAATTAAGAGAAAAGTAATGAATGTGTGGTGAAAAATGAAGAGATATAATGAGTGGGGTAAATAGTAGTTTTGGTTGAAGAAAAATGAGCGGTGAAAAATGAAAAGAGAGAATTAGTGGGGTTAAATGGTGGGGTTAGTTGAATATAAATATATTAAAACATTGCCATTTTGGGCAGTCTCAATTGTTCTGGAACGGCCTAAAAAAGGAAATAAGTCCTACTTGTGCTGGGACGGAGGGAGTATATAACAAGTCCAAACAAAACATTTTTTTATTCGGAGTACATCTCTCTCTCTTTCTCTCTTATAATTTTTTCATTTTTTTTAAAACTTAGTTATTTTGGCTAATCGTATTTAGACATTTGATGTGTGTATCGACTTTAGTAGTTCAATTTCTACCTGTGCATATATTTTGGATATAAAAGGATTAATATGAGTATATTAATAAGCAAGTTTGCTCCATAGACTATCCATCACAGAGGTCGATTAATTACTTGAAATTTGATATATATATATATATATATATATATATATATATATATATATATATATATATATATATATATGGTCTTGCTCCTGTGAGAACCTTAAGTGTGTGAGAACCATGAGAACCACTTATAGCCTCTGGATTAGAAATAAACCAACGGTGCAGATTAGAGTGGAAGAAAAAAAAAAGCGGTGGCAATTTTGAAATTAAAGGAGACGCGAGGGCATAATGGTCATATCGCTTTAAAACATAACGCGCGCCGAAGTCGGGAAATGCGAGTTCCATAGATACAGAAGGTATTTCCTACTGTATCCAATGTTTACTTGGATACATTTAGGCAAAAACTAATGTATCCAATGTTCACTTGGATAATTCATTGGATACATTAGGTCAAAACTAAATGTATCCAATGTTTACTTGGATACATTTAGGCAAAAACTAATGTATCCAATGTTCACTTGGATAATTCATTGGATACATTACTTGGATACATTATGTCAAAACTAAATGTATCCAATGTTCACTTGGATACATTTAGGCAAAAACTAATGTATCCAATAAAATGAAACATGATACTATGTTCCAGTTATAGGATACACAAACCATTGCTCTTAGTGTATCTAACGACTTATTATAAAAATGCCACCGCATAGCCAAAATATAAGAACATAACGATACATTACCTGTTCTGCCCTTGAAGTTCTGACTTATTTCAAAAATGCCATCGCGTCATCCACCCTCCCAAGCCGATCTGCGCCGTCCCTTTTCTTCTAATCCAACGGCTGCTGTTGGTTCTCATGGTTCTCACACACTTATGGTTCTCATTTGAGCACCTACATATATATATATATATATATACTCCCTCCTTCCCACCTCACTTGAGACTTATTTCCATTTTGGTCTGTCCCACTTCACTTGAGACTTCCCAAAAAGATAATCTTTTTATAATTTTATATTCAATCTACCCCACCCACTCATTCTCTCTCTTCATTTTCTACCACACATTTTCCTTATTTTATTCTTTTTCCTTAGTTATTGTGCCCACCTCTTAGGTCTCAAGTGAGGTGGGACGGAAGGAGTATATATATATAGGTAGGTGCTCAAATGAAAACCATAATTGTGTGAGAACCGTGAGAACCAAGCATAACCATTAGATTAAAATTAAAATCAAAGGTCCAGATTATAGATACATTGGATATACTTGGATACAGTACCAAAATTTTGATATTGCACATTTTCACTTGGATACAGTAGCTAAATAAGTACTGTATCCAAGTGTTGCACTTGGATACAGTAGCTTAAATGACTAACGTATCCAAGTGTATTTTGAAAATTAGTTATTGTATCAAAGTGTATCCATTGTATCTATACTCTGGACCCTTGATTTTGTATTTAATCAAACTGAAAGGTCCTGTTTACTAAGATTAACAGATAGGTTAAAACTTGAACAGCTAACTGGTTTGGGAGTTAGCTGTTGAGAGATTAAAGGTAGAGTAATTATGCAGCGGAAAATAATTAAGTAAAGAAACAAAAATAGACAATGTGCAGTGTGTGTTTAAGTGTAGAGACAAGAGTGTACACAAGGATTTTCAAGTGGTTCAGAGGTATAGTTCTTCTCTTACATCCACCCCCACTGTTAGAACAGTGAGACCAATTCACTATAATCCGTTCTCTTCAATAACTTACAAGAATTGATAAGGCAAGTTCTCTGAACTCCCTCTACTTAATTGGCACTTCAATTAAGGTTGCTTCTTTCAAAGAGAAAAGAAAAAGAAAACTAAAAATGCACAAGTGTGTTTACAAAGAAATAGCTTGGCTATTAGCTAGGTTTGAAGGGGGTTGTAACTGGGTGCTAAATGGCACAAGATTTGCAGGGGTGTAATGCAAATGAATCTGTAATACAGATTTGGGGTTCTTGGGGAGCAACAATGGTGATTTAGGTTGTGTGTGTGTTGAAGAAGGGTGTGTGATAATGTTCCAGTGTGTTTTCTTATATAGGATATGAATATATCCGTTGGGGGACAAGAAAACATATGGGGAACATGTTTGCAGAAAGTAAGTCTTTGACTGGGTAAAGTAGTGTTGACTTAATACTTTATTTCTTTATGCAGGATGTCCATGCTGGAGGTGCTGGTGGAGATTTGCATGCTTGATTAATTACGTAGTTATTTTATACTAAAATAACTATTCCTTCAAGAATCTGGACCATTTGGAGTCAGCTGCTGGATTTGCAGGGACTTAGCTGATGGCAAAGGGGAGATAGCTGCTGGGATAGTAGATTTGATCAGGCAGATACTATAGGTTGTTCCAATCAGTGGAATAACTTATTCTTCAATCTTGTGAAGCTTTTCAGATGGCTGTTGGACAGTTGGAGTCTTAGCTGTTGGTGAAAAGTCAGATAGCTGTTGGGATAGCTGTTGGGTTTGAACTGGATGATCCGCTTTAGCATGTTTGCAAATAGGGTTTCTGTAATTCATATGAGTGTAAATGAATGTAGAAATGATATATATTCAGTTCATTTGATGTATATATTATTGGTTGATCCTTGAACAGTCTTAGCTGTTGGTATATACATGAACTGAATAGATAGTTGTTGAGGCTGGTCTTGGGTTGCCTGTGGATCAGGTCTTTGTAGGTTGTCAACTGGAATGATTATTTATTTATCAAAACACATTTACTATTATTAATCAGATTAATAACACAGTGAGGTACTAACATAAACGGTTATCCTTGGTTCTCACGGTTCTCATTGGAGCGCGACCCTATATATATATATATATATATATATATATATATATATATATATATATATATATATATATATATATTATAAGGTCGTGCTCCTGTGAGAACCTAAATATCGTGAGAACCGTGAGAACTTGGATACATTAAGTAAAAACTAATGTATCCAATGTGCACTTGGATATATATATATAGGTAGGTGCTCAAATGAGAACCTAAATATCGTGAGAACCTTGAGAACTTAATGTATCCAATGATGTATCCAAGTGCACATTGGATACATTAATCCTAACAAAATTTGAAAATTATTATTGATAGTATTATTAATATCATATCCATGACAACTTTAGGATTTCAAAGATAAATAAATTAACATGAAATTATTTGTCAAAGTTAAGCAAAAGTTCCTTTTTTTTTTTTTTTGAAAAAGACTATCCTTCATGCATGGGATGGAGGAGTAACACATTGAAAAAAAAAAAAAAAATAAATAAAATAACACATGTTTGCAAGTGCCTTTATTTCTTTCTAGTATTGCGGAAAAAAGTGTGTAGAGTCAGTCCTAAAGAAATGATTGGGAAAATGTGGTAATAAAGGTGGTAATGGATGGTTCTTGACATTTTATTTTATTCTAATGCGCTTTCCAAAAGATAAAAAAAATAAAAAAAAATCTGCATAATTAAGTTACCTTCCCGTAGCATCCACTTCACCATACCTCCAAGCAATTCCATTATTCTCCAGACTGTTACGCTCTATATATAACAAGTCCAAACAAAACATTTTTTTAATGGGACTACATCTCTCTCTCTCTTCTCTCTTTTCTGATTTTCTCTCCTAGAGGATAGAGGACCTGGAGGAGAGGTTAGTAATTTGGTTATTATTCTATTATATTTTTAAAAAAAATCATTGGATTATTTTAGACAAATTGTGATCATATCTTACTTTTACACAAACTTCATATTAATGTCTTTTTATTTTAGTCATTAGCATTCAATCTCTCATTTTAAGATATACGTAAGTATTTATTTTTAGCAAATACTCCCTCCGTCTCAAAATAATCTTCTCATTTGCCATTTCTCATTGTCCCATAAAGTTCTTCACATTTCTACATTTTAGGCTTAAACAAAGCATGGCTAGTGAAGCAAGTGTTCATATCCTTAAAAAGTTTGAATAGTCAAACGCGAAGATCATTTTGGGACGGAGGGAGTAGTTATTTAGGCTTTTCGTTTTTGAGCCATTTGGGTTAACAGTGATCTACAAAGATTTTATGGTGGCTAACAATTCTCCTTATGCAAGTGTACCTTTGATTATGTGTTATGTTCTTTTAAGCCTAATGTATGGTTCTAGAGTAAAGCACCTTAATTACAAACTCCATTTAAGCCTGTTTTCTCCACAGACTATCCATCATAGAATTCGATTCATATATCCTGAAATTCAAATACAATTTTTATATACACATGCCGAGGTACATGTAGCACTAAAATGTTAATTAGCAAAACATTTCATTTTCGACCGCGCTTTGACAACCTCATAATAGACAAAAAATTGATCACGTACATCAAATATTCATATATGTCTCGCATACATTAAATATTTGTTTTAATAATGAGTATTCCCTCAGTACCTAAATAAATGTCAAAATTTCAGTTTAAGGAACTTTATAAAAATTTCTACTTACTATGCAATTTAAAGGTAGAGATTCGTAAATATTCTTGTAGTTTAATTTCCAAACATTTGGTTTTGCACGTTTAAAGAGACTAGTGAAAAAAATTGATAAAAAACATTTAGAAACAGTGTTTTTCAAATAAGACATTCATCTTCAGACAATTTTTTTTTAAAATAGATATTTATTTAGAGACAGAAGGAGTATTATTCATGAGCGGCTTCTTTTATTTTATTAAAGGTGGTGACTTCAATGCTAAAGCTTCCGCAGAGGTGTGATAAAAGAGTAGCCCATTCATCAAGCAAC
This sequence comes from Campanula takesimana, assembly GCA_026119855.1. NCBI lineage: Eukaryota > Viridiplantae > Streptophyta > Magnoliopsida > Asterales > Campanulaceae > Campanula > Campanula takesimana. The sequence goes on along the minus strand of JAOWBW010000447.1, from coordinate 840,379 downwards.
AACATGGAAGAACAAGAATATATGGCCGTCGAGATTGAAAATGACCTTGATTACTATGATTCTATCTCCAAGGAGTGGATTGAAGCCGTTTCTGGGCAAGAAACGATCAAAAGCAACTCAAGAAGACAACGAAGGATTGAAAAAGTGCCGCCACTCCTCTTGAGAAGTGAGAACATAAACAAGAGTTACGAGCCGTTTATGGTTGCACTTGGTCCTTACCTGTTGGAACAATTTAAGATCCCTGAATGCCACACTCATATTCAGAATAAGATTGAGGAAGAAGATGAAGGCGGAAGCGAGATAATACCTGTTGAATCCATTATGAATGTTGTAGGGAGAAATGAAGAACAAGTAGGGAGAAGTGTTCTTCTAAATGATAAGTGTCTCTTAATCTCTCAAAAGTCTTCCAACATTATGAAGTAATTTATATGAGAGAAAGTAAGAATGAAGTATGTTTTAGGCTTGATGGAGAGGCCTTTAAATAGTAAACATGGTGACACTTCATTTAGGGACCACACCCTTTCAAGCTTTAGCAATGTTAATTTACCATTTTGCCCATCATAAATTGATAAATTACATTTCAGGAATTCTACACATTTTATTATTGACTACACTTTATATTAACATTATACTTATGATTTTATGTATGGAATTCACTAAATGACTTGTGTTGCAAGCCATGATCTTACAATCTCTCACTTGGGTTGCAAAACAAGTATTTCCTTTAAAACATAAATATAATACAAATGACAACCCAAATGTGCGCACTTTATTGTCATTTATAACAATCTCGTCCATTAGTCCTCCAAGTATAAGGCCTAAAGGGGCAGTTGTTGTAATTGATTCGCAACTAAACCCACAATAATCACGTATACAAATCCAACTAAATGACATAGATCAAAAGTGTAGATGTGTAGCATGGAACATAATGAATAAATCCATATTCTTCCAACTAGTCCAACTTAACCAAATGAGATCAAAACTTTAAATAATAGAACAATTAATGAAAGAACAACACAAACTCCCACTATACTAAATGTTATCAAAAGTTGTTACACCCATATGAGCAATATGCTCGTGAAACACTGAAGATGATAACGCTTTCATAAATGGATCCTCTAAATAGAGTTTGTTTCTATAAGTTGTATTTTTTTCGTTCATTTTCCTTCACAACAAGAAACTTAATGTCTATATGCTTAGACTTTCTTTAACTCTTGTTGTTATAAGACTACCGTCCGATTGTCACTTTAAAACTTAAGCGGTCTTTTGACACTTGTTGACAATTCGTAGTCCCTTTAATAAACTTATGCAGCCATATAATTTAACTAATGTCGGAATATCTAATGATCTCAAGATGATCCAACAAATGTAGGCAAGTAGTTCTTTAGTGTTCTGTAAATATCTTTATCATTCTTTTGGCTGCTACCTAATGTTCTCTTCCGGTTTGCTTTGGTATTGACCAAGCATCCCAATAATAAATATAAGATTCACGCATACATTAAGCTCCGTACTGCTGATGCAAAATTGATCTTTTCCATATACTTGGATTCAAAATTACTTTTAGAACACTATTTGAGACTAAAATATGTCTCCTTTAAAATTAGGGGTGTCAAGTGGTTCACAGTTTTGCATGCTAAAATTTTGTAATACCTTTTCCATATGGGCCTTTTGTGACAATCCTAAAACACCTCGTGAGCGATCACGGTGATTTCGGATTCCTAATACAAAGATGCCTTACCAAGATCTTTCATTTCAAATAAGAAATTTCTTAGTTTCATTAAGAAGGTTCATATCATTACTTGCAAGCAAAATATCATCCACAATAAGACCAAAATTATAAATCTACTCCCACTGAACTTATGGTATACATAATCTTCACCAAGATTCGTTTCAAAACCAAATGAAAGAATAACTTGATTAAGTTTTAAAGTACCATTAACGAGAAGTTAGCTTAAGCCCATAAATGGATTTCTTAAATAAACCAGTCACCATTTCTGGCTTCTTTATATAAATAGTTTCCTCAATGTCTCCATTGAGAAAACTCGTCTTTATATTCATTTGATGAAACTTAAGATCATATACGCCATATGTGCCATAATGATCCTAAAAGATTTTTTTTTTTTTTAAAGATACCGGAAAATGTGTTTTCTTTATAACCAGTCACCATTTCTGGCTTCTTTATATAAATAGTTTCCTCAATGTCTCCATTGAGAAAACTCGTGTTTATATCCATTTGATGAAACTTAAGATCATAATACGCCATATGTGCCATAATAATCCTAAAAGTTTTTTTTTTTTTTTTTTAAAGATACCGGAAAATGTGTTTTCTTTATAATCAATGTCTTCCTTTTGAGTAAAATCTTTAGCAATTTAGACGGGCTTAATATCTTTCCATATTACCTTGTGAATCCTTTTGGTCTTAAAGACTAATTTAATCTCAATAGGTTTCACATCTTTAGGTAATAGGACAAGATCCCAAACGTTGTTATCTTTATAGATTTTAACTCTTCATTTATGACATTAATTTACTTTATGAGAATTAGGACTATTAAAGGTTTGATGGGAGGTGAGAAGCTCATCTCCCACTAAACCTAAGCGTCCTTCATTCTAGGCAAGATACACATTATAATTATCCGGAATAACACTTCTTCTTACTCTATTGGATCTCATTAAGGGCACCGGTTCTTCCTTATTTTTAGATTGTTGAATTTCCTTTTATGACCAACATTTCCATGTTGTTCAATATTTATGGGAAATCATTATTTTGAATTGTATGTTCCTCTTGAATTTCAGGTACAAGTACTTGATTTCTAATTGGAACTAAGGTATAAAAAGGATGCCTCTTCCGTTTCAAATTCAAAATATTACTCCTAATCTCCCACTAAATTCAACATCCTCAAAGAACCTAGCATTTCTCGTTTTAAAATGTTCTAGTTTTTCGGGTTGTAAAATTTATAGCCCCATAGATCTCTCGGCATACCCTACAAATAACTACTAACAGTCTTATGTCCAACCTGCCCTTATTAGGCTTATAAGGCCTAGCTTCTGCTGGACAACCCCACATATGAAGATGATTTAAGGACGTGTTCTTATTCGTCCCAAAATCATAAAAGGTTTTTGATAGTAGCTTTAGAGGGAGCTTTATTGAGAATATATACTGTGGTATTTAATGTATCGCCCATAATGAGTGAGGTAAAAGAAGTACAAGGAACATACTTATTACCATATCCTTAAAGATTCTATTATGTCTCTGTTACACTTATTTATGCTAGGCGTACCCGGCTTAATGTGGAGAGAGACAATCCCACACTCCTCAAAATAGCGAGCAAAAGGACCCGAACATTGTTCCTTTGAACCGTAATTCCAACCATAGCATACACCACCATGATTGGACTTAACGTTCTTAATAGTCTTTCAAAGTTGATTTCCAACTTTGACCTTATAAGACTTGAAAATGTTCAAAACTTGAGACTTTTTCATGAAGTAAATAAATGTATTCATATTAAGAGTGGTCGTCTATGAACGTAATAACGTATTATTGACCTTTCCATGAAGGATTAATGAATGGTCCACAAATATCTGAATGAATTAGTTCTAAGACGCTTGATGCTCTCGAGGATACTTTTCTTTTAATGTTTGTAAATTCCCTTTAAGGCATTAATGCAAAAGTCTCTTCCGGAATATCAAGTATGGTCAAGATTCCTTTAGACACAAGCTTATCAATTCTCCTCTCGGAGATATGACCAAAACGCCTATGTCATAATGAATAAAATTTTACTTGATAACTTTCGCTTTTACTTTTGGTTTCATTATTATGGGACTCAATTATTGTTTGAATAATGTCAAGTAAATAAAGATTACTTGACAAAGTACTAGTACCAATAACATTGGAATTTAAAATAAAGATCACATATATTATTATCAAAAGAACAAGAGTAACCTTCCTTGTCTAATATTGTGATAGATATCATAATTCCGTTCAAATGATGGTACAAATGAATGTATTATTAATACAAATAATACGTAGTACTTTAACAATAACTTAAAGGATCCTTATGCCTATAACTTCAACCGGATTCCTAGTTTCCATATAGATGAATTTCTTCATCTTACTAGGTTTTCGGTAATTTAGGCAATCCTACTTAAACATCCTTATGTGATTGGTTTCACCAAAATTCAATCACCATGTATATGTAGGAATTGAAACCAAATTAGCCTCAATACAATACAAACTAGACCAAATGATATACCTTTCACGCCAAGCGTGATACTTAGGGTAATCGAACTTCATGTTAGTGAGGTCCTTGCAAAAGAAGCATTTCTTTATGATCATTAGATGATCCCTTAGACTTCTCATTACTTGCAACCACAGTTTCTTTCCCTCTTCTCTTGTCCCATGAGAAAAGGTAGATGCTAAATGAGCACATTTAGTTCTAAATCGCTTTAACCTATCTTCCTCTTGTGTCATAAGTGAAAGTAATTCATTAATAATTCACTTATCTTTTGACAATTATAGGTCACCTCAAAGTGACCAAACTGAGAAGGAAGAAAGATCAAAACTAAATGCATAAGAATATCTTTCGATATCCCGGACTTAAGTGCTTTTAGTTTTGTTGATAGGTGAACTATTTCTAAATGTACTCCCTTAAATTCTCGGTACCCTTATACCTTATGGAAACAAGCTTCCTCAAGGGTATCAAGGAACGTTTTAGCATCAACATCCTCGGAGACACTGTCCAAAAGGTCTCCGGGACAACATTCTTTATTATCATTAGGCTCACGCGGTTGGATTATTTTCACTTCTCAGCACTTAAGCAATAAGAAGAGAAACAGATCCCTTAATGCGAGTTCTAGGTCCATATAGCCCAAGATCATAATTATTTGTTTTCCAAGTTTTAAAATTAGTCCCATTTATCATCGGTACGGTACTCATAACAGTAATAACGGATGAAACAATAAGTAAATCTGTTGGGTTTTTTAGAACAAAAGAATGAAAAAACAAAACATAAATAAGAAACTACATAACGAATAAATGATTAATTATATCAATGAAATCCATCAATAAGGTAATTAACATGACATCAAAACTAATCTTTGGATTGCGAATTGACTAATAAATAATTGCCTTAGATGACAAGTAATTTGAACAACATTTGATTAAATGCATAACCTTCCTTTGGGTAGTCTTAAGCATTTAATAAAACAACTTAATGTTCATTTTATTTGTCATCACATGAATGCTTAAGTTTAGTCAAATATCAAGATCTTCTTTGGAAAATTCAAGTCATTCACATATTAATTTAAACATTCAACACTTAAATAATTTTGGATTTAAATAACGTTAATCACTTAGGCGATGATATTATTTAAACAATGAATAAAACTATTTAAGCATATAATTAATCAAGGCTTTAAGGTTTGAAAAATGTATGTTTTGTTCAAAAGAGGAACAAAATTGTGCAACATCTTTGAAAAAGCAAAAACCTGTGAATAGTGTACATGCGCGACCGGGCAACTTATAATACCCGACCGGGCTAAAGCCACCGTTTCATGCATGCTTTGCTGCACTTTTCCAAATTTTGTCCCAAAAAATGATGAACAACAAGTAGATCCACATGGTATGTTCTTTACAACATAAAACCATGTTATTTAGGAATAATCTTGCTTTAAAACAATGGAATCAAGTATGTAGATCCACATGGTATGCACTATACATAAAACCATGTTATGAAGGGATAGTCACACTTGAACCATTGTGTTCATTCAACAAAACTTTTCAAACCATTTTCGTAAATTCAGATGATGATTATCAGTACTCTATGAATGAATTAGAGTCCTAATCAACATCAAAACTTGATGATTCAACAGAAAAAATGAATCGAATAAAGCATAAAAGCTTTCCCGAAAAGAACTCAAACTTAAACCAAAATATGAGCGGCCTCTGATACCAGTTGTTGGAACAATTTAAGATCCCTGAATGCCACACTCATATTCAGAATAAGATTGAGGAAGAAGATGAAGGCGGAAGCGAGATAATACCTGTTGAATCCATTATGAATGTTGTAGGGAGAAATGAAGAACAAGTAGGGAGAAGTGTTCTTCTAAATGATAAGTGTCTCTTAATCTCTCAAAAGTCTTCCAACATTATGAAGTAATTTATATGAGAGAAAGTAAGAATGAAGTATGTTTTAGGCTTGATGGAGAGGCCTTTAAATAGTAAACATGGTGACACTTCATTTAGGGACCACACCCTTTCAAGCTTTAGCAATGTTAATTTACCATTTTGCCCATCATAAATTGATAAATTACATTTCAGGAATTCTACACATTTTATTATTGACTACACTTTATATTAACATTATACTTATGATTTTATGTATGTAATTCACTAAATGACTTGTGTTGCAAGCCATGATCTTACATTACCACCACGGAAAGATGGAGCTCGAGGAAGGGGAGAAGTACTAGCTTACAACACTTAAACTCTACATTGCAAGCACAAACAAGGGTGAAGATTATTTTTCGGACAAGATTTTTGAGGTCATTAAACTCGCTAGAAGCTGTTATCTTGAAGGTTCAACTGATAATTACAACAACAAGGAGTTTACGAGGATGATGTTACTCGACGGTTGCTTTGTTTTGTACTTCATCGAGTGCCTAGCTTATCGAAGAAAGAATTTGATGTTGAATAATGAGCATTTGGGTGCATTGGGATTTGCTAGTATAACACGTGACATCTTTTTGCTCGAGAATCAACTTCCTTTTATTGTTCTTAAGGTGTTAATGAGCCTGAAATTTGATGATGGGGGTGAGGCAATGTTATGCACCTTCTTCAATTACATGAACTATGGTGAATTGTTCCACGATGGGGAAAATGTTATTCCCAAGAATCATGAGAGGAAACCCCTTCATCTTCTTGAAATTTATCGGGTATCTTTTCTCCCAATTTTATTTTCTAATTCTGATTCTGATTCTGGTCCTGGTTATGGCTCTAGTTCTGGTACAATCAGTAGACTTCTTCGTGATGTCAAATGGGAAGTAATGCAGATAAAATCCAGCAGGCACAATGTGCTAAACAAGATGAAGAAAAGCCGATCATTGCCATCAGCCATGGAGCTCAAGTCAAAAGGAATCCTCTTAGTTAGACCAACCCACAATGAATCTTTTACCAATATCAAATTCAAATCTGGATTGTGGTACGGGCAGCTCGAGCTTAGTCCAACTAGGGTTTTTTCTTCTAGTAGCAAGGCCATTATCTTGAACTTGATTGCATATGAGATGTGCCCCCGTAACCCTAATGACTTTAGGGTTGCGACTTACATCAAAATAATGAAGTCACTCATTGTTCACCCCGATGATGCGAAGGAACTCCGTTCAAAGAGCATAATAATTCACAGTGTACGTGGAGACGAAGAAGTGGCCAAGATGTTTGTGGAGATCGAGACTCCGGCAGTCAACGTGTTCATGTTTAATCAACTAAAGCGGAAGATTGAGAAGCATTGCAATAGCGTGACAAGAACATGGCTTGCGGAAGTTTCACTCTACTTTAGCATCCCTTGGAGGACTGTTGCTTTGCTTGGTGCTTCTTCTCTTCTGGTCTTGAGTTTCCTTCAGACCTACTTTACTATCTATCAACCTCCTGATCGGTCCTTGGGAAAAAAATCATTAGCATTCTCCTAAATAGCACGTTAATAAGTCATCAAAATTGTTGTTAAAATAAGACTTTGGTTCATCAAAATTGTTGTTAGAACCCTAGTTTCTTAACTAAGTGTTTTGACAAATAATTAATGAACTTGAAAAGAATAATCAAGAAGTTAACTGGAAATCATCAAGTATTTACAGGTCCACTATCTTCACTATCAAGATAACCAACCTTCAAGATAGCAGACCTTATCACTCTTGCCAAACTAAACTTCCAGTCAAAGTCAAACCTGACTCAAACAATGTTCATATACTTTATGCCAGTCAAAGATTAATGACTGACATATGCATTTCCAAGATGTTGAAGACCGTTGGAACTCAAACGGATATAACATAAAAGCCTATAAAAGGAGCTCAACACTACTGAAGAAAATATCATTGTCTTGGCCATATTTTATACAATTTTATTAAAGCTTCTAAGCAAACTCAATTGTAAAAGCACACTTGATATTTATAAATATGTGCTAAAATAGATAAGAAAATATAGATCTCACATAGCTACTTTAGATCCATCTTAGAGATCACCAAACCCTCACACTTGTGAAATCTTTTCTTTTCTTTTTCTGTACTTTGCAACAAGTACATAACTTAATTAGTGAGGCTAATTAGGTTTGAAAATTCTGAGGGAATTTTCTTGCAATTGATTGTAATTTCTTGACGAAGTATTATAGTGGATTGCTTCTTCACTGTTGAGGACAGTGAAGCGTGGTTGTAGGAGAGTTGCTATACTCTTAACCACTTACATCTTTGTGTTTGTGTCTCAATTACTCACACTTATTCACACACATATCACTTATCATTTACTCATTTATTTCTTCTATTTATTTCATTATTATTCTGCTGTATAACTCAACGCACACACACTACACATCAAGATAGTCGACCTACTCTGCCAAGATAGTCGACCTCTTGTGAACTAACATCTACCTGTTTAAAGTGTATAAATAGAACATATTCTTTCAATTGACACCAGAGCAGGTTTCTAAAAGACTTAAGTGTCTTCAAGCTTAACATCTTGTGAAGGATCCAGAACCACCAACATCATGCCTTAACCCAGAAGAAACAATGAGAAAGACATTCCACATGTTGATGACTGTTGATCTTTTGAAATATTCTCTTCCAAGATCAAAACATACCTTGATTCAAACAGTGTGTGGAACTGGTTTGTTCTTCATGAAGAAGTCAAAATACCCACCCAACCCGACACAAATGGAGGAGAGGACAAATACAAGACCCCAGACCTATGGACTGAAATTGAAAGACACTTAGTAACAACTAATCAAAAAGTTAAAAACATTTTACAAAAAAGTGTTAATGACTCTTTGGCCCAAGAGATTGGGAAAGTTGAAACTGCTAAAGAAGCCTGGGATTTAATCAAAACCAAGTTCACTAAGCACACAAGTGTCAGAGCACAAAACCTATATAACCTTTTAAGGCAACTTGACAATTTTAAGTTTGCTACTGGTGAAAGAGTTAGTGCTGCTAAAGACAGATTTGAAGATCTACTTAGACTTGTGTCAGGTCATGGCAAGAAATTAGATCAACAAGATCTATGTCTAAAAATATTTTCAAGCCTCCTTCAAGAATATGAAAAAGTTGCTTTACCCATAAGAGAAGGTATTGAATGGCCAACTATGACTGTTGAACAATACTTTGGAAAATTGGAAGCATATGAACTTGAATGGACTGTCAAACTACCCACCATTGCATCATCCTTAGCAAATGCTCACACCATGGCTCTTGCTGCACAAGAAGCTCCTAAAGCTTACTCACAACAGGACATTGACTCCCTAATCTGCAATGCTATTCAAAAAGTCAACCTATCCCAAAAATCAGAAGTCAAACCTTTAACTCAAGAATATATTCCTAGCTTGATTACCATAGCTGTTAAAAATGCTATGAGACATCAAAAAAGGATGTTTGACAAAAGAAACACAGCATCCTCCTCTAACCAAGTCCAAACTGAGAAGGAAGATGTCACATGTTATAACTGTGAAAAGTTAGGTCACTACTCTTAAGAGTGCCCTGAACCAAAGAATCAAGAAACTTTTCAACACAGAAGAAGCTTTCATATTCTAAAGACATTATACACAGTTCTAGGTGTAATTGCTTCAACTGTGCTAAAGCCAAACAAGTTGAAAAGAAGGAACAAGTCATGATAGCAGACTGGTCAAAATTCAGTAATGATGAAAGTGGTTCCTCAGACTCAGATAAAAGCCATGATATGTCTCATGGCAAATGATGAAGATGACTCAGAAAATGAAGAGGAACTTGAAGCTCTTGCAGCTGCAGAAGAACTAAGAGAGGTAAGTGATTTTAATTCTCTTGACCTTGAAGGTCTTAAAAATTTGGCTTGTACTTTGTTTATTCAGAGAAAGAAAGAAGAATCCAGCCTTAGGGTCTTAATAACTGAAAACTTACAATTTTCTAAGGACCTAGACAGTCTTAAAACCAAAAATGTCCTCCTTGAAACACAAAACCTCTCCCTTCAAAACCAAAACATGCAGCAAGAAGATGAGATAGTAGACCTTCATGCTGATGTCTTCAATGCAAGAAACAATCACCTTCACATCAGCAGTCAACTGAAAGAGCTCAACCTCAGAATAGAGGCCCTAAATGATGAAAACCAAGCATTCAAAACAAAAATTGAGTCTTGGAACAAGTCAAGTTCAGCAATGTCACATTTCCTTTATACACAAAGGCATCCTTTTGACAAAACTGGACTAGGTGCAAATAACCCAACCTTGATTGAATACAAACTACCTGAAAGTGAAAGGAAACTGGAGAAAATGTTACTTGTCAAGATGGGAGACAAAAGTATAAGAAAACCCATCTATCCTGTCCAAACAAAACAAGATGTATACAAGGCTCAAGAAAAAAATGAAAGAGGTTAGCTATCATGATCAAGCATCCAGTAGCAGCATTCAAATGACCAATCCCAACAACAAAAGTGATGTCCCAAGCCCTCAAAAGCAATTCCTGACTTGGAAGAACAATCAAAATGGTCAGTACAACTACATACAAAAGACCTATCAAGGACAATCTAGAAGACATCAGACCTATCAAGCATATCCAAGAAGACAGTAGACCTATCAAAAAGGAAACAAAGGAAGACAAAGTCAAAACTATAGCTCTTCAAGGTTCCCTAAAGCCTATCCCTCACCCAAATCATATAATCATCACCCTCATCACAACTACCATCACCAACAATTCAGGATGACACCCTACATATACCAAATCCTATCCTACCTAAACTCATTCAACAAAAAAAAAAATTTGTCCCAAAGAACAATAGCCCTCCTAAGAAAATTGTAAAAGTTTGGGTCCTTAAGGCTGTCTAACCTCCTGGACCCATAATTCAAAGGGGACCATGTTTATTTCTCTTTAATTGTTTTGTAGGAATTTAATATAAGAATCTGGTACCTAGACAGTGGCTGCAGCAGACATATGACCTTCAACAAACAATGGCTGCAGAACTTCATTTCAAAAGATGGACCTAATGTTGTTTTTGGAGACAACTCTCAAGCCAGAGTCAAAGGAGATGAAGACTTGATCACAAAGAGCATTATCTTATCAAATGTCTCTTATGTGGAAGGTTTCAAGCACAACTTGATTAGCATCAGTCAGATCTGTAATAAAGGATTTCATGTTGTGTGCTCTCATAACCTGTGTCAAGTGAAGAATTCAAATGATGAATTCATTCTTACTGGATTCAGAAAAGGAAATGTGTACTGCATATCCCTTGAAGTGAGTAAATCTTCCAATGCCATGTGTCTACTGTCTTATAATCAGTCTGATTTGGCATGGCTCTGGCATAAGAGATTAGCTAACTTAAACCTTAAAAGCATAGCAAAACTTGCATCCTCCAAACTTGTTAAAGGACTTCCAAAGATATCCTTCAAAAAGGATAAACTATGAAATGCTTGTCAGTGTGGAAAGCAACAAAGGACTTCTTTTAAAGCCAAAAACAGATTGGATACAAAAAGGCCACTTGAACTTATTCATATGGATTTATTTGGACCAATCAGATCCAGAAGCCTTGGAGGAAAAAGGTATTCCCTAGTGATAGTTGATGACTTTACAAGATTTTCTTGGATCATTATCTTGGAATCCAAATCAGAAACTCTTGGTCAACTAGTAAAATTGATAAATAAAGTTCAAAACCTCAAAAGCATCAAAGTGGTCAGAATAAGGTCAGATCATGGTACTGAATTTAAGAACACTGGAGTTGAATATTTTTGCAATCAGCAAAGAATTAGTCACAACTTTTCAGCCCCTAGAACTCCTCAACAAAATGGAGTGGCTGAAAGAAAGAACAGAACAATATGTGAAGCTTGAAGGACCATGTTATCTGAAAATAACCTTCCTAAGTATTTTTGGGGAGAAGCTGTTACAACTGCAGTCTATGTTTAGAACAAGACCTTGATTAACAAATTTCACTTAAAGACTCCCTATGAATTGTGGAATGAAAGAACTCCAACTATTTCTTACTTTCATGCTTTTGGAATTAAATGCTACATTCACAACAATGGGAAGAATAATTTGGACAAATTTGAGTCTAAAAGTGATGAATGCATATTCCTTGGCTATTCTGCAACTAGCAAGGCATATAGAGTTTATAATAGAAGAAGAATGGTGGTTGAAGAGTCCATTCATGTAGATTTTGATGAATCTCCCAGTGCCTGGGATATAAAAATTGATGAGTTTGATGAAACTCTTGGAAATGTTGATTCTCAGCCTGAACCTTCACCCATTTTCTCCCAAAATTCCAAAAATGACCAACTCGACTATCTTCCTTATAATCTACCCAAAATCTCTCCTAAACCATTTCCACCTTTCAGCAACATCAAAATCAATGATAATCAACCTTTACCACCAGTTGCTAAGCATGGAACTGCTCTCACTAACCCTGTTCTCATTCCTGATAATAGTCCTACTGATGATAGTAGATGTACAAATGATAGTAGACCTACTACTGATGATAGACCTATCACTGAAAATAGAACTGAGATAAATTGTGAACCTAGCTCATCCACTCAAGAACCATCAAATCTTAATCTACCTAGATCCATTCCTATTTCCAGCATATACATTGATCTCCCCATTGCTAGAAACTATAATAATAATCACCCTAAGTCATTAGTACTTGGTGATATTGCCAGTGGAGTTCAAACAAGGTCAAACATTGAAGATGAAGCCTTGTATAGTGCCTTCATATCTCAGATAGAGCCAAAGAAGATCAATGAAGCTCTTCTTGATGCAGATTGGATAGAAGCAATGGAGGAAGAGCTTGAACAGTTTGAAAGGAACAAAGTTTGGAAACTTGTCCCTAAACCTAAAAATCAAACTATAATTGGGACTAGATGGGTGTTCAGAAACAAGATGAATGAAGATGGTACAGTCATAAGAAATAAAGCAAGATTGGTAGCTCAAGGCTATAGACAAGAAGAATGTATTGACTATGATGAGACTTATGCTCCAGTTGCTAGACTTGAAGCAATTAGGCTTTTTCTTGCCTACTCATCATCCAAAAATATGATTATGTATCAGATGGATGTTAAAAGTGCATTTCTGAATGGGGTTCTTCATGAAAAAGTATTTGTTGCACAACCTCCTGGGTTTGAATCCCCAAAATTCCCAGATCATGTCTACAAACTGGATAAAGCTTTATATGGACTCAAACAAGCCCCTAGAGCTTGGTATGAGACCTTATCCAACTTTCTACTTGAAAAGGGATTTACAAAAGGGCAAATTGATAAAACCTTGTTCATCAAAAAGACCAACCAAGATATCTTACTCATTCAAATTTATGTGGATGATATTATATTTGGTTCAACTAATGATGATCTATGCAAAATATTTGGATCAACCATGCAAGAGAAATTTGAAATGAGCATGATAGGAGAGCTCACCTTCTTTTTGGGACTGCAAGTCAAACAATTGCCCAATGGAATTTTTATAAATCAAGGAAAATATACTAGAGATATGTTGAAGAAATTTGATATGCAAAATGTATCCACAGCCAAAACTCCTCTATCAACAACTGCAAAATTACATGTAGATCCTGAAGGTCAGAGTGTGAATCAAACTCTGTATAGAAGTTTCATTGGATCTCTTCTCTATGTCACTGCTTCAAGACCTGACATCATGTTCAGTGTTTGCTTATGTGCAAGGTTTCAAGCAGATCCTAAAGAATCACACTTAGCAACAGTTAAAAGGATTTTAAGATATCTTAAAGGGACTCCTGACTTTGGGATTTGGTACCCTAAAGAATCTCCTATATATCTCATTGGATATACTTACTCAGACTATGCTGGATGCAATTTGGATAGAAAATCCACCAGTGGTAGTTGTCAGTTTCTAGGCTCAAGAATTGTAAGTTGGTGCAGCAAAAAGCAAACCTCAGTTGCTACATCAACTGCAGAAGTAGAATATGTTGCTGCTGGACTTTGTTGCTCACAAGTCCTTTATCTCAGAAATCAACTCAAAGACTTTGGAATTTTTCAAGATCAAATTCCTATTTTCTGTGATAATACTAGTGCTATAGCAATGACTGAGAATCCAATTCAGCACTCTAAAACAAAGCACATTGAAGTTAGGCACCATTTCATAAGGGATCATGTTGAAAAAGGTGATATATGCCTCTCTCACGTGTGCACTGAGAATCAACTAGCTGACATTCTCATAAAAGCACTGGATGAACAAAGATTTGGCTATTTAAGAGCAAATATGGGAATGCTGAATATGCCAAGCAAAATCATTCCACCCTTGCTTCTTGAAGCACCTCCACCCTCTACTCCTGGTCCCAGCACCATCAAAACTCCCTCTCCTTCCACCAAAATTGCCTTTGTGTACAAAAGGTCCAAAGCCAAACCTAAACACTCACCCTCACCCAGACCAGAAAAACCCAAACCCCAACCCTCCAGAAAATCCAAGAGACTACAAAAGGACAATGAACCCATTGACTTAGATGAGGTTCCCCTAGTCTCAGTCAGACCTCTGAGTAAGAAAAGAAAAGTGATTATCCCTGAAGAAGAATCACCACCCCTTTCACCTTCTATCTCACCACCTGAACTATTTGATTTTGACCCAACTCATCATAGTTCATCAACTGAGACCCTCAGTTTAGGAACTCAAGAAGCTATTGAAAGCCCTTAAAACTCTAACTGAATCTGAAAGCAAAAAGGCCTCCTCTCCCCCAGCTCAAATTCCTATATCATCAGGTCCTTTATCTTCCTCATTTATGCCAACTCCTGGTCTCTTATCTCAATTTGAGGATGTATCTGTTGAAACTGATAAGGGGAATGCTATTCTCGATAGAACTGAGCCTTCAGTTGAAAAAGAAAGGGGGAATGTCAATCTTGAAGATGTTCATGAACAGACAGCTGACCTGGGTAGAACTGTGGCCATGATAGTTGACCTTGCACAATCTATTCCCAGTTCCCCAAAATCTATTCCTTCCACCCAATTAACCATTGAGAGACCTGTTCAACCTTCTCCCTCTCTTCCTGTCTCATCTGGAAAGGGAAAACCAATCTTGGTTGAGAAAAATCCTTTTGATAAAGAAGCCTACTCTACCCTATCTGATATGGGTAAAATTGCCAAATTCCATGAACTTGAAGAAAAGTTTGGATTTGATGTCACTTGGAAGAAACTTGGTCTGGACAAAGCTCCCTCTACTGGTATCTCTTCCTCCTCCTCTCTCTTTTCCAGAGTTGATTATCCCTACCTTCATATAAATTCTTCTTTTGAAATCACCACTCCTGGTCCATATAGTCCTTCATCTGACCCCTTCTTTTCAACTAACTTGATTCACCTGTACTATTCACCTCCCCCTTGGTTCATTTCTCATCTAGTGGACTTCTCTATCCCATCCATTCTCCCTCTTGGTCTTTCATTTGACCATCTTGAGTTTCCCTAAGAAATCCTTAGCTCAGCTATCTCCAGTCAATATTGGACCTACTCAAAAGCCCAGCTGAAAATGACTGCTAGAGAGCTTGCTGGGAGAATATTCTTTATGCACAATGAATGGAAGACATACAGACTAGCCTCGAACCAATTCTACATCCATGAGACCCCTCTTGTTCCCTCAAGCCTTAATGAAGGCAAAATGGCTAAATGGGAAAAATTCTTCTCCGAATGGTTGTATCTCAAGCTAAATGAAGGCCTCCATATGCAATCTGGAGTTGTTTTAACCAAATGCATTGACCTCATCAAAGTGATTTACTGGAAGCTAGTATGTGAGAAGTTGTTTGGCTTCTGTACTATCAAGAGATTATTTGGTGAAATCCTTCCCAGCTCTACTATCTTCCTAAATGAACCATCACTTCAAGAGCCCTTTCATCAATAATCTTTCCCTCTCATACCTGATCCAATTGTGCCTGCATATCCATCCACATTTCATGCTGCTACTCATGAAGACATCAATACAGTTGGGAACTATGTGAGAGCTCAAATGAAGGGACTCAGACATGACTTGACCAAGTTGGTCCAAGAAACACTTGCTGGCAGGAAAGTTGACCAGACTGAAGCCACCACCCTTCCAAGAAATTTCAGAGAGTTCACTCAACCTCAAGAAATCTTTACCCAAGATCAACCTTCATCAAGAGGACAATCTTCAACAAGACAGCTTCTAATTGGTCCTGCCCCCTCAATTTCAAGAAATATAGGAAAGAAGGAGCCTTTGCTAAAGAAGAGTCAACTGATCAACCATGGCATTCAGTATGATGATAGGATGAGTCTCACTTGGAACAACAAACTGTACTACTTCAGGTTCAACAAGAAGCAACTCCAACTACTGAATCTTGAAAGAGAGAGACATCTAACTGCAATAGACCTTGGAAAAGCACAACCTGAACCAGACTATCATAGTGATGACAGTATTGAAGCCTTATTTCACTAAGTTTTTTTTCTCAAAACCTTTTGTCATTCTTAAAATTTTGTTTTATATGTTTTGGGATGTAAACTTAAAACCTTTGCATTTCTCATTGTGATCTAATTGTGTTATGTTTTAAGTTCTCTTTACAGATCTTATTCTACTTCTATTCTTAATTATTTCCCAAAAAGGGGGAAATTGTTAGAACCCTAGTTTCTTAACTAAGTGTTTTGACAAATAATTAATGAACTTGAAAAGAATTATCAAGAAGTTAACTGGAAATCATGAAGTATTTACAGGTCCACTATCTTCACTATCGAGATAACCAACCTTCAAGATAGCAGACCTTATCACTCTTGCCAAACTAAACCTCCAGTCAAAGTCAAACCTGACTCAAACATTGTTCATATACTTTATGCCAGTCAAAGATTAATGACTGACATATGCATTTCCAAGATGTTGAAGACCGTTGGAACTCAAACGGATATAACATAAAAGCCTATAAAAGGAGCTCAACACTACTGAAGAAAATATCACTGTCTTGGCCATATTTTATACAATTTGATTAAATCTTCTAAGCAAACTCGATTGTAAAAGCACACTTGATATGTATAAATCTGTGCTAAAATAGATAAGCAAATATAGATCTCACATAGCTACTTTAGAGCCATCTTAGAGATCACCAAACCCTCACACTTGTGAAATTTTTTCTTTTCTTTTTCTGTACTTTGCAACAAGTACATAACTTAATTAGTGAGGCTAATTAGGTTTGAAAATTCTGAGGGAATTTTCTTGCAATTGATTGTAATTTCTTGACGAAGTATTATAGTGGATTGCTTCTTCACTGTTGAGGACAGTGAAGCGTGGATGTAAGAGAGTTGCTATACTCTGAACCACGTTACATCTTTGTGTTTGTGTCTCATTTACTCACACTTATTCACACACATATCACTTATCATTTACTCATTTATTTCTTCTATTTATTTCATTATTATTCCGCTGCATAACACAACACACACACACTACACATCAATATAGTCGACCTACTCTGCCAAGATAGTCGACCTCTTGTGAACTAACATCTACCTATTTAAAGTGTATAAATAGAACAGGTTCTTTCAATTGTGACCCATCATCATTTTTTTTCTCTTGTCCTTTTTGTTTTACCAATAACTTGCCTTTAAGAGTTCTTATTTAAATATCCAACTTGTTGGGGTAGCCAAAAATGTATCTATATTAGGCCCTAACTATGATTAATTAATACTAATTAACATAGTTAAGTTTTTGATCAATAACACACTCTTTATATCAGACATCAAGCCCTGATAGCTTTGGCCTAATCAATCATGAACATCAAAGATTTAGGAGGTGTTTGGTGCATCAAGCATTAAGTGTTTGATGCTTGATATAATGTAAGAGTAATTTGAAAGTAGGATGCATGATTTTATTCTTTAATTCAACATAAATATGTCCAACATCCTCTTAATCATTGAGAATCAAAATCCTTGCTTGACAAGTAAGAGCCTCACTCAACATCTAATATCTAGCGCCCAAAGTGATCAAATGCATCATACCTCCAAATTACCCTTATATTATACGCCAAACACCCCTTTAATCCTGACATGCCATGTCATCAAGACAAACCAATTATACCCAACCACCTGTAAAAGTCAAACCTTGACTAACCATTCAAACATCTCTCCTCATTTTAACCCTTAATTATCTCCTGACCTCAAAATGGCTACTTCTTAATCCTATATAAAGGATATTACTCGCTTGTTATCAGGTAACGTTTTTACAACCATTTAACACCCCCAAAACCTCCCTGTAACAAAACCATACCATTCAAACCCTACACTCTGCAACCTACACACTTTTCAACCTGTTAATCATTACCATTCACACTTGTGATTATTTTTATTTTACCTTTTTGTTTTATTTCCTTTGGAAGAAGCAGCCTTAATTGTAATATATACACAAAGTATGACACTAGTTTAGGAAGGTTAGGATTCTTCCTAAACTAAGATGGACTCTCCCTCTTTACAATGATTCATCCCAACTATAAATCTAAACATATACTCCCTCCGTTCCATAACAATGGGCACACTTTGACTTTTTTGGTCAATTAGGTCAATCTTTGACCATAATTTTATGAATATCTAGATATCTCTAGACAATTCTAAAAATTGTTAATGATCGTATTTCTAATAGTGAAACAATAACAATTTTTAGAATTCATAGAGATATTTAGATATTCATAAAATTATGGTCAAAGATTGACTCAGTTGAACAAAAAAGTCAAACTATGCCCATTGTTATGGGACGGAGGGAGTATACACTAAATATATACTATGTATATGAAGATACGTCTAATACCCCTCCTCAAGCAAAACGCCCAGTGGGATGTTGAAGCTTGGTAGAAAGAAACTGGAAGCGCGGCTTGGAGAGACCCTTTGTGAACAAATCGGCAAGCTGGTCCTCGGAGGAGACATACTGAAGACAAAGGAAGCCTCGAGTGACAAACTCACGAATAAAATGATAATCTATCTCAATGTGGCGCGTACAAGCGTGAAACACGGGATTACGAGCCATATGCATAGCGGAGATATTATCACAAAATAAAGACGGAGGAGGAAATGGAAGCCGAAGCTCTCGGAACAAGAATGAGAACCATCGCAACTCAGCAGTTGTACTGTCCAAGGCACGATACTCTGCCTCACTACTAGAGCGAGAAATTGTAGACTGTTTCTTGGCAGTCCAAGAGACAAGATTTGGGCCAACAAATATACACGCGCCAGCTGTAGACCGACGATCATCCGGGTCACCGGCCCAATCAGAATCAGAGTAAGAACGAACAGCAATATCGGGAGTCGAGTGAAAAGATAAGCCTAAGTTAACCGTGCCCTTGATAAAGCAAAGAATGCGTTTAGCAGCAATGATATGCGAGGAGCGAGGTTGATGCATGAACTGACATACTTGATTAACAGCGAAGGCAATGTCAGGACGGGTTAGGGTGAGATACTGAAGACCTCCCACGATACTCTGAAACTCAGTCGCATCAGTCAGAAGATCACCATCATTACTGGAGAGGCGAGAATGAGGAATGGTAGGTGTAGGCATCGGCTTACACTCAGTCATATGGAACCGGTCAAGCAAGTCAAGCGTATACCGGGTCTGTCGAAGAGTCAACGTGGTAGAGGAGCGGTCAGCTTCAATACCAAGAAAAAAAACTGAGATTACCAAGACGGCGACTATCAAAGGTGTTGCATATATCGTCAATAACGTGAGAGACAGCTGACGAAGATGACCCATTGATGATGATGTCATCCACATAAACTAAGATGAGGACTGTGGACCCCTGTTGATGCTGAATAAATAAAGAAGAATCGGCGTGACTATTGAGAAAGCCATGATGAAGAAGAAATGAGTGAAGCCGCTGAAACCAAGCCTGAGGAGACTGCTTAAGACCATAAAGGGCCTTATGAAGCTTGCACACATGATTAGGGGAAGAGGAGTCAACAAACCCCGGTGGTTGTTTCATATACACCTCTTCATTAATAATGCCATTAAGAAAGGCGTTATGCACATCCAACTGCTGTATATCCCAAGAGCGAGAATGAGCAATGGCAAGAATAGTACGTATAGTAGAGGGTTTGACGACTGCACTGAAAGTTTCTTCGTAGTCAAGACCAGCCTGCTGGGTGAAGCCCTGAGTAACGAGGCGGGCTTTATGTCGCTCAATAGACCCATCAGCTTTAAGTTTGACCTTAAAAATCCAACGACAGCCTACTGCATTCATTGTGGGAAGAGCAGGAACAAGTGACCACGTTTGATTTTTATGTAAAGCTGAGATTTCCTCCCGCGTAGCAGCTTGCCAATAAGGAAAAGCAGATGCCTGTTTGAACGTACGGGGTTCATAAGTGAGAGAGTCTTTCTGAACAGCAAGAAGACTTTCAGGCAAGGAATATGGTGATGTTTCTCGAAGAAGCCCCGTAAGAGACCGAAGCCGAAGCGGTGGAGTAGATGTAGTGTCCACCGAAGGACTGCTGGAGGAATCTGTAGTTGGAGAGGGCTGATTGGGAATATTTGCCGAGACTGGAGTGTTGTTGGGAAGAGCAGAAGCCGAGGGACTGCTTGGGAAGATGACCGGCTGAACTGGGCTGCTGGAAGGAGGCCAGTAGGTGATGAAGGAGCCGGCCCAGTAGGAGGAGTAGGTGCAGACGGAAGCCGGAACGGGATTGGGCTATGAGCATATCTGGGCCGCCATACAGTAGTAGGATGAGAGGAGGAGGCCGGAGATCCCAAAGACGTTAAGGGCTGAGGTGATGGGCTAGGGCCTAGGTCCGGGGCACTAGCAGCAGCCGGAACACGTGTAGCAGCCGGAACAGTGGTATGGGGTATGGATGGCAGCCGTGTACCTGGAGAGTGAGGTGGTGTACTACAAGATTGCCACGGAAAATGTGTTTCATAAAATATAACATGGTGAGAAACATATAATTTTCCACTAGTTAAATCCATACATCGAAATCCTTTGCGCATATTATCATAGCCAAGAAAAATACAGTGCAATGATTTTGGCATTAGTTTGTGAGCATTGGTAGGCACAACATATGGAACAAGAACACCCGAAAACTTTAAGAAAACGATAGTCCGGGGTACGCAAAAGTAACCGTTCATGAGGGGATATAAACTTAAGTTGACGCATTGGTAACCGATTAATCAGATACACAGCAGTGTTAAAAGCATCTAACCAAAATTTATATGGAAGTTTAGCGTTAGAAAGAAGACACAAACCGGTTTCAACAATGTGACGGTGTTTACGCTCAACTACTCCATTCTGTTGTGGAGTATTAGGACAGGTAAGTTGATGTTTAATACCAAATTTTTGTAAAAAAGAAGTAAACACGCGACTAGTAAACTCTCCTCCCCCATAAGTTTGAACAGCTTTAACAGTATGTATGGCAGAGATGCGACGAGATAGTTGATTTTCAATGTGAGTTTTGAAAGAAGCAAAAATATGTGTTACATCAGATTTATGAAATAAAAGAAATAACCACACATAACGAGAATAATCATCAACTATAGATAAATAAAAACGATGTCCAGACACAGAATTAACTGGGGCAGGGCCCCAAACATCTAAATGAAGCATATCTAAGGGATGTAAAGCATTAAAATTCCTAGGGGAAAGGGGAGTTTTCTAGACTTGCCGAAAGGGCAGACATGACAACATTGTTGATCATTAATTTTCCTATTTAACGGAATACTGGACCGTTGACACAAAACTTTGAGGATAGGAGTGGATGGATGTCCCAAACGAGCATGCCACGTTTCCTGACTCGAGCGTTCACCAAGGAGGGCAATGTGATTACTGGAGGATGCTTTATCAAAAGAGAGCCTATAAAGACCTCCCGAATTACTGCCAAAGATAAGGGTCGCCTAAGTCTGTTTGTCCTTAACACGAAAACCACAAGCATCAAGTTCAAAGAAGCAGTTATTATCTTTGCAAAATTGACAAATAGATAATGAGGGTTTGTGAAGTTTAGGAACGAAGAGAACATTACGAAGATGAAAAGAAGGATTATTAAGAGATATAGATGTGCTACCAATGTGAGAAATGTGCAAACGTGAGCCATTACCAAAGACAACTGTATTTTTACCTGGATACGGTTGATAGTTGGAGAATGAAGATGGATCATTAGTCATGTGATCAGTGGCGCCAGAGTCATGCACACAGGAGTTTTGATTTGCAAAGTAGGCAGCATTGGAAGAATCTTGGCACGCACGAGCACTATGACCAGTCTGGAAGCACAGTTGACAAACCACATATGGATCAAAAACCGAGTCACTTTGGTGCGGAGTAGGTAGTAACCCACAGCCACATCCTCCCTGTGACCCCGAAAATCCACTCCCACGTTGTGAACCCCCACCACGGTTCCTGTTATTATTCCACCACGATGTCCACCATGGTTACCACCATTATGACCGCCCCGAGCTGGAGCAGCAGGCTGTTTAACGCCCAATAGTGCTGCAGTTTGTTGAACTGGGACAAGGAATTTGGCTTGAAGCATCTCTTCTTTAAGCAAGAGTTCCGTCATGTCGTCGAGGGATAGAGGATGACGAGCATGGATTGCAGGTAGAAGTGAGAAATTCTTTAAATTCAAGGCCAAGCGCCGAGAATTCGCTGGATAAGTTCACTGTCATCGACTTGAGCACCGGCTGCGAAGCTTGAAGAAGGTAATCTGCAATGCTCATGTCGGAAGGCTTCTTTAGATCATGGAGCATTTCCTTGAGATTTTCAATCTGAAGGGCGGAGGTAGCGCCAAAACGTTTAGCAAGTACAGCCCATGCCTTCGGAGCCGTGTCACAAGAATTGAGATAGGGTTGGATAGTGGGTGTGACGGATCCTTTGATCCAACCGCAAACAAGATCTGTTCCCTCTACCCATAGAGCATGCTGCGGATTGGTGGTTCCATCGTCAAGCTTTGCTGATGGTTGCACATGATCAATAATAAAAAGGATCTTATGTGTGCGTAGAACGGTTTTGAACAAGGTACTCCAATTTACATAGTTCTCCCCTGTGAGGAACGTCTGTCCCATAATAGCATTCGGATTGTAGAATACTGGGAGAGAAATAGTGGAAGAAGAAGAAGAAAAGGAGCCATCAGTATGCGATGTGAGGTCAGGAATAGAACCAGTCATGGCGGCTCTGAGAGAAGAGGGATGAACGTAGGGAGAAAGAGCGGAAGCTGAAGGAATATTTGGATCGTATTTTTAGACTGATACCATGTAAACCTAGCTATGGTGTGCGGCACATAGGAAGAGAAGACGAGTCAATGGAGGAAAAATCTTCCTTGTTAATATATTATTAACTATACATTGTAATATATACACAAAGTATGACACTAGTTTAGGAAGGTTAGGATTCTTCCTAAACTAGGATGGACTCTCCCTATTTACAATGATTCATCCCAACTATAACTCTAAACATATATACACTAAATATATACTATGTATATGAAGATACGTCTAATAAATTGATCTCACATGTCAAAGGTATTGGTGTTGGTTTTCGTATGGACTTGTGCAACAGAATTGACACGATAGAAACCCTAGCTAGGTCCATGCATAACAATAATTTTAATCAAGAGGAATAAGATACTAACTCTCGTAGACCGAATCGAAGAACACAGACATTAGGTGCTAAAGAAAACACCCTATATCGGTATTCACATACGTCGAACGGACTCAAGAACTCTTTCTTGATAGATTGCTAGATCTTAGGCTTGAAGTAAAGGAACACTTTCTTCATAGGAATTATTTTTCTTCTTAAATTATTGAGTTTTAATGATTCTAAATCTCAAAATTAATAATCCCACCTCTTTATATTTTATTTTTTCTCAAACAACTGATATTGATCTCTAGGTTAGAAGCTCTCAAACCCGGCACTCTATATTTATAGGAGGGCTTGACCTAATTCCATTAGGACTTAGGATCCCATAGGAGTCGTACTCCTTCTGTCAAGCCCTATGGTCAGTGTTTAGCATATCCCAATTTTTTTCCCGCTTTTTTCAATAAGTTCTTTGTGTGTGACCCAAAAAATTTATATTATGTTGGCAATGTGTCCGATCCAATGAAAGCCCACAAGTCGTAAACAAACTCTAGCAAGCTATTATGACTTCCAAAATAATATAAATATCAAAATTAAGATATCACATCAATAGAACATATCACTATTCTTTTGTCTCACGATATCATATTGGACACAAGTGATGGTCCACGTCAACTTATGTTGTCCAATGTTTTCTCACGTCAACTTATGTTGTCCAATGTTTTCTCGATCCCGAGTAGATTGATATGAGCAATTGACATTGATCTCATCAATTTATTTGAGCATGACCATGCATTTTTATCAATCTCACTCATCGAGTGGTCAAGCAGATATCTTTCATATAAAGGGACAAATCACATCTTGGCTTATCATTCTTTCCTAGACATAAAAAAAATTTAGAATGAGTTTTCATGATCGTTATCTTATTTTGAAAGAGAGACATGAAATACTTTATTTATGAACCACATTATTTATGTACTAGACTATTTAGATAACCAACCAAGGCGTTTGCTATTATTGCATGCACAATAGTCAACAAAATCTCAGCTAGCTAGTAAGGTGTTTCGAATTTCGTACCAACCACCAGAGGTCAAACCTTGATTCCTATATATTTTACTTTAAAGTATTTATAGACTCTAATATTTATGTCACAAGTGAACTCTTGTTGAAATTCGAAATCCTACTATCTACAATGATGTTCAAGTAATTTAGCCTCTAATATGATAAATGCCCTTTTTGAAAGTCTTATTTAAATTTATTTTTATCATCATTTTAATTATCATAAATAGTTTTGTTTATTATTCGTATTGATTTTTTCCTTTATTTTGATAAATGAGAATTTTTTTTTCAAAAACAAATTCTTATACATAAATTCATTTGACTATCACTTTAACTGAAATACGTAATTTTATTTATTATTCATTATTTCTTCATCATTTATTGTTTCTAAAAGGGTTCATATAATATACACATTACTCATTTTAGGAATAATTCATGCAATACTACCTAAAATAATGCCATCATTAAAACATCAATAATGTAAATATTAGTTTTTATTTCTTTATGGCATAACCATACTATTTTCAAGTAAACTACTATGATAAGAAGAATGATGGGTTAGATATTAACATATGTGTTTTCAAAACTTATGTTAATATCTAACCCATCATTTTCTTTATATTAAATTTATTGATTTCTAAATTATTAATTAAAGTATGTGATTAATTAAAGTAATTTTTTTGGCACCCAATCGATATGATTCTTGGGTACGCTACTGTCACTGCCCAACTCTCTCCATTCGAAGTGGTTTATGACTTTAATATTTTTTTCTCTTATGGATTTGTTTCCTTTGCCTATAACTGAGAGTTTGAATTTTGAAGCAAATTTTGTAAGGAAGATGTACGAGCAAGTCAAGGCTAACGTTAACGCAATGTGTGAAAGGTGCAAACAGAGGAAGGCGATAACTGATCTTTGAACCATGTGACTTGGTTTGAGTTTATTTTCTAAAGGAAATATCCCGAAGAGATATGTAAAAAAATTACTTCCAAGAGGAGATTGTCCATATAAAGTCTTGAAGCGAATTAACAACAATGCATATGAATCCGACTTCTCAAGTGATTATAAAGTTAGCTTATCTTTCAATGTTACTTGTGCTCAAGAATGACAATCATAAGTGACAACACAACTCAACACACAACTGTCCACGAACATAATTAAGTTAAAAACGATTAAACGTAGCGGAATAATAAAAACACGAAATTTAACAGCAAGAATATGCTTGCTCGAAAACTTTCATTCACTAAAATCTTGCAGAGTATAAGAAAGTTGAAAGAACAAAATACAATTAAAAGACTAAACTATTCTAGACTTCCTAGAATAAATGAAAACACTCAAATAATCTTGATGTCTTTGATGAACAAGAACTTCAAGAACACAAGGATTCTTTCTCACAATGAAAACATTACTCAAAGAATTCTGGAATCCGTGAATAATGACCGATTGAATTCGCTTTCTTATAGACACGGCTTTGGGAGTCCACCTTGATGAGGTGATCTTCTTAGATTTTAAACTTTAATGACACCAATCATTCCATATGAGTCCTTCCTGAAATCAACTAACACACTAAAAGATAAATGTTAATAAGTTAATCAACCAAATCAAATACTAAAAATACTTATCCTAAAATAACTACTTCCTAAGATAATTACAAATAATACCTAATTTAATTTAACATTAAATATGTACACTAAATAAATCAGAATCGCAAAGATATAAATATCATAAGAGTATTTCATACGCTTTCAATCTCCCCTATCTTTTTGGTTCTGATTAAAATCCAAACAACAACTCATCATCATTCATGGCATTAAGAACTCAAGCTTGCTCCCCTTTAAATGATCACCACAATATCTCTCTCTGCATTAGAAACTCCCCTTAAATGCATTACAACTCCCTCGATGATCATTTCTTATCGTTGATGATCATCTTCTCTATCGATTGACTATCTCCCTTATTCTCCCATTTTTCTTTAAAGATTTTCAAAAACAAAATATGCGCACATTCATGAAAATATCTGAAGAAACCCTTTATGAATTATGATCAGAGCTTCAGCTTGAGAGGATCAGAGACATAGGAAAATATTGAAGAAGAAAAATACTTACAGATTTCTAGAGAAAAAGAGAACAATGGCACATATGTGCAACCAGCTGAGTATAGAGTTGTGCACACAACTTCCAAAACATTAGCAGAGACAACCATTGAAATGACGTTCTCATTAACATTTCAGAGGGAGATCATTGTTGCTGATTAAGGCTAGGGAAAGTTCACTTGGTCCAGGAAGTAAAAACAGTCAAGGTGACAAACCTTTTGGAGGAACAAATTGGACAAAGAATATGAATTAAAAAACCAAAAGTTTATCCAGATTTTGTGACCAACTACAATACCATATAAGAGCACCAGCAATGGTGACTTAAAACAAAGGTCATGGCTGAAGTGGCAGTAGTGACTTCCCACAATAATGACCCAAAATTAAGTCATGGGTGACCGGCTTGGAAAAACGTTTCCAGTATGACCAAGAAGTCATGAAAAAAGTGGGCCAGCTTTCACTTGACTTTGGAGTCCACGCATGAAATGAAAGAAATAATAAGGCAAGTGATACACACGCAAATGCAATGTGAGGTGGTCCAAAGTTGCTTGATAAAGTTGTAGGCAAAAAAATATTTCCGTTGCTTTTTTTAAAGTTGCAGCCAAAGTTTTTTTTTTTTATTATTATTATTATATTTTTAAACGGATACTTTGATATTGAAAGAAAAGAAAAGTAATTTTTTAAAAAAGAAGATAAAAACGGTCATATTTTTGTATCTATAAATGCAGACTAAAATGTATACATTTTTTTATCTGTTGTCGTATGCTAAATTATGTATTATATAATAAGATGTTATTGACTTATTAATATAAATTATTATATTTATTATATAATAATAATATTAAAATAGTTATTTAAATATTAATTAAAATATGTCATAAATAAAATTAGATTATTATCATATATATTTAACAATAACATAATAATATGAATAATGATAATAATTGGTATAGAAATGAGTAGGAAAGAGAAAATATAGTGGGGTATAGTAAAAAGTATGAGAGAGAAGCTGATGACTTTGGTCATTATTGTGGGTAAAATGGTGTGAAGTTATGATTAATGATGACTGATGACGTGGAGCTGATGTGGAGGAGAGAAGTAACCATGACCCTGGTCATTACTGCGGATGCTCTATGATCTTTTCCACTTGAGCCCTCATAGATTGGTCCATTCAGATTTCATTTGAACATAAATTGGGCACACATTTATTAAACATATTGTTAACCAAAAAATGATTAGCCCATAATTTCATGAAAATAATAATCAACAAAATAAAATTTCCATGAGGCCAAATGAGCCCTAATTTTGAGTTATGCCTACAAATCACACACAGTGGTAATTATTCTCAATAAAGTGTGACATGGTATGATCAACTCACATAATGACACGGTACAACAACACACGAATTCAATAAGATACCCTTCAATCATAGAGCCTCTAGAACATATCCATGTTTAGGCATTGAATCAGTCACTGAGAGGAGCTCTTCACTCTCACACCATAGTGCTACCCAATTTTTTTTCTCCAGTGATGCAATCAATATAATAGCGGCATTTGGTCACATGAGTAATAGCTTCAAAATAGAGGAATCAGTTTGTTTTCTTAGTGACCTTAGATTAAATGTCTACTATATGATAAAAAGCACGAAAAATTAACCAAATAATTTTTATTATCAAGTCAAGAAGGATGTCACATTCAAAGGTCAAATACAGAGTCACCAAAAGAGCCAACCAAGTGATCACAAGAGATAATCGTGCAAAACATGAATGCATTTTTTTTCTTTTCTTTTTTTTTTTTCTTCTTTTCTTTTTTTTTTTTTTTAAATTTTTGTGTTTACTATAATATAAATTATATAGTGATGCAGTTAGTTGCGTGCACAATTGTGCAGTCAACTGTATTCACAAAAACTGAGAGACCTTTTTGGGAAAGAAGATTGAACAGGGGCCTTTTAGTATCTATATGGTATCCATAGCATCACAATAGAAAAATAAGATTTTGTCTTTGATTCCACGGTCTTTGGTCAATTTATTCACCCAAAAGAGTTTAGTGCACCGACTACCAATTGCTACACATTTTGATTCATCATATGATAGCACAACTAAAGTTTGTTCCTTAGAGCCCAACTTATTTCCAAAAAATCCAATATTGGTGCATCTTGGAACAATGATTATCTCCCCCTCAAATTCCATAAAAATGCCTCTGAATTAGATTTGTCATTGGCAACAGAAAAGCATGAACTTACCTGATGGTATACCGAGTTCATGCATACCAAACTTGCAAGGTCACAGTGATTGACCTTCTTCCTTCTTGTTTCCATCCACACCCCAAATGACCTGTGAAGTTGGATCCTGTATCCTGAAAAGAATATCTTTAGACCTATTGAGTCTAGCTCCTTCATTCAGTTCATATCCTTCTTTGGTTTCAGAATCTGAATCAAATTCAGTTGTTGGTTGTTATGTTGTTAGTTGTTTCAACATCTGGTTGCTCAATAGTCGGCACAAGTGTTAGTTCTGTAGATTCACTTCCTTTTTCTGGTTCATTTTTATCATCCAGATCAAGCTCTCCCGGACAACCTTTAACATAATTCTCAGCAAATTTTTCAATAAGATCAATAGTATTATCAAAAATCGTTAAGACATGAATATTTTCAACCAACTTGTAACAATGATCGGAGTATCTTACTCCTATCAAAACACATCTGTTTGAATTATCGAAGACCTCACACATCTTCTTATCAAACTTGACATCACCATCACACAGTTGGTTAATGCTAATCAAATTAGCTTTTAACCCATTGATGAGACGGATTCTACATATTTAATTCCTAGGAATTTATGAGCTTAAATGGTGATTTTTATGTATTTTAGATAATTTATATGTAATTTTGGGGTCTAATTGTAATTTGGGAGTTATTTTAGTATTTTTATATTTTTACCCAAATTAAATATTTTATTATTCAAAAGAAATTCTAAAATGGAATTTAAATTAAAGAGCCCAAATTTACAATGGAGTGAAGATTTAACAATTGGTGTTGAAAAGAATAAAAGAAGAAGCCCAGAGAAGTAGCCCAAGACAAGCAAAGAGAGGAAGGAGCAGGCAGGCCCAAACCGGCGGCCCAATGTGCATGAAAAGAGGGAGCGGCCCAGTTAAGGCCCAAAGTACAGCACGTCTTGCGTACTGGTGAGCACGCCTGGCGGATTGGGGAATGACTCGTGCGCTCCAGCACGAGTCATGCGGATTGGAGAAGGCGCATGTTCCAGGTACGCTTTTGGCGGTGCGGGCGCATGGTGGGGCAAGCTGGCGCATGACGGCGAAGGACTGAGAGTGAAAACGCGTGACACGCGCGTGAGCCGGCTGGATACTTGATTTTTTTTGATATTTTTGTTTTCTTTTTAATTCCTTTTCTTTCCTAATCAATTTAGTACTTTTAGATATAGGTTTTCTTTCCTTTTCCATGGAGATTTCAAAGCTTTGGATGAGGAACTAAATCCAAGCTTTGGGTTTGATTTCTTGAACCTCTTTTTATCAAATTGAGGTATTTTTCTTTTTATAATTTTATCCCTGTTCATAATTTTACTTGTGCTTAATCTAGATTCATTGCTAGGGTTTTTAGACTTGATCAATCTAATTCCTCTAGTTAATTTATCTTTGCTAGAATTTTCTATTTACTGTGCCAGTATAGAAATTCACAAGTAGCATCTTTACGATTTATGCATGTTCCATGGTAAATTGTGAAGTGGGTAAAATTAGATGATTATCTGTGTGAAATAATCATAGAAAGCATTCTTGATATTAGTTTCTTAAATCGTTCATCAATTAATATTGAGATCTAGACTGTGCCAGTTAGAATAATTTATTAATTAGGGTTTCTAGTCAGTGTGCCACTGCTAGTAAAATCTGAAAGAAGAAACAGAGATTAAAATAAATTTCGTGATCAAGTGAATAGGGTGAAAAGTGAAAAGATGTACCAATGATATTTGAATTAACGACGAATATATCTTTTAATTTCGCGCGCGAT
Source organism: Campanula takesimana (assembly GCA_026119855.1). Lineage (NCBI taxonomy): Eukaryota > Viridiplantae > Streptophyta > Magnoliopsida > Asterales > Campanulaceae > Campanula > Campanula takesimana. The sequence goes on along the minus strand of JAOWBW010000447.1, from coordinate 809,529 downwards.
TCCTATCATTTATATGCTTGCTCATGTTGATCACTTATCTTTTATTTGTGTTTTGTTTTATGTATTGCTTTTAAAATAACTAAATAATTTTGAATTAATCCAAGTCCTTGTGGATCGACCCTTGTGTTTGCATATTGCTATGATGATAGCTCGTGCACTTGCAAGGTAATATAATTTTGTCTATCACCCATCAACATGCAACACATTATGCAACCTAGCTACTACATTCGGTGTACCTTTACCCATGATCCTACCTTGAGTTCCTCTACCAAAGTTGACTTTTCCACATTTGAAGACTTCATAGTCACTGAAATGCTCAAGAGATCCAGTCATGTAGTGGGAGCAGCCACTATCAAAGTACCAAGAACCTTCAACATTGCTTTTGAATGAGGTAAGTACAGCCTGACATTTGATTTCTTCCTTTCTTACCCAAGTGGCCTTTCTAACAAGCTTTTGTTGGCTATCCAGTTGAGGTGCAGACTGAGCATCCAACTGTCTGCCCAAGTGGCCACATTACTTATCCAAGTCAAGTTCGTGTTTTAGCTTATAATAAAATGGTTGGAATCACTTTCTTTAGACAACCTCTCGTTAATGAGTAGCACTTCTAATCTGGCTATGGAGTCTTTTTAGGAATCACTTTATTTACACAACCTCTTGTTCTCACCTTTCAGATTGAAGTTTTCAGAAGTGAGTTTCTCGTTTACTTGTTTTAACAATTTTACTTTTTCAAACTGTTTGGTCCATTCAGCATAGAGATCAATGTATGTACTATGTAGTTCCTCATACATGGCACAATTTTCTTCCTCCGTTGATGCTTCTTCAGACTTACCTGTAATGGTAGAGTTTAAGCAATTGCACAGATTATCACCAGGTGAGTAGTCAGTTGAAAGTAATAGAGATCAATAATTCTAGATCTAGGTTTTGAACAATTAGAAATTTTGTGATCAAAATTTGTGATTAGTAGATCAGTGTGATCGTATTTTGTAATTGTTTCTCCGGCCATATTTATAATATGTGCTCTCCCTTTTGCCCGCGGACGTAGCCAATACGTTGTTCGTGAACCACGTTAAATATGTGTTATGTTTTGTCGATTTGAGTTCGTTATTATCTGTCATCTTATATTGTTTGATTTCTAACAAGTGGCACTAGAGCCCAGTTAGTTAAGAAAAATCAGGGTATTCTGCTGCTGAAGAAAAGATGGATTCTGTGACGGACCAGAAGATCAACAAGTTTAATGGGAAGAATATATAGTGTTAGTTTATGGTAGATCAAGAGGAGGATTGTGCATTGGACGTGCAGATCGCGTGCAGAAAATGTGCAGATCACGATAAAAAAAATGTGCAGTGCATGTGCAGCGCACGTGCAATCCGCGTGCAGTGTGTGTAGAAATCTGGGTGACTAGGTTGGACACATCTGATATTTTATTCTATTGCCTCTAACATATTTGATTTTGGAATTTTACTGGTTATTCTGAAGCTCTTCACTATATAAGGGATCGAGAATCCTTAAATCTCGGAGCAGTGAGTGATTGTTTAATTATATGCTAGTAATAGCAAATCTGGTATCTGAATCGGAAGTTCGTTTGGTGTTCGTTGGTGATTCAAGAATGTATCTAGAACGTTCTGATGTCTTGTATCTACTTATAAAGTCAGAGAATTGAAGCTAGGGTTCTGCGATCAGAAGTTAGCTATCTGGTATAATCTTAAGATCTAACATCTGGTTTAGTCTATTCTAGTGATCTAGAAGTAGATACAAAATTTGTATTACCCGAGGTAATAATCTAGTTAGATTTTATATAGCTAATGGGTCTGTCTGCAGGATAGTTGGCATGGGCTCCATAGGGGTGAGGACTTCTGGTGATAAATTATTCACATTGAACAAGGTTAGGCATGTTTCACGAGTAACAAAGAATCTGATATCGATTAGTTGGTTGGATAAGAAAGGGTACAGTTTTAAGGGTGAAGGTGGAGTTACGAACGTCTGTAAGGGTTCAGATGTGATTCTGAGTGGTGAAAAACAAGGTTTCTTATACATCCTTCAAGGTTCTATGTTTTCTGAGTTGGGTGAAGGTGTTGACAAACAGGTGGAGCAGCGAGTTACTCTAGGTGAAAGTGAACCGGGCAAGCCAGAGTTAGAAGATAGACACACACCAGTTTGTTTTGTTTTGATTGTCAAGATATAATGTCGATGGAAGTGCCACATCTAAAGTTCTGTTAGTTGCCCGTTGGGGCAATTTTGAGTGCCCGTAGTTGCACATCTGGGTGTCTAGTGGGATACATGTCTGATTGTCAAGAGGACAAGTTGTTTTCCTAGTGAGGTGAATACTGGGTATCTGTAAGACATATTTGTTTATTTGCTGGAGCAATTATGGTGCATGCAAAATTCTTGTTGTCCGGAAGACAAATCTAGTGTCTTTGACGAAAGACAGATCCGAGGCAAAGGTGGATTAATTTGTTCCGATACGAATGATATGGCTCTGGTGGAGTTATGTTGGTGGTTCGTAAATCTGTATTATTTATTGGGGAGATTCAAAGTCAAAGTGGAGATTGTTAGAGATGTGACTTTATAAGAAAGACAGAATTTTGAGAAGACGAAGAAAAGCTGGAACAGCACCAGCTTGGCCGAGCAGGTTCCTATACTCGGTCGTTCGGATAAGGTGATCTGGGAGCAGGTTCATTGAAGAGGATGTGCACGGGCGTGCCATCTTGGTGCCTCAGCCGTGCACGTTGTTGTCCTGATGGGCTTTTGGCGCAGCTTGGTAGACACGCATGGGGCTTTTGTGAGTTTTTTAGGGACTTGTATTATTCACTCCTTTTATCTTTAGGGTTAGGACTCTAACAATATAAATACTAGTGATAATTAGGAGCCTCCACAGTGACAGAGACATAACATTGATAGTAAGAGAGATCAATAATTCTAAATCTAGGTTTTACACAGTCAAAAATTTTTGTGATCAAAATTCGTGCAAAGTAGATTAGTGTGATCATCCTCTGTAATTGTTTCTCCGGCCATATTAATAATATATGTTCTTCCTTTTTCCCGTGGACGTAGTTAACATGTTGTTGGTGAACCACGTTAAATATGTGTTCTGTTTTATCAAAATTTATTATTGGTCAAAGATAAGAAAAATATTAAAAAAGTGATTTTTTTTTTAATGGAATGAGGGAGTAACACATTGGGAAGGGAAAAAACACATGTTTGCAAATGCCTTTATTTCTAGTATTGCGAAAAGTGTAAAGAGTCCTAAAAGAATTGTTTGGGAAAATATGCTAATAGAGGTGCTAATGTATTGTTCTTGACATTTTATGTTATTCTAATGCGCTTTACAAAAGATAAAAACTGCATAATTAAGTTTTCTTCCCGTAGCATCCACTTCACCATGCCTCCAAGCAATTCCATTATTCTCCAGACAGTTGCTCTCTATATAACAAGTCCAAACAAAACATTTTTTTAATGGGACTACATCTCTCTCACTCTCTCTCTCTCTCTCTCTCTCTCTCTCTCACACACACACACACACACACACTCTTATATGATTTTCTCTTACGTACCTGGAGGATAGAGGACCTGGAGGAGAGGTTAGTAGTTTGGTTATTTATTTATTTTATTTATTTTATTTTGTTTATTTTATTACGTTGGATTACTTTTAGACAAATAATACCCTCAAATTGTGATCATATATACATATATATATATATACATATACATATATATATATATATATATATATATATCTAGCGTCTACATAAAGTTCATAACATTGTCTTTATATTTTTATCAGTAGCATTCGATTTCTCATTATTTTAAGATATACTTCATCCCTCTGTTCCCAAAATGATAGTCGCATTCTCCAGAAAGTGAGTCTATTTTCAAAATTTAAGCTTTAAGATCGAGAAATTTCCAAAACATACAACACAACTTTAAAATATTTGAAAAGTTAAAAATAAAAATATTATTTTGTGACGGAAAAAGTAAGTAAATAGTTTTAGCAGTTTGTTATTTTGGTTTGTCGTATTTTGAGTCATTTCTGTCGTTTGGGCTATTAGGCTGTTATTTGCATACTCATAGTGTTATTTTGTCTTTAAGAATATAAAGTAATGTTTTAGATGTATAACAGCTTAATTACAAATTCAATTTAAGTCTGTTTGAGCCTTGATGTTTGTATTATTAAAACAAGTTACTTAAGGGTATGCATTAGGCCGAGGTACATGTAGTATAAAAAATGTTAATCACCCATCCGTCTATGTCCGAATTTCATTTTAAGGGATGTTGAAGACTCATATATCTCACATCAATTTGAAGAGTAAAATTGATGAACTATATAGATTGGCTAACATCACCCCTTAACAAGGCCTTTTAAGGGGATGAGGACCCAATTCTAATAAGGGACATTCTAAAATCTCTTTATATATATATATATATATATACACACAATTTAGTGGGAAAAAAAATCATATATATATTCTCGTCATCCTCTTTCCAAATATTTGATTTTGCAAGTATAAAGATATTAGTGAAAAAAAATAGTAAAAAGCAGACAAGTTTTCCCAAGAAAATCTTCATTTTGGGACAAATAATTCTTAAAAGTGGACTTCAATTTAGGGATAGAGGGTGTACAACATTTTATTTCCAATCGCGCTTTGATCTCATATTTAGCTTGACAAAAAAAATGATCATATGCATCAATGTTTCATATATTCTCGCGTTCATCACTTGTATATGAAACTTGACATTATTCATGAGCGACTTCTTTTGTTAAAGGTGGTGACTTCAATGCTAAAGCTTCCCCAGAAGAGTGACAAAAGAGTAGCTCATTCATCAAGCAACAACATGGAAGAACAAGAATATATGGCTATCGATATTGAAAATGACCTTGATTACTATGAATCCATCGCTAAAGAGTGGATTGAAGCCGTTTCTGGGCATGAATTAATCAAAAGCAACTTTAGACAACGACGCATTGAAAAAGTGCCGCCACTGCTTTTGATAAGCGAGAACATAAACAAGAGAGATTATTACGAGCCTTTTGTGGTTGCACTTGGTCCTTACCACCACGGAAAAATGGAGCTCGAGGAAGGGGAGAAGTTCAAGCTTACAACACTTAGACTCTACATTGCAAACACAAACAAGGGTGAAGATTATTTTTCGAACAAGATCCTTGAAATCATTAAGCTAGCTAGAAGCTGTTATCTTGAAGGCTCAACTGATAAATACGACGACAATAAGTTTACAAGGATGATGTTACTTGATGGTTGCTTTGTTTTGTACTTCATCGAGTGCCTAGCTTATCGAAGGAAGAAAATGATGGTGAATAATGAAAATTTGGGTGCATTGGGATTCGCTAGTATAACACGAGACATCTTTTTGCTCGAGAATCAACTGCCTTTTATTGTTCTTAAGGTGTTAATGAGCTTGAAATTCAATGATGGGGGCGAGGCAATGTTATGCACCTTCTTCAATTACATGAATTATGGTGAGTTGTTCCGAAGAGGCGAAAATGTTATTCCCAAAGATGACAATAGGCAACCCCTTCATCTTCTTGAAAGTTATCGAGCTTCTTTTCTCACAATATCCACTCCTGATTCTGGTCCTGGTTCTGGTTCTGGTTCTGGTTCTGGTTCTGGTTCTGACTCTGACTCTGGCTCTAGTTCTGGTACAATCAGTCAACCACTTCGCGATGTCAAATGGGAAGAAATGAAAATGAGCTACGACAAACACGATGAGCTTAACTACATGAAGAAAAACCGATCATTTCCATCCGCCACGGAGCTCAAGTCAAAAGGAATCTTCTTTAGCGCAACACACAATGAATCTTCAACTGATATAAAATTCAAATCTATGTGTTGGTACGGGCAGCTCGAGCTTCCAACTAGGGTTTTCTCTCCTAGTAGCAAGGCCATTCTCTTGAACTTGATTGCATACGAGATGAGCCCTCGAAACCCTAATGACTTTAGGGTTGCGACTTACATAAAATTCATGAAGTCTCTCATTATTCACCCTGATGATGTGAAGGAACTCCGTTCAAAGCGGATTCTAATTCACAGCCTACGAGGAGACGAAGAAGTGGCCAAGATGTTTGCGGAGATAGAGACACCGGCTGTAAATGTATTCATGTTTAACCAATTAAAGCGGAAGATTGAGAAGCATTGCAGTAGCTTAACAAGGACATGGCTTGCGGAATTGATGTCACTCTACTTTAGCAGCCCGTGGAGGACAGTGGCTTTGATTGGTGCTTCTTCTCTTTTGTTCTTGAGTTTTATTCAGACCTACTTCACTATCTATCAGCCTCCTGATGAGTCCATGGAAAAAATTATTAGCATTCTCCAAAATAGCACGTTAATAAGGCATCAAAATTGAAACCCATCATCATTTTTTTTTTTCACTTGTGTTTTTTTGTTTTTCCATAAACTTGCATATTAGAGTTCTTATTTGAGTATCCTATTGGTTGGGGGTAGACATCGATGTATCCATATTGAAATGCAACATTACATTCTTTGAAATGTCAATTTATGTACCAAATGATTTGAATAAACTACAATAAATATATTTCAGTGGTATCCAACTAAGTGATAGATTTCTAAAGTACGGAGAAATCTATATATATATATATATATATATATATATATATATATATATATATATATATATATATATATATATATATATATATATATATATATATATTAAAGTTGGTGAGGAGAGTTATAGTGTTGACATGTGGATAAACTATAGAAAAGCTTGCATATGGTGATGCCACATCAATCCTACCAACATAAATATGTGACTTTTTAAATTCTTTTTATTAGCTAATAGTATTAGCTAATACTATTAGTTACTATATAGGGTAACTATTATAGTTAACTATTATAGTAACTATTACTATTATTAGTACTCCCTCCGTCTCAAATTAGATGTCGTTTTGGGAGTTAATTTTTGTCTCAAAATACTTGTCGTTTTACAATTTTCACGGCTTATTTATTGTTGTATACCGATTCTACCCTTATAAATGATAATGAATTATCTCTTGCACAAGCATTTAATAGTCTGGGTAGTTGGATTATTTAGGGGTATATAAGACATTTTCACATACATTAATTGCATTTCTTAATATGTGTGAAAGTATCTAAAACGACATCTATTTTGAGACGGAGGGAGTAATAGTTAACTATTATAGTTACCCTATATAGTAACTATTAATGTTATTAGTTAACTATTATAGTTAACTATTATAGTTATCCTATATAGTAACTAATAGTAATAGTTACTATAATAGTTAACTATTAAAGTTAACTCTTACTATTATTAGTAATAGTTAACTATAATAGTTAACAATAGTTAACTATAGTAGTTAACTTATGTAGTAATTAATATTATTAGCTAATACTAATATTAAGCAAATAATAAATGATTATTAATACTAAACTATTATTATATTTTATATTTTTTTAATTAGAGTAAATTATTAAATAATTAAAAATTATTATTAATTAATAGTATTAGTTAATCACAATTTTTATCACATATATATATATATATATATATATTGGTGGATCGTTAAACCGCCAAAAATAAATTTCTCCTACTTTAAAATTCGAGTATAGTGATGAGTAGGGATCGTATCCATAGGGAACGCAGAATAATTTCTTTGGGGAGAATAAGACTATAACAGAAAGTGAAAGTGGGGAAGTTTTGATTTGATTATTTAAACTAACCAACTAAATAGGAACAACCGTTAAATGAAGTAAAATTCTAAACTAAGAGAAGCAATTTAAAGACTAACTAAAACTAAGAAATTAACAATACGAGAGAAGTCTAGATGAACTACAAGCAAAATTCCAATTCAAGGGTTGTGACATCCAATTTTGATATTGATCACAGACTAACAAGTATTTTCTTGTTCATTCAAGTATTCAACTAAAATTTATCCGGATAGCCAAGACAAATTTGAATTTCCCTAATTTAATTGGTCAAGCCTAGCGCTCGGTCAATCTTACCACTAACCAATTGGGCACACTAGGGTTCCATATCGATCGATGGTAGCATAAAGTTCTCATGGAAATAGTTGAAACTAATTCTAATAGTCGGGATAGCCTACAACTACTAAAATTAGTATCATAAGTTCATATTTCCAAACTTGTTTCCACAACAAATTTAAGCTTATTGCTCTCAATTTCACTCATTCAAGCCTCCCCGAATGAACTCGTGAGCGGTAGGAAAGCACTAATTAGAACGAGTTGTCAATTCCACTAATAGTATGTTCCATAAAAAATAAAACCAATGAACTTATGAATTACTTGAATTAAAACAAGAATATATTAAGCATAGAGTCTCACAATAATCATAAATTGAACTTACAAACCCTTAAATCGGAAAAAGATCCTAGCCTTGCTTTATTGAATTGAAAATCTTCATTGAAAACTCCACCACAATTGTGGATAGAGTGCAAATTACATAAAATGAAAAAAAAGATAGAGAACAAAGGTGAAGTGAGAGGATGTGTGTTGGGGGCTTTTAAAGGGAAATGACTAGCCCTTTTGCTTTCTTAACCTCCACTTCATTGAAGAAAAGAAATAAATCGTTGGCTTTTTTTTTTTTTTTTTGGTAGTCTTTGGCCTTCTATTTTCCATCTTGATTCATCTTTTTCTTAGGCAAAAAAAATATATGCACACATTATACTCCAAAAACTCCACTTTTGGCCTTCTATTTACTCCAATCTATCTCTTCTGTCCCTACATCCAAAAGATAACGAAAACGGATTAAATAGATGAATTACATTATTTAAATGAAGGGAAATAAGACAATAAAATACAGACAAATAAATATATATCATATATATATATATATATATATATATATAAAAGTTGTTAATGCAGCGATAGCATTGGTGATAGCGGTGGTCATACCCTCGATATCACCTTTCGTTGCTGCTTGATCCCTCATAACGAATCAGTGATGCAAAAGACAGGATATGGCCTGCTCTGATGCCAACTGACGCAGCACGGAAGCGATAGATATTCGTGTTTAGCGCACTAAACACAAGAATTCACAAGCAATGAATCCTCAAACACAAATAACTTGGAATCCACCAAGAAAGAGAGATAAATCTCCAAGAACAAAAGTTCAATTGATAATAAAAGTTGTAACCCTAAAACAATGAAAGGAAAAGAGTATTTATACTCCTAACAAAATAACATAACCTAAATAAAATATAAATCCTGAAATTAACCCAAGTCTGTACCAAAAACAAGGAAAAACGCAAACTGGGAATTCTGGGCGGAATTCCAAGCGGGCGCCTGGTGCAACCCAGGCAGACGCCTGCTTTAATCAGAAAAAATGTTCCGGAAACCAACCCAAGTAAGCGGGCACCTGGTTGGTCATGGGCGGGCGCCTGGCGTGCGCGCCTGGTATGCTGCTTTGGCTGGCCGGTCGTGGTCGTCTCCTCCTACATCAGGAATAGTTTAGTATATGAATAATATAGTACATGAATAAAGTTGTGCATGTATCTCTTTAATTAAGATAGGGTAGAGATTATGTAAATTGAAAGATAGAGATTATGTAAATTGAAAAGTATGAGTTGAAAAATGCAAAATCATAGTATTCTCTTCTACATCCGTCCCAACATATTTTCTCCACATATATCTTCCTATAATATCAATATTACTACCTTCTGATCCTAACAAGTGACATCAGAGCTTCGGTTCTGTTGAAGGTAGTCAAAAAGTGAGAGAGAGAGAGAGAGTTAGTTTGACAAAATGGTCTACTCGAGTTAGTCACCGCCTATCCCAATATTCTCAGGTGAGAATTATGATCATTGAGTTGTAAAAATAAGAAAAATCTTTATTTCTAAATATTTGTGGGGGTACGTTTAAGACGGATTTGAAGAACCTGAAAAGCCGCAAGGGTTGAATGCTGAAGCAAGGAGAAAATTGAAGGAGGATAAAAAGAAGAATGCAAATTCTCTCTCATTTATCAAACAAGGAGTATCAATGGATTTGTTCTAAAGAATCATGAGAGCAACTACCGCAAAAGAAGAATGAGAGATTCTTTAAAAGGAGTTTCAAGGTGATTTGAAGGAAAAGATGTCAATCTTCAAACTTTTAGGAGAGAGTTAGAGAATTTAAAAATAAAAGAATCTGATAGTGTAAGATATTATACTAGGTTGATGGATATTATTAATCAAATGCTTGGGCTTGGTGAAGTAGCTGAAAATAGTAGAGATGTTGAAAAAAAAATGTTAGCTTTCCTCCTAAATTTGATGGTATGGTGTCGATAATTGAGGAAACTAAGATATTGTTGCATTGACGATTTAAGATGTGATGGGTTCTTTAAAGGATCATGAGAAGATATTAGAAAGATACTCTGAAGAATCTATTGAGAGTGCTCTCTAATTTAAGCTCAATTTTTGTTCAAAGGAGGTTGAAAAAAGTATTAAAAGTAGCAATCAAAGAGGTGTTGATTCATTTAGAGGTGGTCGACATGGTGGAAATGAAAGAAGAGGCCGTAGTAAAGGTTCTATAGGTGGAGGAAGACATATTTTTTTATGGTGGTGGGCAAAGTCAAGATTGGTGAGGAAGTTCACAAAATTCCCAAGGTTGTAAAATTTGCGAAATAAATGGTCACAATTTTGAATATTGTTGGTTTAAAGGTGTTGGGTATGCTTATTTTTTAACCCTCCTAAATATTTTAGAATTGATTGATACCATCACCTATTGGTATTTTATGGACTTTAGGACTCTATGTAAGAAGTTTAATAACTTCAATTTTTAGCTTAGTCCATTTTTTTAGTATAGGCTTATAATATAGGGCTTGGACCGAAAAAGAACTGAAGTATACCTAAGCAGGACATCGCTCACTGCGCAGGACAACTGTGTGCAGATCTTCTCTGCATAGGACATCCTTGCGTAACACTCAATCCTCGTGCTTAACTTTTAGTTTTTCAGATTCTAACTTGGAAAGCGTGAAGTTGATGTACGCTTATAAAAAGCCGAAGTGCTGAGGTGTGCAGAAACGACAAAACAAGCAGACTCAGCAAATCCAATGATGGAGATGCGCTTAGATAAAATATTTTAAATGAAGACAACTGTCAACCTTCTAGAAGAAGATTCAAATTTTGTCTTCATGCTCTGTCTCCAACGACTACAAAGGACACATGCTCGCGAATCATATTATGCTAGCTCATTGTCCTTGCTCAGAGCTCCAACAGCTAGTTCTAAGCTCCCAGCTATAAATAGCTTGCTCTTCTTCATTTCCAAGTTACTTGAGTTTTTTGCTTTCTAAGAGAAACTTTGAAGTTCTAAAGATTGCTGCTTAAAATCCCAGATTCACAAGAACAACCTTCAAGCCTTCAAATTCCTGCCCAGATCCTAAACCTTGTATCACCCAGAATTCTTTGTGCTCTTCATCTCATAGATTCTTAGAGCCCAGAATTTCTGACACACACACACCTCTTGAAGCTTTGATAATTTAGATCTTACTTTTTGAGATACACCGGTTTAGTCTAAGATTTGCTCTTCATAGGATAGATTTTGATTTGAGTTTTGATTCATTGTAATCTTGTAAAAGCTCCTCATATCAATATAAATCTCATAGTTAGAAAATCCAAGACTAACCATCTTGGTAGAGGACGTAGATCTTTCATCGATCGAACCTCTCCAAATAGCTTGTTCATTGTTCTTGCTACTTATTCCCTGCTTACTTTATTTCTGAATTATTTCTTTGTTTGATCTTATCAGATTGCTTTTTATTTCTGTTGTGTTTGTTACTGCTTATTTCCTTAGCACAATTTTATCCAAATTTTTAGCCAAAATTAGCGCATGCGTTTTTAGTCTTTGCGCAGTAGCTGCTTTAATTTCTCATGTGCATTTCACACTCTCTCTGCGCGCTATACTTAGCTTATTTGAGAATTGTGCTCATAAGCCATTGATTTGCAAAAGGGTACAAAAATAATTTTAAAACATCTATTCACCCCCCCCCTCTAGCTATTTTTTATACCCTTGTTGCCCCTTTGGGACCAACAAAAGGAAAGCCGAAGTGTTATCGTTGTCAAAAGTTTACTCATAAAGAGAAAGATTGTAGGCTGAAAAATCAGCAGCAAGCACCCAATTTTTTGGAGACTAAATTAAGTGAAGGGACATGTTTTATGATTGTCAAAGTGCAACGGAATACAAGAATTATGTGTGGTACGTGGATAGTAGTTGTATAGCAATCACTTGACAGGAGACAAATCAATTTTTGTGGCTATGGATACCTCCATAGATTCACAAGTGAAGATGTGAAATGGAGCTTTGACAAAGGCGTAAGGAAAGGGTACTATTCATGTGCAAACAAAGATGGGAGAAAAATACATTCATGATGTATTGCTTGTTTCGGAGTTGGATCAAAATTTATTGACTGTTAGGTAGCTTGTGGAGCATGGATATACGATGACAAGTATAATTGCTGCAAGATTTATAAAAAAAAATGTGCACAACAGTTGGTGGCTTGTATCAAAATGAAGAGAAATCTAAGTATTCCGCTTGTTTTCAAATATGATGAAAATGTAGCATTGAAATCTCACATTCTTGAAGACTCGTGCTTGTTGCATCAAAGTCTTGGCACTTGAATTTTCATATTCTCAAAGCTTTAACAATGTTGGAGTCACACTGCAACGTTTACAAATAAATGTTGTCAATAAAAAACTTACAACGTTTACAAAATAAAACGAAGTACTAGTTTACAACGTTTACTAAAAAACGTTGTAGTAAAGATCTTACAACAACGTTTGATATATAAACATTGTTACATAAGCATAAGCACAACATTTTAGACAAAAATGTTGTGGAAAGCTTCCTATTACAACGTTTTAGGGAAAACGTTGTTGAAAAAACGTTGTTAATAATCTTTTTTGGTGTAGTGTAACATGGTTCAAGACCTTCCAAAGATTGAAGATATTCATGAAGTTTGTGAAGGATGTGCACTTGGGAAGCATCATCGTCAATCTTTTCCAAAGAGTGGTGCTTGGCGTGCAAAGGAGAAATTGGAGTTGATTCATATGGATGTGTGCAGTCCAATGGATAATAAAACTCATGCCAATAATAGGTACTTTATCCTCTTCATTGATGATTATTTTCGAATGACTTGGATGTATTTCATGAAGCAAAAATATGAGGTGTTTTATAATTTCAAAAAAATTCAAATCGCTTATTGAAAAACAAAGTGGACGTGTTATTAAATTCCTCATAGGTGATAGAAGTAAGGAATATAGTAATAATATTGAGTTTGATAAGTTTTGTGAAGATGAAGGAATTGATAGGCAACTCACAGTTCTCTATATTCTACAACAAAGGAGTAAGTGAACGGAAGAATTAAGCAATGGAGGAAATGTCCAAGTCTATGATTCATGCAAAAGGATTGCCAAAGAGTTTTTGGGGTGAAGCTGTGAATAGTCGTGTACTTGATTAATAGGAGTCCCACAAAGGCATTGTTCAGCAAAACTTCATTTGAAGCATGGAGTGGAAGAAAACCATCGTTGAGACACTTGAAGATGTTCAGGAGTATTTGCTATTCTCAAGTTCGAAAATAAAAGAAATAAAAGCTGGATGAATCAAGTGAAAAGTTCATATTTATTGGGTATAGTACCATGTCAAATGGGTATAGAGTTTGGAGCTTGAAAAACAAAAAAGTTTTTGATTAATCGATATTTGTTGTTCAATGAGAATGCTTCATGTTATTGGAAGAAAAATGGAATAGCAAATGGTGGAGTTTTTCAAGATGATGAAAGTGATGTTGAAGAAGAAAATAATGAAGATGGAGGTCATGATGAAGATCATCCATATAATGGCCCGGATTCATCGGGAAGCTCTCTAAGAAGTCCAAGTTCAAGTTCATCCTCTCCCAGTTCAGCAGGAAAAAAAGAGGAGTTTGAGTGATGTTTATACGAAATGCAATTTTTGTGTCTTAAAACCAGAATGTTTTGAATAAGCTTATAAGGAGAAAGATTGGAAAAAAGTCACTGAAGAAAAGATTCATGCCTTTAAGAAGAATAAGACTTGGGAGCTAGTTGAGATGCCAAACGATAAGGAGATTATTGGAGTGAAAAGGGTTTTCAAAGTAAAGTTAAATCCGAATGGGTCAATCAAGAAAAAAAGAAGGCATGATTGGTGGCTAAAGGCTATACAAAACAACCCAGAGTTAGTTTTATTGAGACTTTGCACTGGTAGAAAGGTTTGATACCATTTGATCTCTTATTTCCACAGCATCCCAAAAATCATGGAAGCTTTATCAATTGGATGTGAAATCTACATTTTTGAATAGAAAACTAAAAGAAGAGATCTATGTGGAGAAGCCATAAGGTTTCATGCACGAAGGTGAAGAGGACAAGGTGTAAAAGTTGAAGAAGGCATTGTGTGTGTTGAAGCGAGCTTCTCGTGCTTGGTACAACAACATTGATTCTTATTTTGCTCAGAAGGGGTTCGAGAAGAGCAAAAGTGAGCAAACATTATTTGTGAAGACTGAAGATACTTCTTGATGTGAGCATGGTTAGGACGACATCGAAAAAGATGGAAACTCAATAATTATAATAATTTAGTTGGATATTCATCCCTTACCATGGTCTACCCATGGTTCATTCCTTGGTCATGGACTTTAGGTAAATTTCTAACATTTCCAAAATTTTGGGTTAACTTTAACAAACTATCCAGAATTTTCTTAAAAAACCAAATAAATATCATAATATATTGTTAGAAAGGTATGGATGTCTAGTTTCATATGAAATTTACAGATCTCAATTTGGAGTTTTCCAGATAGAGATATGATTCATTTACTACAGGATTGTCAAAGGAACAAATTTTAAAGATTCATTTCATTTGAGAGACATTTAGTATTTCCATGTAATCTTATCCTTTAGAATTTTTTAGTAGTTCATATCCTTATTTATTTACATTATTCATATCTTGGAGGGATGTTCAAAGAAGGCTATAAATAACCAAATTTTCTCATTTGTATGAGATCGAATGTTGACTTTTGTGATAATTTGAGAGCGTTTTCTTTTTTTCAGCTTATAGAGAGGATTCTCGTGGCGCTCGTTTCTTTGACATATCAAACAGTGTTTTGCAACCCCTTTTGTGGCGTCTTCACTTATACAAGGTTCTTGTCTATATATAGCCAACGGGTCGAGCTTTCATTTCCATCTATTTCACTTATACCAAGCTCATCGTCTCGATATAGTCGTTGGATCAAGGTTCCATCTATCAAAAAACCGAGTTGGAACGATCAGATAATTCCGCGTTAGATTTGGGTCTAGTCATCCTAGGCTAGGTTCACATCATCTGGCATCAGAGCTTTATTTCTAATTCAGGTTTTTCTATCCTATCTATCTTTTATTTGGGTCATATTCATTCTTCTATCCTACAAAAAAATCCAAAAAATAATAATCTTATATATCTCTTATTTAATCGTTCTTCATTTAAAAAAAATACTTTCGTTTGAATTCTTGTTCTACTTTAGACAAAAGTAAAAAAAAAAAAAAAATCGTGTCATCCAAATTACCAATTTAATTTCTCATTTCATCAATCATTGATTTTATAAATTCTTTTTATCGAAAATATGTCTCAAAATTTGAAAATCTACAAAGAAAAATTCTTGGATGAGATGCGAAACAAGATCAAGTTATAAATGAGGCTCTTTCATGAGAGGCTTGATAAGATCGAAAGATCATATTACAAGCAACCCAACACACCGCCACTACCAAGAAGAAAGAAAGAGTCACTCCATTGAGAGATAAGTTGAAGGATGATTTTTTTATGCGAAATTTGCATCCACTGTTCATAATATTCTTATTGACATTGAAAGAAAATTTAGAGAATGTCAAAAGAGTGATAGAAAAGAAATGTTTTGAGGAAAAAAAGAGTATGGAAAGAGGGAAAGAGGGAAAGAAGGTGAACAAGAAGAGGAAATTGAGAAAAAGGCAGATGAGATTAAAAAAAAAAAAAAAAAGTGATTGTGAATGAAGAAGAAAAAGTAGAAATAGAAAATGAAAGTCAAAAGGAGAATGGAGAGAAAGAGATGATTCAAGAAAGCAATGAACTTGTGAAAATTGAGGAGAGAGTGGTTGAAATGGAAAAATTGTTTCAACACGAAGAGTGTGAGGAAGAAGAAGGATATAAATGAGGTGAGGGGGAAGAAAAGGATGAGAAAGTTAAGCTGATTGAACTAGTGGGTATCAACTTGAATACTTGTTATGAGGACCCATTTGATATGTCGAGTCCGAGTATGTCTCCATCTTGGTTCATCAAGAAGTTGATCATCGATCATTTTATTGCCACTCGATGGATCGATTTGATAGACAACATTACAAATTCTATCAAGTTCACAGTTCGTCAAAATTTTGAATTGAAGCTCCAAAAAGGTTCTACTTCGAATATACGTTCTCAATCCAATGCTTAAAATTCAAGAACGAATATTTTTTAAGAGGGAGGGAATGATGTGAGTATGGTTGGGACGACATTGAAAAAGATGGAAACTCAATAATTATAATAATTTAGTTGGATTTTCAGCCCTTACCATGGTCTACTCATGGTTCATTCCTTGGTCATGGACTTTAGGTAGATTTTTAGCATTTAAAAAATAAAAAAGAAAATTAACATTTTTTAAATTTCCAGCATTTTCAGAATTTTGGGTCAACTTCAACAGACCATCCAGATTTTTCTAAAAATTAAATAAATATTATAATATATTTTCAAAAAGGTATGGATGTTTAGTTTCATATGCAATTTACAGATCTCAATTTGGAGTTTTCTAGAGAGAGATATGATTCATTTACTACAGGTTGGTAAAATGAGACGAATTTTAGAGATTCATTTCATTTGAGAGACTTTGAGTATTGCCATGTAACCTTGTACTTTAAAATTTATTTGTAGTTCATATCCTTAAGTATTTACATTATTCTTATCTTGGAGGGATGTTCCAAGAAGGCTATAAATAGCCAAATTTTCTCATTTGTATGAGATTGAATATTGAGTTTTGTGATAATTTAAGAGCGTTTCTTTTTTTTAGCTTATCGAGAGGATTCTCATGGCGCTCTTTTCTTTAACTTATCAAATAGTTTATCCATCCATGTTTGTGGCGTCTTCACTTATACCAAGGTTCTTTTCTATATATAGACAACGGGCCGAGGCTCCATTTCCATCTATTTCACTTATACCAAGATTCTCGTCTCGATATAGACGTTGGGTCCAGGTTCCATCTATAAAAAAACTGAGTTAGAATGATCTGATAATTCCGCGTTATATTTGGGTCTAGTCATCCTTTGCTAGGTTCAAATCACATCTATTCTCATTGATGCTCTTTATGTTGATAATTTACTTTACACCAGTAACAATGAAAAAATGATCATTGAGTTCAAGAAGAATATGATGAAAAGATACGGGGTGAATGACATGGGTTTGTTACATCATTTTCTTGGTATAGATTTTTATCAAAATAAAGATGGTGTGTTCATTTGTCAAAAAAAAAATATGCTAAAAATATTTTGGTAAATTTGAGATGGACGATTGCAATCCTCGGCAACACCTCTTGTGGTGAGTCAAAAATTGTTGAAAGATGATAAAGGGAATAAGGTTGATGGTTTTTCTTTATAGAAGTTTTGGTTTCCGATTAAAAATCATTTTGACGCAGCAAAGATATTGTTGAGGTACATTAGAGGTACTAAAAATTTTGGCATCAAGTATGAGAAGAAACTTAATATTAAGTTGAGTGGTTATTGCATTAGTGATTGGGGAGGTTGTGTTGATGACATGAAGAGTACCTCCAACTATGCATTTTCTTTTGGTACATGAATGATTTCTTAGTAATAAGAAACAAAAATCAGTAGCTCAACCATCTGCAGAAGCTGAATGTTTCAGCTGCTATAGCTACATCTCAAGCTATATAGATTCGAAGAAATTTTGGAGGATGTTTATAAGATTCAGAGGAAGACTACTACAGTTTTTTTGTGCATTAAATCTGCAATTGCAATGGCTGAAAGTCCAGTTTTTCACACTCGCAGCCGTCATATTGCGACCAAGCATCATTTCATACGTGAAGCTAATGAAGAACTGAGATCGAGCTTAGCTATTGCAAGAGTGAGTAGCAAGTAGCAGACATTTTCACAAAGTCACTTCAGAAAGAAAAGTTTAGCAGTTAAGGGAGTATCTTGGAGTTATGGCAACACATTATGGGGGAGTATGTTGAGTACTGTGCATGCATGAATATCAAAGATCTTGGTTAGTTATTGGAATAGTCTAGTATATGAACAATATAGTTCATGAATAAAGTAGTACATGTATATCTTGATAAGATAGGGATCATGTAAAGTCTCTTTGGAATTTTCTATGTCATGTATAAATAGAGATAAGTAAGTTGAAAAGTATGAGTTGGGAAATACAAAATCATATTATCATCTACATCTGTCCTCACATATTTTCTCCACATATATATTCCTATAATATTATATTACTATATTCTGATCCTAACAAATTAGAACAAAAAATTAGTTATGCACGAAAATTAAACAAATATATATATATATATATATATATATATATATATATATATATATATGTGTGTGTGTGTGTGTCTGTGTGTGTGTGTGTGTGTAGGGTCGTGCTCCTGTGAGAATCTAAATATCGTGAGAACCGTGAGAACTTGGATACATTAGGTTTTTACGTAATGTATCTAATGGTTCACTTGGATACATTACATGGATACATTAGGTTCTAACCTAATGTATCCAAGTTCTCACGGTTCTCACGATATTTAGGTTCTCATTTGAGCACCTACCTACCTATATATATATATATATATATATATATATATATATATATATATATATATATATACCCGTCGCTCTTTAACTTACAAAAAATCAGTTAGGCACATTAATTAAGGAAAAAGTGAAAAAGGATATGTGTTGTGAGTGTAGATGGTTGGGTGGGAGAGAGAAAGTGGGATGAAGAATAGTTAGTGGATAGTTGTTGTGAGTATGACAAGTGGGTCCCACTATTTTAAAAGTATTAAAACATTTCTATTTTAGGATTTTGTAGGTTAAAGTGGGACAACCAAATGGATAATTTTTTTAGATTAAAAAGGGACGGAGGTAGTATATATAAAAATATATGTATTAAAAGATAATAGTAGTGTAGTGACTGTTGATCTAGAGGGATTAGACCATAAATCAAACCGAACTAGTGGTTTACAAATTTTTGAAACAAAAACAAACCACTTGTGCTTTAAAAAACCAAACTCGTAGTTTAGTTTGATTCGGTCTCAAACCACACTCTAGACCGAACCGCTTATAACCCTAATCATTACCACCAAGTGATTGGTTTTTTCAAGTGTTTGGGATTTTAGATGAATCTAGTTTGACAACATATAATTTTTGCCACTCGAGAAAACCTTTAATAAAGAAGCAACCATCCTTTGAGTGACCTTTCCTTTTAAAATGATCACAAACAAGTGAGATTTAATGACACCCTTTCAATACATATGGGCCTAGAGATCTGACTTTTGGAGAAAAGTGAAGTAGGCCTAGAGATCTGACCTTTTGAAAAAAGTACAGTGGTGTAAACAGTGATAGTAGGTGGAATCACTGCAGTAGTTCCAATACCTCTCTATTTTTCATCTTGACTCAGTGGAGATACAACATGACTTAAGCTAGAGATAAGATCCATTGCAAGTAATGTTGGGATCGCTCACCAAAAAGAGAAATCGCAATAAGAGATAACAAAATACCCAAGCGCACAAAACAAGAACAAGACACAAGATTTAACGTGGTTCACCCCAACATTAATGGGCTACGTCCACACCGATCAACTTTTCACTATAATATCATGGAATTACAAGATGACGAGTTTTCATCAAGAAACTCGCAAAGACTCACTACTCTTTCAAATTGGTATTACAAGAATGGAGGTATCTCTCCTTCTCAACATTCTTGAAAATACACACACAAAGAACCCTAAAAAAAAACCATATTGGTGAAGCCTATTTGTATAGGGGAGGCACACCCACTAATCCCCTCTTCCTCACATTCTCCCCTAAGGGAAGTCCCTCTTGGCACCATCAAGGCACACACAAAATAATAGCCCTCACACCCTTTATAAAGGTTTCAAATAAAACTCTTTCCTAGTACAATAAGGAATCATTGTCCTACACCCATAAGGACTCACAAATTCCTCTCCTACTTGCATTAGGAAACAATCTTCTCACTTCTTGTCCAATTAGGAAATAAATTCCTACGCATGATTTTCACAATCCAATTTGGATTAGAATTTGAGCCAAAATCCCAACAAATAAGGGACCTCTAATAATAATGTAGCATCCATGGAGTCACACAAGATATTGAGTCGTATGTTATTCCGACCAGTAGCCCTATTCTCTCTAACAAAAAACTCTAAAGCCACCGCCGTCTAACTACCGACCTTGTTGGCCGCCGACCATCTCCCATGCCATCGTCCTCTAATGACCATGTATCCTCAGGTCTAAAGCCATCTTTTGATTTTGTTACCACTAACCTAGCACAGACAACGCTGCTAATTAACCACAACCATCTTCCCCAATCACAGACAAATCCTTTGCTAGTTTGCTTAAGAACACGACTTTCTCTGCTCTACTAGATCATTCTGATGATTCCTACCACTAATCGACCTAGTGAACTGAAGTTAAAGTACCCCCAAAGAAAGTATAAATTGTTTAGCGAATCCTTTTACAAGCATGCTTGTTGGGAAATTCATTAAAGCAAACCACCAATGGGTGAAACCCGCTGCTATTTTTCTCTAGTTTGGAATGAAGACTGATTTTCAACTTCGCAATCTTGATTCACAACACCTTTTTATCCGTCTTTCTCATTAATCAGATTTCAATATTGTAGGGTATGCTTATTTCTTAACCCTCCTAAATATGTTAGAATTGATTGATACCATCACCTATTGTTATTTTATGGACTTTAGGACCCTATGTAAGAAGTTTAATAACTTCAATTTTTAGCTTAGTTCATTTATAGTATAGGCTTAGAATATAGGAATTGGAGCGAAAAATGATCGAATATTTCCTAAGCAGGATATTGGTCACTGCACAGGACATCTTTGCGCATGACATCATGCGCAACATTCAATCATGCTCAGTTTTCGATGTTCTCGGATTCCCAAACTTGGAAAGTGCTAAGATGATGTACGCTTATTAAAAGCCGAAAGTGCTGAGGTGTGCAGAAAGGACAAAACAAGCACACTCAGCAAATCCAATGATGGAGATGCGCTTAGATGAAATATTTCAAATGAAGAGAGCTGTCAACCTTCTAGAAGAAGATTTGAATTTTTGTCTTCACGCTCTGTCTCCAACGGCTACAAAGGACACCTGCGCACCAATCATATTGTGCCAGCTCATTGTCCTTGCTCAGAGCTCCAACGGCTAGTTTTAAGCTCTCAGCTATAAATAGCCTGCTCTTCTTCATTTCCAAATGAAAGAAACTTTGAAGTTCTGAAGATCGCTCCTTAATTCCCAGATTCACAAGATCAACCTTCAAACCTTCATACCTTCAAACTCCTGCCCAGATCCTAAGCCATGTAACACCCAGAATTCTTCGTGCTCTTCATCTCATAGATTCATAGAGCCCAAAATTTCAATATACCACATCATCCTTAAGGCAAAAATTAAAACCTCTAATATTTTTCATAATGATAGATCCCTTTTGCTTGTCTACGGAATTGTTGAACTTTAATTAAGAAATCACAAAAAGTAACTCTTTGTACAAAGAGCTGCTCTTTATACAGAGCTCTTTAAGGTTTTTCACAATGGTAAAAAGCTTTACATAGCTTTTCACAAAAATAAAAAGCTATCAAAAACTTCTGATTATGGTTGCAGTTATATATTTCTAAAATGCAACTTGAAACTTTATGCACAACCTGTAAATATTCATTTAACCCCCACCCCCACCCCCAACCCCCATTTCTTTCTTTTGTCTTTTGACAACCTTAGTAATGCCCTACAACCCCATGCCTTTAAATATTTCAAGTTGAGTTCTATTTCGTACCAAAGTTTATGAGTAACATTGTTTCCTTTTATAGGAACACGATTAAGTATGTAGCATGCTATTAACCTACCTTCTCCTAAAACCCATCATTTAGACCAAAAATAACTTGGATTATAGTATTCATGTTGGTTTTGGCTTCAAGTTCAAGAATAATCTAGGATTCATTATCCTTTTGGACATTCATCATTATCCACATGGTGAATGTATGATGGCTTTTGGTGTTTCCCAAGAAACACTTTGGTGTTCCATCTCTCTCTTGATACATCCTTATCCTTGGATGGTTTGTGCCTATAAATAGGCTTTGGTAGGATGCTTTCTAGCATTGTGGCAAGTTGTGAGAAATCATTTGGAGTGTTAAACACTTTGTGAGAGAGAGAGGCACATTTGTAGTGAGAGATCACTTTGTAAACAATTTGTAATCACCTTATAGTGATTTTGGTTGCCACCCGTGGACGTAGGAGGATTTCTCTGAACCACGTAAATTCTCGTGTCTCATTTGTTACTTTGTTCGTGTGGGTGTATGGAAGTGCAAGATCAGTTTCCGCATTCGGTTTCAACAATTGGTATCAGAGCTTTGGTTGTAGAAGTTGTTCTACTTGGTGCTTCCTCACATATCACATATTGAGATAAGTCATTTGTTATTTCTGTCTTGGAAATTTATTTTTCCAAAATCTGTTTGTTTTCTCTCGTATCCGAATAATTGTTTTGGAGCAATTTTGTGCAATGGTAGAAACTGAGACTAGTACTAAGTCACAAAAACGTGGGCCGAGGGTGTCTAGTACTAATCTTGAAGTTGAAAAGTTTAATGGGGGAAACAATTTTGGAGTTTGGCAAGGCGAAGTTTTGGATCTTTTGGCGATGCAAGACCTCGAATTCACCCTCGAAGAGAAGCCTGAAGAAATGGAAGAGTCCGAATGGAAGAAATTAAATCGCCCAGCTTGTGGAACAATTCGTTCTTGTTTGGGGACGGACCAAAAATATCCGTTTATGAAGGTCTCTTTGGCAAAGGAGCTCTGGGACAAATTGGAGGCCAAATATATGCAGAAAAGTGTAGAGAAAAAACTCTACTTGAAGAAAAAGCTCTTCCGCTTTGATTACAAGAAAGGTAATTCAATGACTGAACATTTGAATGAATTTAACAAAATTATTACCGATTTGGAAAATTTAGATGTTGATGTAGCCGATGATGATAAGGCTTTGTTATTGTTAAATTCTTTGCCTGAGTCATATGAAGATTTGACTACTACCTTGTTGCATGGAAAATATGAAATTTGTTTTGATGATGTTTCCAATGCTTTGATGAATAACGAGGTACGGAGGAAGGATAAAGGAACCTTTTGAGACTCAGATTCGGATGCTCTTACTGTTCGTGGGAGGACTAATAGTAGAAACAATGGAGATCGTGGTCGTTCCCAGTCGAGATCAAGAGGACAATCTGTTGATCCAAAGAAAGTCGGCAAAGATGAATGTGCCTATTACCGGAAGAAGGGTCATTGGAAGAAAGATTGCCCGAAAATAAAGAATAAGAAAAATGAGTCAAAAGCAAATGTGGCTAGGAGGGAAGACAGCGACGGAGATGACGCTTTGACGGTCTCACTCTCAGTTTCAGTCAGTCATGTTGATGAGTGGATCTTGGATTCCGGATGCTCCTACCACATGTGCCCTCACAAAGAAATGTTCTCGACATTTGAAGAGCTAGATGGTGGAGTTGTTTACATGGGTAACAACAACACTTGCAAAACAAGGGGGATTGGTACTGTGCATTTGAAGATGTTTGATGGAGTTGTTCGTAAGCTTACCGAAGTTCGGTATGTCCCTGATTTGAAGAAGAATTTAATTTCTCTTGGAGCCTTGGATGCAAAAGGCTATCACATCACTTTGGATGGGGGTCGTTTAAAAGTAACTCAAGGAGTTTTGGTAGTGATGAAAGGGACTCGGAAAGGTAACTTGTACTACCTCAATGGAAGCACAGTTGTTGAACAAGCAGCAGTAGCAAGCTCGAATGAGGCAGACATGTCAGAATTGTGGCACATGAGACTTGGACATGTTGGAGAAAAGACCCTGCAGACTTTGGTGAATCAAGGCGTGCTCAAAGGTGCCAAATCTGGCAAAGTTGAATTTTGTGAGCATTGTGTCTATGGAAAGCATAGAAGGGTGAAGATTGGCACTGCTGTTCGTAGAACCAAAGGTGTGTTGGATTATGTTCACTCGGATGTATGGGGTCCTACGAAGAATGCTTCGTTGGGTGGAAAAAGGTGGTTCGTCACCTTTATTGATAATTACTCAAGGAGAGTTTGGATGTACCCCATGAAGCACAAACACGAGGTTCTTAGTGTCTTCCTTGAATGGAAGAAAATGGTGGAGAACTAGATGGGCCGTAAGATTATGAAGCTGCGATCAGATAATGGTGGTGAGTACAAGTATGATCCATTCTTGGAAGTGTGTAGAAAAGAGGGCATTGTTAGACACTTCACTATTCCTGGCAAGCTGCAGCAGAATGGAGTTGCAGAAAGAATGAATCAGACATTGGTGCAAAATGTCCGTTGCATGCTATCCCAAGCGGATTTGAGTAAGGCATTTTGGGCTGAGGCTCTCAACTATGCAGTTGAGTTGGTGAATCGGTTGCCTACAACTGAAAATGGAGGGAATATACCTCTTGAAGTATGGTTTGGTGAACCAGTCAGAGATTATGACCAGTTGCACATCTTTGGATGCCCTACATATTATCATGTTGATGATTCAAAATTGGACCCTCGAGCAAAGAAATCCAAATTTATGGGCTTTAGCAATGGTGTCAAGGGTTTCAGGTTATGGTGCCCTGAAACAAGAAAAATTGTCAAGAGTCGAGACGTGACATTTGATGAGTCTGTGATGACTTTGAAAAAGGAAGAGAAAGAAAATGAAGCCCCCATGCAGGTACAAAAAGTTGTATTTAATCCTGTTGTTAAGCCTGTATTTGAAAATGTTGAACAGGTGGAGGAGAGTTCGGAGAACTCTAATCAGGTGGAGCCAATCCATAATGAGGATGAAAAAGAACAGGATGCTGAACCAGAGTACTCTATTGCAAGAGATAGACCTCGAAGAGAGACTCGTAGGCCTGCTCGATTTGATGATATGGTTGCATATGCTCTTCCGATGATTGAAGAAGTTCCCAAAAACTATAAAGAAGCTATTCAGAGTTCTGATAATCCGAGATGGCAAGAGGCTATGGACGAGGAAATGAAGTCCTTAAAGAAAAACCAGACATGGGATTTGGTGGAGCTTCCGAAGGGTAAGAAAGCAATTGGGTGCAAATGGGTGTTTGCAAAGAAAGATGACACTCCTGGGATTCGCTATAAGGCTGGGTTGGTGGCGAAAGGTTATGCACAAAAGGAAGGGGTAGACTACAACGAGATATTTTCTCCGGTTGTAAAGCATTCGTCTATCCGGATATTGTTGGCATTGGTTGCACAATTTGACCTTGAGCTTGCACAGTTAGATGTGAAAACTGCCTTCTTACATGGAGATTTGGAGGAGGAGATCTATATGACCCAACCAGATGGTTTTAAAGTTACAGGTAAAGAAAATTGGGCTTGCAAATTGAAGAAGTCCTTGTATGGACTTAAACAGTCTCCTCGACAGTGGTATAAGAGATTTGATCAGTTTATGGTGGAGCATGATTATACTCGCAGCCATTTTGACCACTGTGTGTATTTTCAAAAACTCAAAGATGGATCCTTCATTTATTTGCTCTTGTATGTTGATAACATGTTGATAGCATCCAAGAGCAAGGTGGAAATCGATAAATTGAAGGCTCAGCTGTCAAAGGAATTTGAGATGAAGGATTTGGGTGAAGCACAGAGGATACTTGGTATGGAAATCTAGCGAGATCGAGGAAGTGGTACTGTTCGGTTGACTCAGTCACAGTATTTACAAAAGGTGCTAGCAAGATTTGGCATGAATGGTTCGACAAAACCAGTTGGCACACCGCTCGCTCCTCACTTCAAATTAAGTGCTTCGATGTGTCCTAATTCAGATGAAGAGAAAAAGTTGATGGAAAATGTTCCATATGCAAATGCCGTTGGTGCTTTGATGTATGCTATGGTTTGCACCGGGCTAGATATCGCTCAAGCTATGAGCATTGTTAGTCGATATATACACAATCCAGGAAAAGGTCATTGGCAAGCAGTTAAGTGGATTTTGAGGTACATTCATGGTACTGTTGATGTTGGTCTCAAGTTTCAGAAGCAAGAAAAACTTGAGCTTGATAAACTTGTGGTCGGATATGTGGATTCGGACTACGCTGGCAATTTGGATATGCGTCGATCTACTACTGGTTATGTGTTCACTATGGCTGGTGGACCAGTTTGTTGGCGTTCTGTACTCCAGTCCACAGTTGCATTGTCTACCACCGAAGCAGAATATATGGCAGTCACAGAAGCTTTTAAGGAAGCTATTTGGATGTATGGGTTGGTGAATGACTTGGGGATTTTGCAGCAACACGTTAGTGTGTTTTGTGATAGCCAGAGTGCTATTTGTTTATCGAAAAACCAAGTGCACCATGCTCGGACAAAGCATATTGATGTTCGCTTTCATTTTGTTCGTGAAATTTTTAATGAAGGTGACATTCGGTTATTGAAGATTGGAACTGCTGACAACCCTGCTGACATGTTGACTAAGGTGGTCACTCGGGATAAATTTGCACATTATTTGGATTTGATCAACATTGGTCGAAGATGATAGCCGGTGGTCTTGGTGGCAACCTGACCCGGTTTTGCAGTTGGAACTTTCGCCAAGGTGGAGATTGTTGGTTTTGGCTTCAAGTTCTAGAATAATCTAGGATTCATTATCCTTTGGGACATTCATCATTATCCACATGGTGAATGTACGATGGCTTTTGGTGTTTCCCAAGAAACACTTTGGTGTTCCATCTCTCTCTTGATACATCCTTATCCTTGGTTGGTTTGTGCCTATAAATAGGCTTTGGTAGGATGCTTTCTAGCATTGTGGCAAGTTGTGAGAAATCATTTGGAGTGTTAAACACTTTGTGAGAGAGAGAGAGAGAGGCACATTTGTAGTGAGAGATCACCTTGTAAACAATTTGTAATCACCTTATAGTGATTTTGGTTGCCACCCGTGAACGTAGGAGGATTTCTCCGAACCACGTAAATTCTCGTGTCTCATTTGTTACTTTGTTCGTGTGGGTGTGTGGAAGTGCAAGATCAGTTTCCGCATTCGGTTTCAACAATTCACACCCCTGTAAGTTCTTAGTTTTTTAAGCGAGACAATTTGTTACAATTCTACTTCATATTTCTAAACCTTGAACTTATCTAGGGGTTCATCTTGAAAAAACACAAAGTACATGTAACAATATTGAGAATAATCATCAATAAAAGTCACAATATACTATTTACTAAAGGAGGAGAGGTATGAAAATCACATAGATCACTATGCATTAATTCAAGCAATATTGAAGTGTTATATATCTATATTTGGAATAGACTTCTTATTATCTCAGTGCGCATGTATGTTTTACATTGAGCTTTGGACCCTAGGCCCCCCTGAGTGAGATCATAAACCCATAAGAACCCATGGTGAGATCAAAATTCTATATAAACCCAATAAAGCTCAAGAAGACATATATACCCCTATCCACCCGACATAACCCCTTGCAGCCCAACCCCTTCCAGCCTATTTACCTAGTCAGCCCAAGCAGTAAAGAAAAGATCTAGCTAATTACAAAGGACCAGGAATCGAACCTGGGACCAATAAAAAAATTATTGGTGTCTAAACCACTAATCCAAAGGCATATTTTGTAATAAGATTATAATAGTTATTAAATAAAACAAATGAAAAATAATGAGAGTTTGACAATTAATTAATGAGACTCAAAAATATTCACAAAAATATCAACTTTGTTAATAAATAAAAATAAAAATAAATTGATTTTTAAACATATAAGGACCTACATATTTTATTAAATTATAATTTTAGTCAACTCCGGTCAAAGTCTTATAACTGATGGTATAAGACAAGTTCTACTCTTATAATTAGAGTATAAATGTCAATTTTTTTTACTTTTTTCAACTTTTAATAAAAAATAATCATATTATTTGGTCAAATCTGGTCAAACTCTTATAAATAACATATAAGACCAGTTCTACTCTTATAATTAGAGTATAAGAGTCAAAAAGATAAATTAAATTATAATTGCGCTTTATCAATAATTAATTTTTAATTTTTTTTGCTATCACCCTCCAGTAAATTATTTATATAAAATGATGACACTATTTAAATCCTTATTAGCAAATTGTCATTATTTGCACTTATGAGACCTTTGAGAGACTCATGAGTCTCTGCTATGAAACCTTGTAAATAGACCCTCATAAGTCTGATATGAGACTTTTTTACATGTCTCATAAAGAATTTACAAGACTTTGATACAAATTATAAGACCTAAAAAAATGCACTTATGAGACCTTTGAGAGCCTCATGAGTCTCTGCTATGAGACCTTGTAAATAGACCCTCATAAGTCTGATATGAGACTTTTTTACATGTCTCATAAAGAATTTACAAGACTTTGATACAAATTATAAGACCTAAAAAAATGCACTTATGAGACCTTTGAGAGCCTCATGAGTCTCTGCTATGAGACCTTGTAAATAGACCCTCATAAGTCTGATATGAGACTTTTTTACATGTCTCATAAAGAATTTACAAGACTTTGATACAAATTATAAGACCTAAAAAATGCACTTATGAGACCTTTGAGAGACTCATGAGTCTCTGCTATGAGACTTTGATACAAATTATAAGACCTAAAAAAATGCACTTATGAGACCTTTGAGAGACTCATAAGTCTGATATGAGACTTTTTTACATGTCTCATAAAGAATTTACAAGACTTTGATACAAATTATAAGACCTAAAAAATGCACTTATGAGACCTTTGAGAGACTCATAAGTCTGATATGAGACTTTTTTACATGTCTCATAACTAACGTATAAGACAAGTTCTACTCTTATAATTAGAGTATAAGAGTCAAAAAATTTTCACTTTTTCCAACTTTTAATAAATAATAAATAATATTTTTTGTCAAATCCGGTCAAACCCTTATAACTAACGTATAAGACCTGTTCTACTCTTATAATTAAAGTATAAGAGTCAATTTTTTCAGTTTTTCCAACTTTTAATAAAAAAATAAATAATATTTTTTTGTCAAATCTAGTCAAACTCATATAATCGACGTATAAGACCTGTTCTACTCTTATAATTAGAGTATAAGAGTCAATTTTTTCACTTTTTCCAACTTTTAATAAAAAAATAAATTATATTTTTTGGTCAAATTTAGTCAAACTCTTATAATCTACGTATAAGACGTGCTCTACTCTTATAATTAGAGTATAAGAGTCAATTTTTCAAAATATTATTTATTTTTCAAAAATAACCAATTTTATCTTTTTATTACTTTTAATAAAAAAATAAATAATTTTTTTTTTTAAGATTTGTATTAACTATTATTTATTTTTCAAAAATAACCAATTTTATCTTTTTATTACTTTTTAATATATTTTTTTTTCAAAATGAAGTAAACATAATTAAATCAGATATCTTTTAAATAATTAACAATTTCAAATGCATTTTCAAGAAGCCACCACCTAACAATTACCATCATCGTCTAACATCCATCACCACAACCATTTCCGCCACCGTCCAACACCATGGAAATACCAAAACTCCCACAACTGCCACTACAACAGCACCATTAACACTACTAAGTGCAGATCTGACCATAAATTGAAATGAAAAACAAGCAAAAACATTTTTAAAGTCGATATCTGGGCATAAATTGAAGGAAAGAAATCTTCAAATAACATTAACAAAAATCAAAATCCCATAGAAAAAATTCAGATTAATAGCATGAGAACAATCGGCCCCCACCAACACCGCCGTCTACGACTTCTTGACCGCCAGAATTCGAGAATTTGTGATCAAATAGGGGCATTCAAAAGGGAAAATCGAACAGGAAGAGATAACAAGGGCGGTGATTCTCCATCCATGGCTTCTTGAACATCATCATTTTCCCCAAAATTCTCGGCCCCCACCCAAATCTGTGGAGAATCAAGCCAGATCTGTGGCTTCGAATAAAGGGAGACATGACCGGTGTTGATGGCTTGCCGACGGATAAGTACGAGGGCGGGTGAGAAGTAGGCGGGGTAGGAGCACCGGCAACAGAGATGACCGGAGGGGAGTGAGGTCACCACGACGGGGGAGGTAAGGAGCAGAGAGAGAAAATAGAGATTGTGTGTGTGTGTGTTTTTTTTTCGAGAGAGTCTCTTGATAAAAAGTAGGCAGACTGGTGAGGGTGGTGAGGGTTTTATTAGGTGGAGGTGTAGTTTTGGCATTTAGAGATTAATGTTGACTGAGTCAAAGGGCCATTGGGTTTTGTTGGAATTTTGATCTGGGCTTAGGGGGTAGGTGGACTTAATCATATGGACTGGGTTTTTATAGCTTTTTGATCTGGGCATTGGGTCCTTATGGAATTATGCCGTTTTACATTTTCCAAATTTATATCAA
Organism: Campanula takesimana; assembly: GCA_026119855.1. Lineage (NCBI taxonomy): Eukaryota > Viridiplantae > Streptophyta > Magnoliopsida > Asterales > Campanulaceae > Campanula > Campanula takesimana. The sequence goes on along the minus strand of JAOWBW010000447.1, from coordinate 778,929 downwards.
ATGTCGGTATTTATCTTAATTTAGACATGTCATATAATCTTCGAATTCTCACATGTCTAATACAAAAATGCCAAAGAGAATAATCACAATTAACAAAGTAAATAGAGCTATTTACTTTATTAATACTTAACTATAAAATGCTATTACAAAGATAACAAAAACCAATAATTGTACCAATTTTAAATAGGGCAAATTACAATTTATGTGTCTACGAGGCGGTTGCAGTTTAGGGCCTGACGTCTAAAAGTTGGCGATTTAGGGGCTGACTTGACACTTTGTTAGCAAAATAGGGGTTTTTAACGGTTTTCGTTAGCAAAGTCAGTTAAGTCACATGTGATTGACGAAATGGATCGATATGAAATGAGAATTAGTTCTTAAGGGGTTAAATATAAATACTTAAACTTAAAGTCACAAAATATGAATTTTCATGTTTTAAATTAAAATTTTGAAAAATAATAACTAATATATTAAAATATTTGTTTTAATTATTTTTAAATATAAATAAATAAATTGTTTTTGACAAAATATTTTTGACATTTTTTTCCCAGATCTAAATAAAAATATTTATATAAAATTTTAAAATAAAACAAACAAATTATGAATTTTCTTTGATTTTTTTTTCCAGATTTAGATCTTCGCTTCCAACCTCCCATTTTCGTCATCTCTCTCGTCTCAAAACACCATTGACCACCATCTCCATCAATTTAGATGGACAAAACTTATCAATTTTCTCTGAAAAAAAATATTCTTGAAGGGAAATGATTATTTATTTAAAAAATTAAATCAAAAATTTAATATATTAGATATTTTATTTAAATATTTTAATTTAAAATTTGAAAACTTATATTTTGCGACTTTAAATATAAGTATTTATATTTTACCCCTTAAGCACTAATTCTCATTTTAAATTTACCCATTTCGTCAATCACGTGCAAATCACATGTGACTTAACTAACATTTCTAACAAAAACCGTTAAAAACCCCCATTCTACAACGAAAATGTCAAGTCAGGCCATAAATCGCCAAATTTTAGACGTCAGGCCCTAAACTGCAACCGCCTCGTAGACATTAGGCCCTAAATTGTAATTTGCCCTTTTAAATAATATAAATTTGTCTGCTTGAATAATAATTTGAAACCTTATCGATTCAAGAGATTATCAAGAAAAAAAAAATCATGTGAGTGCGGGATGTGTTAGGGAATTGTGGTAAACTCGTGCAGTTCTTGCCCATATAAATGTGCAGTTCTTGCCCATACAAATCTGATAATGGTGAGACATAACAACCATGCATACGAATAATATGAAAGTAATCAACAAGAAAAGAACACAATATCTGTTAACCCAGTTCGTCACAACAATGACTACATCTGGGGGCACTGCCAAGCCATAATATTTCACTAATATCACAATCTGTGTCTGTTTACAATAAAACATACGCTCTATATTGCTAGGAAAAAACTTTTCCATGTAAACACTGCTATCACACATAAAACCCTAGGCATGCTTCTACTCATCCATGGAATGCCCATAAGGGCAACCCCAAGGGCTGGCACTCACTTGGCTCTCTTTGTGACTCACAGATTCTCTATAGCTATTTTTCTAGTGTACAATGTTTATGACCATCACTTGGTTTATAGGCAACATGTTCAAAACTTAAACTAAGTAGGAATCCGGAATAATTAAATTCCTAAATCCACTTAAATAAGGAATCCCAAGAAAAATAAAATTCTAACCTAGTCAAATAAGGAATTCCATGAATTCTTATACGACTCAAATTTAATTTCTTTTTACTTCTAGGTTTTGTCTCCACAACCCAACATGATGTCATAAAAATATGTCATTGCTGACGATTGTTTTGCATCCAACCTTGAAGTGGATTTTTCTTGCTGACAATTATCTAAGAATGATATTTCTATTATTTTTGCATCTAACCTTGAAGTGGATTTTTCTTGCTGACAACTATCTAAGAAAGATATTTCTATTCTTTCAAAAAAAAAAAAAAAAAAAAAAGGAAAAAAAAGAAAGATATTTCTATTATTTATACCTTCCCCCGAACCAAACCAATAATGACATCCACCCAAATCCCAAATCATTAGAATCGACAATACAAAAGACAAGTCAAGGCCATGGGTCCATGATTTAATGACTCTTCAATGTTAGCTAATAATATGTGTACCATGTTGAACTACACCTTGTCTTTTACCATTATAATATTACACTAATAAAATAGTTCGTTTGGTTTTTACAAAAAAAAATGCAATGGCTTTTTAGGTCATTGGAAGAAAGCTTTTTTTTTATTTATTTATTTCTGAAGATGAAAGTTACAATAATTGTCCATTCATAATGCAAGTGGGTGAAAAGTAGATGGGTAAGTGATGGCTTTTTGTAATATATGAACTTTATGAGGACAAGAATGTCCAAAACACTATTCATTCTTTGTCATTTAAGGAATAAAGCAATTAAGAACCTTAAACTGAGACATACCAGAAAAAAAAGCAATAACCTTAAACTGAGACGGAGGGAGTATTTATTTTGAGATGGCGGTATTAATAATTGAAATGTATGATAAAGTGAAACAATATCTCCGTTCCATGAAAATAATTTACATTTAAAAAATTGACTAAATTTACACTTTTATATTTTTTTGTTTTTCATAATTAATACTAATATCATAAGTTTTCTACAAATTCAATATAACTACTACATTTTTAACAAATACTGTATAAAGAATTTCAACAGAAAAAACAAATATTAAAGCTTTGGTTTTGAAAGTACAGTAATTAAATAATGAAGTGCTCATAGAAATTTTTTGCACCACTTAACAAATACTGTATGCTTATTTCTTCAAAAAGGCTCCACGAAAAAGACAGCATACTATATTATTATTTTTCCTTGTTTTTACCACCATCTATTCCTTTCTTATATTCTTATTTTACTTCATTGGATATTACCTACAATCCACTACTAAAAAGGCATAAATACTTCGAATATTGGGGCACCAATAATTGTTAATATTATTCTAACTGCCATGAATTGTTTTTAGCTACGAGGTAAATTTTCAGAATTGACAAAGTTATTAAAATCTCATTGATCACGCAAAAAGTGTGACCAATGAAGCCGGATCTACGGATGGATATTTGGGTGCCTTTGTTAGTCTGAAAAAGATGAACAAACGTCAACTCAGCTGGGGCTTCATCGGCGAAAGCCCTCCGGCGTGAGAATGAGTTAGTCTGCTTGAGAGAGTAAAAACTGAGAAGGAAAGAGAGTGGGGGTAGAGAGCTTAACCTTCTCAAATGAGCTAGAGGTCTTTATTTATACCCCAAAATAGCTGCCTTGTCACTTAGATTCCGCCCCTTGAATGTAGAGATTTGAGTTTATCCATATGAATGACTCACCATGTCCGTACTAGGGCAACGCTTCTAGAAGTCGTCAGTGGGCCTTGGCGATGGGTTGGGCCAGGCCTGCAAGTCCCGTAATCGTGGTAGAAATGGTCCCAAGTCTCAGCTCGTTGGACCGGGCACATATATGATGAAACTCGACCTCCGAGTTGAGGTGTGTTCGCGGGTATGGACGGAGGGGCCCTTAGAGTAATCGTAGCTTCCAGCTACTCAGCTCGGTAAGACCAAGCTGAGATCGTTGAAACATGGTGAGGAATCCTTAGTGCTTGCCAGGTTCCTCGTAGCTTCTCCTTCCTTGCTCGGTGTGGCCCACCGAGCCGAGTAAAGATCTGGAATGGGCCAGCCCATCTAGGTTGGGCCGATCTAAGAGCCCGTATTTCCAAGTTGTGTCGTTCCTTTCACTCATAAATGTATTAAAATCATAATACATCATCTTTGTTGATATAGTACCGTACTTTGTTTACCATATTGCCATGATTATGCATATGCACAAGGTTATTAAAATTAAACCTCAACATCAAACTTTTTATTAATTAAGAAGACATGATGGAACCATAATGCTTACAAGATACAAAGACACCAAACATAAAAACAAAGACCGAACAGGTGAAGGCTAGGGAATCAAAAATCAGATACAAAACAACAACACAATGAGAATGACAAGATTTGGGTCGGTGCAGTCCAAATGTAATTAATCAGTCGGATTGTGACGTAATTCATCTTATTATAAACTATAGCGCGTGTTACTATAAAATGCAACATACTTATAAAAGATGAAACTCATTTCTCATTTTCACTTCTTCCCCGATAAAATGCAACATATGTACTGTAATACAAAATGTAACTATACAATTTAACTTATTCACTACTCCCTCCGTCCCATTTAAAGCTTCACTTTTTACCCAAATTGGTGTCCGATTAAATGCTTCATCCTTTCATAAAATGGTAAAAAATGTGCGCTCCACTTGTCTACCCCACTTACTTCTTCCTCTCACATACTTAAATTGTGAACCCTACTTGTCATATTCACTAACTTTTTCCCCTCACATTTAAATTGTAGACCCCACTTGTTATACCCACTAACGTCTTCCCTCTCACAACCCTTCTTACACACATTATTTTTCTTAATTTGTGTGCCCTCACCAAAATGGTGAAGCTTCAAATGGGACGGAGAGAGTATAAGAATTTAATTTATGAGGAGTTGAATTGCACATGTCCCTGATGCCACAATGAGGTGGTATTTGTCAATTCATTTTAGCGAAATAACTGTGTTGTAACAGTTTTTATTTCTCGCCTATTATTTGTTGGAATAAAAATTACGCAACGAGTAGATTATGCAAATAATCATAGGGGCAATCATGTAATCACAAATATAATCGTAGTAAACCAACAAATAACAGTACAAGTAAATTAAGCATACTTGAACAACAAGAAAATTAAAGCGAAAGTTAGAAGAAGAACCGTTGATAAAGGTATAACCACACAAGAAAGAAGACGAGAAACAGAGAATAAGAACCAAGGATCGAACTGTCGCAGCACTACTCGTACCGCTCATCACCGACCCTCTGTTCCTTCTTATTTTTTGGATTAATTCCACAAGGACCCTAATCTTAAATCAAAAAGTTATAAAAACCCATCCCATATGCTTAAGCCCATCTACACCCAAAGCCCAGATCAAAATTCCATCAAAACCCAATGTCCTATTGACCCAGTCAAAAATAATTTTTAAATACCAATTCTACCCCTGACCCTAAATAAAACCATTTATTCCTCTCTCTCTCCTCATTTTTGCTTTCGTCCCTCTCTCTCTCTCTACCCACACAAGCAAACAGGGCTCTCTCTGGAACCGTCTCCGACGACGCTAACCATCAGCTATGCGACCGGCGACGGTCTCCCACCTCTCTCTCCCTCTCTCACTTGTGCCGCCATTATTCGACAACTGTCACCAGATATTGTACCCTAGATCCGATTTGACCTAGGGCCCTTTCACTCCCCCGATCCCGACGACAGCTATTGGCTATCGTTCATCTACTCCGTTGGCTTTCTTCCTTTCTCCCGATCATATCATTTCTAGTCTATGACAGCGTCGTCTCCCTCAGTCGTCCGGCTGCCACATTCCAGATCTGCAACAACATCACCATTTCCGACCAGTCCGGCCATATATGTACTTGCTACTAGCATTTTCAGGCCGCGTTTTAAGTTTTTGGATCTGTGTATCTGCTTTTGTTAAGAACAACACTGGTTTGGTTACTGTTTTAGAGATTTTATTATAATAGAATTTGGTGAGAATTGAAATAGAATTTGTTGTCCTCGGTAATCTGGGTTGAATGGAGTAATGAACTGGGAATTATATGCTCGTTTCAATTTGTATATTGTGGGTCGGGGATAGCATGGAGAATTGGGGACTGACTGCATTTTTGTTGGAATTCTTTATTCTGGGAATTGTATGATTTTTGAGTTGTTGAGATTATACTCAACTAAGTACTCCCTCTGTCCCAGACTAAATTTCTTACTTTCTTTTTTGGTTTGTTCCAGACTAAGGTTCTTAGTTGCTTTATTACCTAAAATAGACCATGGGACCCACTTGTCATTCTCACAAAAAAAAACTCCCTACCCACTTTATCTCTCATACTTTCTCTTACTTACTTTTTCATACTCACAACATTTACTTTTTCTTAATCTCCGTGTAAAGTCAAACTAAGAACCTTAGTCCGGGACGGAGTGAGTACTACGCAACTGCAGAGAATTTGATTACAGTCTTTGCATAACACGAGATGAAAATATTATTTGATCGGATTTGACCAAATATTATTATTATTATTTTATTAGATAATGGAAAAAATAAAATAAAAACTAAAAAAAATGACTCTTATACTTTAATTATAAGAGGAGAACTGATCTTATACGTCTGTTATAAGAGTTTGACTGGATTTGACCAAATATTATTTTTTATTTATTATTAAAAATTTGAAAAATAAAAATAAAATGACTCTTTTACTTTAATTATAAGAGGAGAACAAGTCTTATACGTCAGTTATAAGAGTTTGACAGGATTTGACCAAATATTATTATTATTTTTTAATTAAAATTTTGAAAAAGTGAAAAGAAAATCATATACTTTAATTATAAGAGGAGAACTGGTCTTATACGTCATTTATAAGAGTCTGATTGGATTTGATAAAATAATATTATAATTTTTTTATTTAAAAAATTGAAAAAGTGAAAATAAATGACTCTAATACTTTAATTATAAGATGAAAACTAGTCTTATACATTAGTTATAAGAGTTTTACTGAATTTGACCATTTTTTTTATTACAAGTTGGAAAAAGTGAAAAAAATGACTCTTATACTCTAATTATAAGAGTAGAACTGGTCTTATACGTCAGTTATAAGTGTTTGACCCGATTTGACCAAATAATATTATTTAGTTTTTATTACAATTTGGAAAAATTGAAAAAAAATGACTCTTATACTCTAATTATAAAAGTAAAACTGGTCTTATACATCAGTTATAAGAGTTTGACCAGATTTGACAAAATATTATTATTATTTTTTAATTAAATTTTTGGAAAAGTGAAAATAAAATGGCTTTTATACTCTAATTATAAGATGAGAACTGGTCTTATATGTCAGTTATAAGAGCTTGACCGGATTTGACCAAATTGATTATTTATTTATTTATTAAAAGTTAAAAAACTGAAGAAAAAAAAATCACTCGTATACTCTAATTATAAGAGTAGAAGTGGTCTCATACGTCAGTTATAAGTGTTTGACCGGATTTGACCAAATAATATTATTTATTTTTTATTAAAAGTTGGAAAAAGAGAAAAAAATAACATCTATACTCTAATAATAAGTGTAGTACTGGTCTTATACGTCAGTTATACGTGTTTGACCGGATTTGACCAAAATTATTTTTTTATTTTTTTATTAAAATTTTAAAAAAAAATGACTCTTATACTCTAATTATAAGAGTTGAACACTTATACGTCAGTTATAAGTGTTTGACCAAGATTTGTCCAAATTTTTTTTATCTATTATTTTATTTTATTAAAAGTTGGAAAAAGTGAAAAAAAAAAAGACTCTTATACTTTAATTATAAGAGTAGAACTGGTCTTATACGTCAGTTATAAGTTTGAACGGATTTGACCAAAAAAATATTATTTCTTTTTTATTAAAAGTTGAAAAAAATGAAAAAAAAATTGACTCTTATACTCTAATTATAAGAGTAGAGCAAGTCTTATACGCTAGTTATAAGAGTTTGACCGGATTTAACCAAAAAATATTATTTATTTTTTTATTAAAAATTGGAAAAAGTGAAAAATGACTTTTATACTATAATTATAATAGTAGAGCAGGTCTTATACATTAGTTATAATAGTTTGACTGACATTTGACCAAAAAAGAGAGTTTCAATTCCTAGGGGTAAATACGGCTTTTAAGCATGAATGGGTTTACTTGGGCTTTTGATTTAACTGTGGGTTTTCATGGAATTTTGATCTCGCCAAAGAGGCCTAGGGTCCAAAGCTCCTTATTTTTTCCTCGCTTAATTCAATACTCCCTCCGTCCCACTAGAAGTGAGACTAGAGGAGTGGGCACAATATTTAAGATAAAGTGATATATATTTGGTAGAAAATGAAGAGAGAGAATGAGTTGGGTAAATAGTAGTGTTGGTTGAATAAAATGAGTGGTGGAAAATGAAGAGAGAGAATGAGTGGGGTTAAATGGTGGGGAATGATGAATATAAGTATATTAAAACATTTCTATTTTGGGTAGTCTCACTTGATGTGGGGCTGACCAAAAAAGAAAGAAGTCCCACTTCTAGTGGGACGGAGGGAGTATACTTCAGCCTTGTATTTGTACTAGCTAGGAAACTCACTTAGCCTTACAAAAAACGTGGCCTCCTTTTTGGTCAACTTCTTTTTCAACTTGGAAATAGGAATCCCATCCTAATCAAATACATACACCTTATTTGACTTAAATTCGGTCAACAATGACATTAAAATATCATAAGATTTTGACTTCTTTAATTATAAAAGAGAGTCTTAATTTAACTTCTCAAAGTATCCTAATTTAATTAAGACTACTTACTTAATTAAATTACATGTAATCATTAAACTAATAAAACTCTTAAACATATAAATAAACTTATTTAACAATGAAGATAACTAGAATAAATATACTTTAATTAACTTGTATAAATTAAACCAAGATAATATTACAAAGTATAAATATTTCAAAATATCTTTCCATAAGTAAAATTATTATTTACACGTCTTTGAGTTATGGATTTAGAGGTGGTCTCCTGTACATCGGTTGTACGGCGTACAACGGAGCCGCCCAGCCAAGCCGCCGAGCCGAGCCGAGCCGCCGAGCCGATCTTTTTTTTTTTTTTTTGCCACCCCAACTTTTTTTCCTTCAACAAAAGTAACACTTAGTATAACCAAATGTAACACTTTTGTTTTTCAAATGTAACACTTTTTTTCTTTCAAAAATGTACCACAAATTTGATGCAATAGATTAAAGATAACATAAAGATTGACAACTACATTAATGTAACACTTTTTATAAAGGAATGTAACACTTTTTCCTCAAATGTAACACTTTTTTTTTTCTAATGTAACACTTTTTTCTCCCCCAAATTAACATAGGATTGACAACTAAACTAATGTTACATTTTATAAAAAAATGAATGTAACATTTTTTTTCTCAATTGTAACAGTTTATATTCTTTAATGTAACATTATATATGAAATGTAACAATTTTTTATTGAGAAAGTAACAATTGAAATGCAAACCAATATTTTTTTTTGTAAAATTGATGTTACATTTGACAGTAGAAAAGTGTTACTTTTTGAAGATGAAAGTGTTACTTTTATCAGAACAGAGTGTTACATTTCAGCTGGCAAGCACCTCAAACTTTTTATGTGTAAAAAAATGTTAAAAAAAAAAAAATCAAACCATATCATGACTTATGTCGTTTTACTCGTCTCGTCGAGACGAATACAACGGTATTTTTATTTTATTTTTCTGAGTTATAAATCTCAAGATATAGCATTTTAAAGTTTTTGGTTTTTTTTTTTTTTTAAAGGACACTTGTCAAGATGGGAATGGAGGATGGCTGGCGGTTCGGGTCGGGTCGGGCGGGTGACCCGTGGGGCACGCCCGCCGCACGGCGTACACCGGCCGCAAACAAGAATTCGCCATGGATTTATACCACTAAAATGATATAATCTCAGTTTAATATTATAACTTTAAATACCGATGTCAAAGATGTAAATTTCCAACATTATTAACTCTACATAAAAACATCGAAAAACCGAAAATTTATTAATAAACACAAAAACAAAGGGAAGACAATATCATAGAAATATTTTGAACTAGATTTGCTACTTAATAATTGTGCTGTTCATAAGAATGTGGATAATTCTTTCCAAGGACTTGTCAGGAAGAGGATCAATAGTAAAGAAAGTCTGAAGAAAACTCAAGAAAAGAAGAGAAAGAGCCCCAAATAAAGCCACGGTTCTCCATGGACTGGTAAAATAAAGTGAATTAAGCTCCCCAACCCATGTCTTTGTTAAGCTATGGCAATGTCTATCAATCTTCCTCTTCAATCGATTAAACATGAATATGTTGATTGCCGGCGCGTCTATCTCCTCAAACATCTTTGCCACATCTTCATCGCCACGGAGACTATGAATTATTATCCGATTTAATCGCAACTCCTTCACATCATCACGATGAACAATGAGAGACTTCATGAAATTTATATAAGTGGCCACTCGAAAATCATTAGGGTTACGCGGGCTCATCTCGTAAGCAATCATATTCAAGAGAATTGCCTTGCTATTTATAGTAAAAACCCGCCTTGGAAGCTCTAGTTGACCATAGAAGATGTTAGAGTTGAATTTAATGTCTGTCGAGGACTCATTCTCAGCAGTTGGGACGAAACGGATTCCCTTTGTTTTGAGCTCCGTGACGGATGGAAATGATCGATTCGTCTTCATGTAATTAAGCTCGTCGTTTCTATCGTAATTTTTCTTCATTTCATCCCACTGGACATTACGAAGTGGTCTACCTATTGAACCTGAAACTGAACCAGAACCTGAACCAGAACCAGAACCAATATTAGCACCAGAGCCAGAACCAGAACCAGAACTAGAACCAAAACCAGGTTTAGACATAGACAAAAAAGTAGTTCGATAAATTTCGAGAAGGTGAAGAGGTTGCTTTATATCTTCATCGGGAAGTACCCATTGCCCTCTAAGATACAACTCTCCATAATTCAAGTAGTTAAAAAAAGTCTTGAGCATCGCTTCGCCTCCATCATCAAACTTCAATCTCATCAACACCTTAAGAACAACAAAAGGCAATTGATTCTCAAGCAACAAAATATCGCGAACAATATGCGCAAATCCGGCAGCTCCCAAAGTCTCATTAAACAACATCGCTTTTGTCCTCCGATAAGCCAAACATTCAATGAAGTACAAAACAAAGCAACCATCAAGAAGCATCATGCTGGAAAATTTGGCATCATCGTATTTCTCAGTTGAACCTTCAGGATAACATTTTCTTGCCTCCCCAATCACCTCTTGAAGCTTTTCTGAGAAATGGGTCAGACCCTTTCCCGTGCTGGATACGTAGAGTTGAAGGGTCATAACTTTGACCCTCTCCGCTTCTTGGAGTTCAGCCACTTCGTGGTAGTACGGACCAAGTGCTACCACGAAGGGTTCATAATAATCTCTTTTACTCGTCTTTTCGCTTCTCAAGAGCAGGGGTGGAACTTTCTCGATTCGACGTTCCCTACTCGTGTGGGTATGGACCGATTCAAGACCTGAAATGGCTTGGATCCATTCATTGGCAACCGAATCATAATACCCTTTTTCTTCTTGGATTGCAACAGAGGTAAATTCTTGTTGTTGCATAGTGTTGTTTGATATATCAGCTACTTTATTATCAATCTTATGAAGATATTTTGCCATTGAAAATGAAATACTGGCCTCTTATTAACAAGGGAAGTAAGTATCTTGAATTTCTAGCTACCCCATTAAATAAAAATAAGGTGTCAGGCCAAGTCTTTGTCTTTGTATCGTAGTGAATAGTCTTTGTGTTGTAGTGAATATTAATGAGTCAAAAGTTTGGGGATGCTTTGTTGGGTGGCAATTGAAGTGATAATAATAAATTTACGCACCTAATGCTCTAGTGAGAATTTTTTCTCAAATAATTCTTTTTTTTTTTATAAGTATTTACCAAAATAACAACTTTGGCAAAGTATGCACCAGAATGACCAAGTTTGATGTAATTCACCACTGGGAAAAGCGAATTGGGGTAATTCGCTTCTTGTAGTAGCGAATTAGGCTTTGACTTGATTATGCTCATTTTTCAGTACATACTCAATTAACCCTAATCTAATTCGCTTCTTGTAATAGCGAATTACCTAATTCGCTTCTTGTAGTAGCGAATTGTGTTGATCCGTTTTTTTGAGTTTTGTCGGTGAAATATTTTTTGACTTTTCGATTGACTTTTTGTTGTTATCGTTAATTTTAAAGTTTGTGTTTCATTTTGGTGGCAACAAATTGACTGATGATATATGCCCTTGTGAATGGGTTCCGGTTGGTTAATTGTTGAAATGTAAGGTTTAATGGAGTTCGTAGTGACAGAGAAATTGAGTTAGACTGTAATTTTTCCTCTTTCTATTTGCATTTAGTTTGAAATACTCCCTCCGTCTCAAAATGATCTTCGCCTTTGACTATTCAAACATTTTAAGGATGTGAACACTTTCTTCACTAGACATGTTGTGTTTACATACATTTAAGCCCAAATTGTAGAAACGGCATGAACTTTTTGGGATAATGAAACTTGGCAAGTCAGAAGATCATTTCGGGACAGAGGGAGTAGTATTTTACATACTCTATACGTCCCAAAATGATCTTCACACTTAGGAAAAAGTATTTAGAAGAGACATGATCTACTTCTGTTGGTAAATGGTCTTTGTTGAATTGAATTGGTTGTTGATCATTTTGAGTTTGTAAGTAATTCACACAAATTAACCAATCGGAACCCATTCACAAGGGCATATATCATCAGTCAAGTTGTTGCCACCAAAATGAAACACAAACTCTAAAATTAACGATAACAACAAAAAGTCAATCGAAAAGTCAAAAAAATATTTCACTGACAAAACTCAAACAAACGGATCAACACAATTCGCTACTACAAGAAGCGAATTAGGTAATTCGCTATTACAAGAAGCGAATTAGATTAGGGATAATTGAGTATGACACGCCTCCAAGTCCCGGGATTCCCTAATAGAACCTCGAACCTGGTGCGCGTGACTAACAAGAAACGAGAAACTGGAATGACACCTGAATAAATCAACTGGTATCATATATATACTCAAGAGGAACGAGCTAAGATAGCTCACAACGAGTTCTATACCTGTAAGTACCCCAATCTGAAACCGACCTATCTTAGAGGTAGCCTTAGCACCGTTTCAGGGATAAGCTAATAGGCCAGGACCTCCCTAGGATAAGCTATAAATTCCAGGACTACTCTGGTATAAAATTGGAAAAATCCAGAAGCTCGCCAGGCTGAGCCGTACGGATGCTTTGGGGACTAGAGGAGCCTAGCCGTACGGCTGGTTTAGGCACCCTCAGTCCCTATAAATAGAACCCCTTGCTGATCATTTCAGGGGGGGGGGGAGAAATACATATTGAGGAGGTCACTCTGCTGGAATTACCACAGAGTAAGAGTGAGAGTGATCACAAACCAAAAAAGGAGAGAAGAAAGGAAGATTGGCCATAACCATCATAGGTAAAGCCACCTCCCCCCCCTCCTTTCTCTTCATCTTACTCCTATTTTCTTTCTTATATCTTGGTTATACATGTATTTACTCTTCATTCATGCAAAGACTTGTCCATTTCAAGCACCTTTTATTTTTTGCAGGACTTGTCCATTATCAAGCACTATATACCTATCTATTACATTACTATCTTGTCCAAGCTATGAGAAGTTCAAAGGTGCCCTTCATACCTTGTATGGAAGAGGTTCTAAACCTAGACACTCATAGACTTGTTGATTGTCATTTACATTCTTTATTCATTTAGATGTTATGCTAGTTTGGCCATGATAATCATGAGGGTGATGAAACCTTAGTGTTCATCATTTTTCTCTTTGGTTTAGCCTCAAAATCCCACTTTTGGGTCATAAAGATTCAATCTTTATGTGTTATTTTGACTCTTGGAAGGATTTTAAGTCATAAAGATGTCATCTTGGTGATAAAGTTCCAATCTTTATTCACCAAATGACCAACTTTGGTCCAAATGGGACATTCATCAACTTTCTTGATTTTCTCCTATGATTGCTCATGATCACACCCAAATACTTATTTTGGGGGGGGGGGACCAAGTGACGATCATTTAGCATAGGAATGATGTTATAAAACTTATAAAATGATTTCTTGCAAACTGGGATCAAAAACAGTTTGTCCAGCTTCAGACAGAATGCCCTGTTTCTGTTCTGAACTGGACTGTTCTTGAGCAAACTGTAAAAATCCCAGAATTGCCTCCTCCAGCCGTACGGCTACTTTAGGAAGGAGGGAAAAATTGCCTGTTTTTCCCTCTGACCTTTATCTTATCATTCAAGGACCCCTTTTCAGCCGAGTTTCTCAAATAAAATCAACAACAGAACTTTTTCCGTTAAATACACACACACACATATGCACATTTTAACTAACTTAGGGAGACTCGGCTTTGTCCGAGGCAACTTGAGAGGACGTAAAAACTCCTCCCAAGTTGTAACCTGACCTCCGAACTTTTGAACTCAAACCTTTGTCATTTTGTTGGGTTTAAAATTAACAAAATGTGGCGACTCCGTTAAATTTGACCGGTTCCCGTGTTTGGCGTTTCGCCCCATATGCACATCGCGTTTCCGCGCGCGGGGCGGGATCCTTACAGTGGCGACTCCGCTGGGGAATAGAGTGCTTTCAGACTTCTTTCTAGAAGGTCCGGGGGCATTCTTGTGTGGGTCAAACTCCCGTTCCCGTTAGTTGACTTCTTGCATATTTGTGTGTGTTTGATGTTTCTGTTTGAGCTGTTTTGAGTACATACGTTCTGGAAATACAATAAACTGGGGCTTGATGATCAGAAGTTGGAGAAACTGAGAAAAATCTTCACCCTCTTGCTTTAGCCGTACGGCTACTTTGGGTAGGGGCCAGAATGTTGCCAATTAACAGTTTGGTGCAGGGCTGCAACATTCTGGGTGCCCCTCTGCTTCTACTTGTCCAGGTTCCAAATTTACAGTCTTACTTGTGCACATTACCTTCATTCTTTTGGCCAAAACTTGGTTTTAAAAGGTAATAAAACTTGGTTATGCATGATCTTTTGTCAATAAAATGGTTTCCAAAACCTCATCGTGCATAATCCCTTTTGTAAGGGTTTTTTGAGTCTTCTCGTTGTGCACAAATTGCTTTGTACAAAAGGGTTTCAATGTAAAATATTTCTTTTGCAAAATTTTGATTCAAAATTCTTTGTTGTGCACAACTTGGTACATGTACAAGTTTTGGTCTTTGTTTGCTTATATTCCTTGATTTGTTGTGTATAGATTGCTCAATCCATGCTTGTTCATGCTTGTTCATATTTTGCTTATGCCATGCTCATGCTATCGAAAAACGAATTGAAAATCTCTCTTTTTTTTACTCAAAAAAAAATGAAAGGAGCATAGAATGACTTCACACCACGCGCACTTGACCGTGCACGTTCCAAATACCCTTTAAACCCGGGGTGGATGCCACGATGCAGCTCGTTGGGCGCTCTTGTTCCCTTCGATGCGCGCACGGGTCCATCCCACCTTCCCTTCCGAACCGAGTCAACCACACTTGTCCGTGACACACAAATACCGTGACTATGGTTGGTTTTTGGTCTAGTTCACGTTACCACATCCTTGATACGTGCTCAAAGCTAATTGTGGCCTAATTAATGCCCGAGTTGTGACTCGTTGATGAAATGCAAGCGTGGCCTAACTAGCCTCCAACTCGTGTGTTAGTGACGACCGCAATTAGCAAGGGCCATGTGGGGCTTAACCATGATTAGGATGACCCGCGTATTGGGAACCTTACGATGCACTAGACCCTAGGTTCATTTCTTTTGATCGGTGGAAGACGCGTGCCCTATGGGACCCTCGCCCGGGATAGTCCGTCCTTGGGAGCGTGCAATACAGGTGAAAAACGAGGGGTCTGTAGGCGTAGTGATGGCCTCCACTGGTCCAGGATTTAGAATAGTTGCGAAAAAGAAGAGCGATCTTTTCCAACCAATTAGGAATAAAACATGCCTTGAGAAAAATGGAATAAATGAAAGTTGAGCTCCTGAATTGTGCACTAACGTTTGTTTATGTGACAAAGTCGGCTAAGATAATCCAAAGAATAAATGTTTTTTTTTTTTAAAAAAAAAAAGACAGAAAAGGAAAAGAGAATTGCTAAATTCATCAAAACGCTTGGCTTGGGTTTCTTCCCCTTAAAGAAGAGTCAAACTTGTTATCCCCTTCGAGTCAGTGTCTCTTGTGTGTCGAGTTTTGTTTTACTTCGAAGCATGACTTCCCGAAAAGTCCTTCCACGGTGCCCTTACGGTTTGTTGGTCATTTGTAAGATAGGAAACAATGGAGAAAAAGTCCCAAGTAGTCGAGGCAGACGTCCGTTTGGATGTGCAAGCACGGCTAGAGGGTAGGGTTAAGCTCCTGGAACGAACGGTGGGTACAATGAGAGACCAAATGCGAAAGATGGAGGTCGATCGCAATGAAGCGATCAAAGTGGTCCAACAACTTCGAAAGGAGATCAAGGAAGTACTCCACAAGAAAGTCGAGGAACTATGGGAAGAGGGGGGAAAGAGACTCAAAAGGGACCTTGAGAAAAAATATGATCACCGGTACGATCTTCTACATAGTCGAGCAGACTTGACCGATGAATTGGAAAAGCACAACTCAAGGAACAGCCGAGAGTGCCTCCACGAAATTGTGAAGTCCATTGAGGAGCTCAAAAGGTCTTCTGAGAAGTCTTCCTCCCCACCAAAGACTGCCCCCAACCAGCTGGCTCAGGTCGAACAAGAGCCCCGCGATCAGCTCCGACCTGTCACGGTATCCCATGGAAAGCCCGCAGCGGCTGTGGGAGAATTTCACCTCCAGGGCAAAGGGGCTCACTACCGCTGGTTCCATGAGTTAGGAATGCCTAGAGAACAAGTGCTAGACCACCTACTCGAGTCCGGTAAGGTTGAGCTTCTTGGCCGACATGTGATATGGACAGAGCCGGTCGAAGCCCGTCACGACCCAAAACAACATTGCAAGTACCACCAAGCACCAGGTCATTCCACAAATGCATGTCTCACCCTGAGAAATCACATCCAATCACTCATTGATGAGGGTGTCATTACCAAACAAGGGGACAAGTGGGTCTAAGCCAGGGACGCAAGGAGAAGAAATGAGGAAGAGAAGAAGTCGTTAGGGGTGGCCTAGTGTTTGTGTTCTAGAGAGTCTCCTAAATCCGTAGTGGATATAGTCTTTTGTCTTTCTTTTTCTTTTAGCTTTCCCAAAAGGCCCTGCGAGGCCAAAGTATGTAAAAAGCCACAATGTGGCGATGGTTGAGTCAATAGTCAAGTCCAGAGTTGTAAAAATTGAGTCTTCCGTGAAATGAATTGTCTTTTACTTCTATTATCCCTAGACGTGAGGCATTATTTGAAAAATTACACTAACTCTCGGAATCACTCCCATTAATGTTTCCAAATGATTGTTATATCCCCGATATGATGAGTTGATTCCCCCAAACATAGAAGTCAACAACGACTCATAAAGGGACGAATGGATCAAAACGTAAAAGGTACTAAATTCCAATAATTAATCTTAAGATGAATGAATGTTGTGACCCGTTGTCATGAAGGAGACCATCAATGGCAGATCTTCCCCCATACACTACCCGATACACGACCCAAGACACCTTTCTGAGGCAAACTCCCGATGCACATTAAAAGCATCCCAAGACAATGAAAAGACGAGGACGTTATTGCTCAGCCACCAAAGTTCAGCCATAAGTGCACATACAGACTTCCCGAATTGTCAAAATCAAAGAGAGGATAGGTGGAAAAAAAAAATGGCAAAAAGAAATGCTCGCACAAAGAGCCCGTCCATATCAAAAGGGGTACACCCAAAAGGGCCCATCTCAAAGAGTTCACCCAAGGCAAAGTCAGCAATGACGTCCTCTGAGACAGTAAAAGATACCAACCCCGGCCAAGGGGGCCCAAGAGCCGAACTACGACGACCTGAGCTCCTCACACTGAGGGGAACGTAGGCAACCTTTGGGTCCGGTCATGACACGAAATGAATCCATACAACCTTGGTCCTCCCAAAATGATCCGGTTCTCCTTCCCCGGTCCCATAAATGACCAATTCTCCAGATAATGACTAATCCCCCATAAACAACTTCTCCTCCCGATCTTGCCATTGATCGAATCTTAATCCCAACGGGTTGTAACAGTTATGCACGTTAAGACTAATTACTTGGATTTTGACCTAAATACTAATCAAGATCTGTTCAAGCAAACATCTTGATTACATTAATTGAAGTTGATTTCGAATGCCTCGACAAGTCTTCTCTTCCACATCTTAGGAAAGAGCCAAACACGTGAATTTCTGTCCATAGGCTTCCTCTCTCAGAAAAGGGACTCACTCCCGTAAAAGCCTATGTGTGTCTATTCGCGTGAGCAGGCGTAATCTGCTCTTGTCCGTGTCGAAGTCAACTTTTGCTTTCGTCTGTGTCAAAATTCAACTAGGCCACTCCTAAAGAGGGAAGATAAAGGAAATATGGAAAGGAGAAAGTGATACGGTTGGACAATTAAGGGAACGAAACCCGAGAAGTGATTCCCAGAAAGGTGAAACACGGGGGCTGGCAACCGAGGTCGAAAAACCCGAGGATTAGACATCACAATGGGGCTGGCTAGCCGTAATCGTGCAATGGAAGGACCGACGAAAAGCCATGCTTTGAGTAAAACAGTCTAAGCCAAATAAACCCTCCTCTGTCAAAATTCCCCAGAAGCACCCAGGAAATTTGGTCGAAAAAGTCAACCATGCTTGAACAACCCGTACGGCTGGTTTGTCCCTGTAAAAAAAAAAAAATCACATCAGCAGCCTATATCAACTGATCTCCCACAAGCTAAACTCATTTTCGCTTGTTCAAAGTCTGTCAAACCCCTCGTGATTGAGTCCAAACACATCTGGGGAATCCCCGATGGTCCAATAATGACCACAAAGCCCTCTCGAGGCCCAAGCCAGGCATAAATGATGATTTTACAATGATTTAAACAACCAAAGATAACAAATTTTCATACACTGTTTTCAAATAAAACAAGCCAAAAGAAAAATTGTTCAGGTTGGTGCACCCTAGTCTGAATCTGGGTAAGGATCCTCCGGGGGCGAATGAACTCTCTCCAAAGGATGACGCGGGTACATGCTAGGGTCAAAGAAGAAAATGGATTCTGCCATGCTGGAACCTTCACCCGAAGAGGATTGGCCTGGAAAGAAGGAAGGAGGAATCTGGGAGTGAAAACCCGAATGTCTTGCTGGCAGGGGATCCACGCGCTCTAAGGCCAAGTGGGCAAATGGGTCCGGAGCGACCTCGTGGGAGCCAAGGTCACGGAGCGAATCACGAAAGGCCTCCAAGTCAGCCCCGCCTAAGGTATGGCGACGAACAAAGGACGGAGGTAGCACCACGCTCGACGACCGACGGAAAGGCCTCTCCCCACCACTCACCGAGTTTCTGCCCGGTGCAAACCTGGATTCTGTCCGAGGCCCCTTAGAAGAGCGCCCAACGAACCTCTTTAACCACCTTTTGGCCCGTTCTAGGAGAGAAGGCCTCCCCAACAAAGCCCGCGCAGCAACCAGCACATGGATAAGGAAACTGCTCAGCAAGGGAGGAGACAGAAATATGGGATGAACATGCACAAATGGAAAAGAATGCATACCACGTCAACGGGAATTTCTCCAACCGGGGCTTCCCCTTCTGCAATAGACACGGCCACCATGTGAACCCGGCCATCAGCATAAACAAAAGAATAGTCTTGCCACACTGGAGGAGCTACCCCAGAGGCCACCACCTGTGGCGATCTCAGCCTCGTGGCCACAAACCGCCCGTATGGCTCATCATTAATCAATTCAGCGGCATCCGCTCCCATGAGAAAAGGGTCATCCCCACGGTCGGCAACGAACATGGTCTCGGGCGGATCAACGGGCGCCCTCTGCATAAGGCCTAGTCCATGCTGCCACAAAACTCTCTCACCTAAATAAAAGGCCTCGCCTCTAAACCCCACCAACAATCTCCTCTGTCTGGTCACCCTCAGGGCTTCGCTCGGATCAAAGACCACCTCCCGCCCCTCATACCGAGACCAAGGGAAAAGGTTGAGCCCCGCCGGCATGGCACCCCTCAAAATCGCTTTCACATCAGCATAGCGGACAGAAACTCGTCCCTTAGACCCTCTCTTCTCCCGAGCTTCCCTAGCCCAGCAGGTTATGGCCGGAAAGATGAGGTCCCGGTCAAGAGCCGGCCTCCAGGGATAGTTGCCAAAGATCTCGTAGTACCAAACCTACAAAAGAAACGGCAAAGAAAGCCGTCAGCACACTGAAATGAAGAATAGGCCGAATGCAAAAAGTAAAGCAAAGACCGAAATGGAAGTACCTCTAGGGCAAACTGAAAGCAAGCCAAAGACTTGCTCGCTTTCCGGCTATACTTGTCGAGCTCCATGAATAGCTCGGCCAGACCAGCCTCACCCCAAGAAATGTCTCTGATGGCCTCAGGTGTAGTCAGAGACCCAAGAAGAGGGAACATGCAGGTAGTATCAGCATTGGCAAAAATGGTGCTACTAAGGAGGAGCCACACATAGGAGCGCCCAAGCTGCTCAGCGATAATTCGGCCCGCAGCATACTCCAGAAAGTTGGCCCGAACGACCCTCTCCACTGTTTGCACTAGGATGCCCAAACCCTTGGTAGGACCTGAAAATCCAATGAACGCCCTGATCTCGGCCTCAGGGATCCTATCCCTCCAAACAACCGGATGCCCGCCAAAGGAAAGCCCGGTAATCATCGCGAAGTCGGTAGGGGTCACAGTCACCTCTCCCCAGCTCAGATGGAGCGTGTGGGTTGTGTCCCACCAATATTCACCCAGGGCATTAAGAAGCCCCATACTCCTATTGGTGTTCACCAGCTGGCCCACAGCCTCTATAAAAGGCACCAGTCCCGTGCGTGCCACCCACTCCCTCGGACCGAGAGCATCACCAACAGACTCAGGCATGGCTCCCCACAAAGAGAAGCAAGCATCCGGCGACCCTCGAGACTTAGGATCACCACCCTACAGGTAAACATAGCAAAGGTATGAATAACACAATTTACAGATACCAATGCTCATAATGATTGCAAAAAAAAAAAAAACAAATGAGAGAAAAGTCTCCGTCCCCTTTTAAATTGCATAAGTCATTTTAAGGGTCAATTTTTAGAGAAAAGTCTCCGTCCCCTTTAAAATTGCATAAGTCATTTTAAGGGTCAATTTGTAGAGAAAAGTCTCCGTCCCCTTTAAAATTGCATAAGTCATTTTAAGGGTCAGTTTTTAGAGAAAAGTCTCTGTCCCCTTTAAAATTGCATAAGTCATTTTAAGGGTCAATTTTTAGAGAAAAGTCTCTGTCCCCTTTAAAATTGCATAAGTCATTTTAAGGGTCAATTTTTAGAGAAAAGTTTCCGTCCCCTTTAAAATTGCATAAGTCATTTTAAGGGTCAATTTTTGGAGAAAAGTCCCCGCCCCCTTTAAAAAATGCATAAGTCATTTTCAAGGGTCATATTCTTTCCGCCCCGAAAGACATAGTCACTTTTGGAGAAATTGTCATTTTGGTCTCAACAACAATATGCCCGTCCCATAATTTCCCCCGCAAACATACAACAACTTATCTTAGGAAATGCTAGCATGCACTTAACTGGGCCAAAATGACTAGTCGAACCTAAGGTACAAGTAGTTTATGCATGGACAACGGGCAACATACTTTGATTTCGAAAAGTTTAGCTAGGCATGTCCAAATGAGGCAAGGAGCACATACTCACGTCCCTAATGGTCCCAATGACACAAAAATGAGGTCAATTTCATGAAATCGCGTCAAGAAATCCGTAGATCTCAAATGGCATGGACAAAAACTCTAGGCCTAGGAAAGACGTGCAAGGCTCAAAAGCGAGTAGGAAGAATGCTTACCCCGTCACCATGGCACAAGTGAATTGTGGGAGACTTGTAGAAACCCGCTCCCTCATCCCGGAGATTGATAGCGTAGCCTCGAAAGTTTCGAGCCATGTCTAGCCTCTTCTCCGCCCCTCTAGGATAACCCGCGCGTGCCCGTCCCGCCATGATCAATCCTTGAGGAATCCGAGCAAGAAAATTTGGAAATTGATGGAGTTTTCCCTCTCAAAATCGCCTCTCTTCTCCCTGTTTTTTGTCTGAGTTTGGGGCAACCATCTGTATGGCTGCCTTTTGAAAAAGGAAGAAGACGCCCTCTTAAGCCGTACGGATGGTTTGGGCGAAGAAAAGTCTCAGCCTGAAATTACCCTTGTGCCCCTCGCACCTTGAACAAGATTTTTCCCAAAATTCGGAAATGCCCTCCTTGGCTCATGCAACTTGAATCGAATCTAGAAATTTTAGGTTCCTGAAAATTAGGCAGTCCTAGCGACGTAAGCCCAGCTTTGTGAAATTAATTATGGCCATCCTAGACGTAAGCCCATGTTGACCCGGTTAACCAAGTGAGAGTCAAGCCCCTTCTGAGAACATTTAGGTCCTCCGAAGTGACCCTTGTTGAAAAGGCTTAGGTCCCCCGAGCGACCCCTTTCAAGATAAAAAATAGGTCCCCCCGAGTGACCCATTTTGAGAAAAGTTTAGGTCCCCCGAGTGACTCATTTTGAGAAAAGTTTAGGTCCCCCGAGTGACCCATTTTGAGAAAAGTTTAGGTTCCCCGAGTGACCCATTTTGAGAAAAGTTTAGGTCCCCCGAGTGACCCATTTTGAGAAAATTTTAGGTCCCCCGAGTGACCCATTTTGAGAAAAGTTTAGGTCCCCCGAGTGACCCATTTTGAGAAAAGTCTAGGTCCTCCAAGTGACCCATTTCGAGAAAAGTCTAGGTCTCCCGAGTGACCATTTTGAGAAAAGTCTAGGTCCCCCGAGCGACCCTTTTGAGATAAAATTTAGGTCCCCCGAGCGACCCTCTGAGACAAAAATCAGGCAGTCCTAGCGACGTAAGCCCAGCTTTGTGAAATTAAATATGACCGTCCTCGACGTAAGCCCAGTTAAAACAAATGGTCTTTTGCCTAGTACTTATTATGGCCGTCCCTGACGTGAGCCCAGTTAAAAACTTGTTGAGAAAATATGGCCGTCCCTGACGTAAGCCCAGTTAAAAATTTGTTGAGAAAATATGGCCGTCCCTGACGTAAGCCCAGTTAAAAACTTGTTGAGAAAATATGGCCGTCCCTGACGTAAGCCCAGTTAAAAATTTATTGAGAAAATATGGCCGTCCCTGACGTAAGCCCAGTTAAAAATTTGTTGAGAAAATATGGCCGTCCCTGACGTAAGCCCAGTTAAAAACTTGTTGAGAAAATATGGCCGTCCCTGAGCCCAGTTAAAAATTTGTTGAGAAAATATGGCCGTCCCCGACGTAAGCCCATTAGTTATGACTTAGAATAGTCGTTATAGGCTAGAGCCTTTGTCATGGCCGTCCCCGACGTAAGCCCATTAGCTTAGACTTAGAATAGTCGTTATAGGCTAGAGCCTTTGTCCCGGCAGTCCTTAGAGAGACGTAAGACCAGTTTTCCCGTCAATCTCCCCGAAGATGGAGTTGACCCCGGTCAAGCTCGGACTTAGAATAGTCACCATAGGCCGTCCCCGACGTAAGCCCAGTAAAAATCTATAAGTCAACCCTCTCCTATAGAGTCAAGTTGACCATATCCCCAGCAAGTCAACCCTCTCCCATAGAGCCAAGTTGACCATGTCTCGCCTCTGACCCCTAGAGTCATGCCTCCTTGCGGACCTTAGTAACCCTGCGTACCCCCGAACTACGTTAGGCTTGATTCCCCGCGAACGGTATACGTAGGAATCCTATACCACTAGGTCCAACCATGCAACCAAAATCGGTTAAAGCCGTCGTCCCGTCAGATTGGGATGCTTATTTCTATCGACAACCGCGCTCCTTCGAAGCGACGTTGCCGAGGGGCTCTGTAAGTACCCCAATCTGAAACCGACCTATCTTAGAGGTAGCCTTAGCACCGTTTCAGGAATAAGCTAATAGGCCAGGACCTCCCTAGGATAAGCTATAAATTCCAGGACTACTCTAGTATAAAATTGGAAAAATCCAGAAGCTCGCCAGGCTGAGCCGTACGGATGCTTTGGGGACTAGAGGGGCCTAGCCGTACGGCTGGTTTGGGCACCCTCAGTCCTTATAAATAGAACCCCTTGCTGATCATTTCAGGGGGGAGAAATACATATTGAGGAGGTCACTCTGCTGGAATTACCACAGAGTAAGAGTGAGAGTGATCACAAACCAAAAAAGGAGAGAAGAAAGGAAGATTGGCCATAACCATCATAGGTAAAGCCACCTCCCCCCTCCTTTCTCTTCATCGAATTATCTTCATATTACACTAAACCCTCATTCTTTAGGAACTCAACTCAAGAACAAGATATTTTCTTTATACTTTATATACTTCATTGGGTATATGCACGATTAAAACCAATTACTAGCACATTAGTGCTTGTTCATAGCACTTTCAATACACACGTATTAGATTCGAGTATGTCTTAGAGTTGTTCATTCTCTATTTAGTTCCACATTCCAAGTCTTTGGTTATTCATACCATATATCAAGTAGTCAAGAAGCCACATTCTATCAAGTAGCTATATGCAAGATTTGCACATACACACCAAGGATAGTTCTAACACGTTAGTGCTTGTTCATAGCACTTTCAAGTTCATTACCATACACATGTATTGGTTTCAAGTCATGTACAAGATTTTATCATCTTACATTCAAGTTCTCAATCCAATTCTTTGGATGTTCAAGACATATACAAGAATTAATTATCTTATACTCAAGTTATTATTCCAATCTTTGGATATTCAAGTCATGTACAAGATTTAATTTTTTATACTTCAAGTTTAAGCTAAGTAGATGAGTTATACATCTCATACTTACATGTTCTTAATCCTTACTTTGGATGTTCAAGCTCAAGACATTGTTCTAGTGCCCCTAGGGTACACAAACATTGGTTTCAAGACACATATAACACATTAGTTCTTGTTCTTAGCACTTTCAAGACATATAAAAGAGTTCTTACTCTTATACTCAAGTTCTCTATATTCAGTTCATTGAATATTCAAATTCAAAACATTATTATGATGCCTCTAGTGCTTCATAACACTTGCAAGATCATTCATACACCATGGTTATGTTGTAAGTTCAACATCTTGTATTCAAGTTTACATTCCAATTGTATTTTGGATATTCATGTCCAAGACCACGTTCTGATGCCCTTAAGGTGTCACAACACTTGCTAGGACATCTTATACTAAGGCTATATACCTTGACAAGGGTTAAGTCTAGCTCAATCAAGATTTGAACAACATCTTTGTTCTGCAGGGGAGTTGTGCGGTCACCTAAAGTGACCTGTGCGGTCGCACATTAAGCTGGTGAATCCTTTGAAAAACACTTCAGATAGATGGGCGGTCGCCTGGCCAAACATGGGCGGTCGCCCAAGGTACTTGAATTCGAAATTTTATTTCTTTCCCAGGTTGAATAATTCTCCGTCCCAAGTGTATGAGTATACTTTTACTAACATACTAACAATACCAAGAGTACCTAGGAGTGAAGTATCATACCCAGGATACTATTTCAAGTTCATTTCATTTCTTTTACCGTCCCACAAATAATAGGATAATTTTCTTTTATTCCATTTAAATATATCACTGTCCCAAAAGTATAAGTATAATTTTCTAATATACTAATATACTCATTTAGGGATACATTCATTAATTTCACCGTCTCACAAGTAGGAGTATAATTTTTTCTAACACTTACAAACCCAACCCATTTAGGTTCATGTTCTCTGTACCTAGTATAAAAATACTCCCTTCGTCCCAATTTTACAAGTATCACAAAACTCCTTCAAATCACGAAATTAACAAGCACAAGTACCAAGAATAACATATAGGCATGTTATTACAAGTAAGGGGGAGCTAGTGACTTACCTACTCCGAAATCAAATTCACCCAAACTAACTTCTGTTTGGCTGGAAATGCTCTACTCACCGCCCTGATCATTTATGCGAAATCGGATTTTCGAACAGAGGCATAATCAAGCAAGAGGAATCGAGAATAGGGTAAACCCTAACTTTTCTCTGAGACAGAGAGAAAGTACGAGAACCTTTTTTGGGGAAGAAATCACCCAGAGAAGGCAAACACCAATTTATCCTTATAAATTTTTAAGAATTGCACTTTGGCCCCTCAAGTTTCAATTTGAGCAATTAAGCCTCTGAACTTTAAATTTTCACAAATGGCCCTAATGTTCCAACTTTGAACACTTAGGACCTAAACTTGCTCAATTAGTTAAATAATTAACTCAAATAAAATAGCATATAAATATGCAAGGCAAGAATTTAACAGGAATTAGGACGGGCGTTACATCCTCCCCTCCTTAAAGAAAATTCGTCCTCGAATTTTACTGATCGGAATTATAACACATATAATCAACAAATAGAAGTCAAGAATAGCAAGAATATGGTATACCACACTATATTATCAATTACCTGTGAGTATTATTCTCACATAACCTTCTCGATACCGTGACTTTCCCATGAAACTTTCACAAGAAGTATTCGTGCTCAAGACATTTTCTTTAGAATCAAGTAACAATACAAGCAATTACCCATATACTAAGTAATTTGTGTGATGTAATTTCCACTAAATAGCAAGCTCATACAATAGCCATAAGGAAATCCACTTCACATGCTCACAACATATGATCAAGAAGCAACCTCGGTTAAATATCCAGAGTGCTCAGAAAAATTATCATAATCAAGATGTAAAACAAGGTGTAGAACAAGATGTAGAATAAGAATCCCTGTCATATATTATATCGACAGGTATCCTAAGTAATCAAGATGTATCGATCATAACATCACAACACATAAAGTCAAGCAGATTTGATTAATCAATCCACTATAACCAATATCATCGGGACTTATCTATTAAATGATAATCCTTCCACGAAATCCATCGCAATATATTCATATATTCACAAATCTCGAAGGATTATAACAAATCAAACGATCTCTGATGCTCTGCTTTCAAATAATCGTAATTCAAGGATTTAGTTGAATACTCAGAAATTTTCTCCCATTCAGTACCATCAATCATGAAACACGAGTCTTTATGTTCAATGAATCCGCTAATACAATATCCGTAGGATCACAATCAATTTCAAGTCATGAGTAGAATTATTCTATTCATAAAGATTCAATCTCCTCGAAGCATATACAAGTACGTTACCATTTTGAATTAACACACGTTTTATCTCTTGTTCGAGCTTCACTATGCATAATGAATTTATCATATCCACTATATTGGTGAAACTTGACATATATACAAGAAAATAGTAACACTGGTCATATCCTCCAAATAACCATCATATTAGTCGAATCCACTAGGAAAGGTCAAATACTGAAGTTGTGGTCATCCATCATTTCAATATTTAAAAAATTGGCTTCACGCTTATCAATCCATCCAAAAGTGTAGCTTCTGTCTCAAATAGTTAATAATAGAGCTACCTTCAAAATTCATTAATAAATCTCTAACAAGATCAAGAAAATCTCAAGAATAATCGTACCTCGGTTATTTCCACTTATATAGGTCAACAAAGATACTTACTCCAGGCATCCACTTCAAGGTAATAGATCCTCTATCTCTTACTAGTTTTTAGAAACAATTGTTTCTCTCAAGATATTTCAATACAATCAATTCTCAGTCTGCGACTTTGTATACACCAACAGGTCATTAATCAATTCATCGCAAAGAAATCAAATTATGGTTTGAAGATATCATTCATTAAATCCATCAATACTGCTAGATCACATATCAATCGAAATAGCATAATCACGAATTCATAACGAGCATACCTGATATGAAAAGATGTTTTCAATATATCCTCATAGTTGACTTTCCAAATAATGGTAGCCACTTATCAATCAAACACTGAATAGACCACTGATTAACTTCAGGGATCAAATAATTCATCCATACACGATAACAAGTACTGGTTCATTATAGTCACCTGTTGAACTCTTTGCATTCAATATGAAATCGCAAAGTACCATATCTCTTCATGCCAATCAATACAGGTACACCCCACGCAGATATTCTAAGATGGGTGAATCCTCTATCAAGAAATTTCTCAAGTTGAACCTTCAACACTTTGAACTCAACCGATGTCATGAACGTTGATTTAAATATCAGCACTATATTTGTACCGTAGCAACTCAAGATACCCCAAGGTTCTCATCATGTATCATGTACTACTCAGTAGAAATTATATCTGAGATTTCACAAAGAATGGATACATCCTTCAATTTTGGTGTAGACATTCTTCCATCAACCACATATGCTAAATATTCAGCACAACCTTGATAACCATTTTCGGACTTTCCATGCAGAACATGAATATTATGCATAATTATATCATGCTCATATAAATAGTCAGGCATACTAGCATAGAAATATTCACCATCTATTGTGGCAAACAAGAAAGGCCTAACACATAAAAAGCCAAGCCATAACACATATCACATCAATGTCCCATGCAGGTGACATGACCAAGTTAACATATAACGTATAGGGTGTTATCACCCACACTTCTATCAAGCTCTTATAAATAACGATATCAAGCACGTAGTCTCTTACTAGAGCATACGCCTCCACGTAAATCAAGAAATGAGGACAAGCACGCATATAGCACGAAACAATGTCCACTGCAAAAGATAGATACGCCTAAGTCTTTAAAGACTCGCGCTCTCGATTCTCAAACCATCTAGTCCCCACTAGATCAACACTATCAACCCCAGTCCTATGCCTGGTATAACAACAAGTAACGAAGTCCTCGGCATAAAAAACATACCCAAGACTAACCCAACCTAGGCCATAGACCCTATCCAGGCTTAGAGCTAAACCATAGCTCTGATACCAAAACTGACACGCCCCCAAGTCCCAGGATTCCCTAATAGAACCTCGAACCTGGTGCGCGTGACTAACAAGAAACGAGAAACTGGAATGACACTTGAATAAATCAACTGGTATCATATATATACTCAAGAGGAACGAGCTAAGATAGCTCACAACGAGTTCTATACCAAGAAATTTAAACCAAATGTGGTTATACACAGCGGAAAACATGCCTAGCACATAAGCTGACATTACAAGAACTATACAAGTCTACCCAATATACTGAGTCTAAACAACTGATACAAGATCGTCCTCACCAAAACTGAAAAGGATAACAATCCCCAAACAAGAACAACCTGCCAAGTAGGCCCCTTCTAAGTCGAGCCTCACAACGTATTACCACTTGCTTTCCTGGGGGGGACAAATAAACAAGGAACGGGGTGAGATAATCTCAGTAAGTTACTAGATACAAGTATATAGCATGTTATCATGTAATCATGTAAATCAAGAAGATTATCAAGTAAACTATCACGTTACAAAGGATATTCCAACCTTATTCCTCCCAAGTAAACCATTGTTGTCGTTGCTTATTGCAGTTGACAAATCACGATCAATCAAGTTGCTGCTGTGCAGTACACAAGAGGACCCAATAACCAGTGTCACACTCGAGAACAAGATTCAAGATAAGAGGTATAGCAGTCACTTTATCAGGCGTATTGCTCTAACAAAGGAGGCTATATGCCCTTACTATGATCGGTAGTAAGGGGTCAAGCGCAGATACATAGATCCCCGATTATCACTTAGCCCCAGTACTCGCGATAAGCGTGAACATATATATCTCCGAACAAGCAAGGACCAGCTGGACTCACACAAGAATGCACAAGTAGATGTTTACTTGAACTACAAGAGTATAGAACTAAGTCCAAAAGTAGTGGACTAGCTCTTCATAAACCATGTAATTATGTGCTCACCAAATATAAGTACACATATGCTATATTTGCAAATACAAATCAGTATAACAATGGCACATAATGTGTCCACGTAACACAATCAAGCCAAATTAGAGTCTATTAATAACAGACCCCAACCAAGTAGTAGGGTATGTCATACTATATCACTTTGTCATATGAAATATTTGCACGTACATATTCATATAACCTTTAACACACTAATGTGTCTATCACGATACCCTTACTTCCAAGTAGAGCCTAACATCTTAGACTCTAAGCACGTAGTCGAATAGGTCGTATTGTGCCTAGTCACAATCATACCTCGCGTATATGTATCGTTAACAATCGAATACATTTTCCAACACATATTGTGTTCTATAATCATTGTTTTATGAATTATCTTCATATTACACTAGTCCCTCATTCTTTAGGAACTCAACTCAAGAACAAGATATCTTCTTTATACTTTATATACTTCATTGAGTATATGCACGATTAAAACCAATTACTAGCACATTAGTGCTTGTTCATAGCACTTTCAATACACACGTATTAGATTCGAGTATGTCTTAGAGTTGTTCATTCTCTATTTAGTTCCACATTCCAAGTCTTTGGTTATTCATACCATATATCAAGTAGTCAAGAAGCCACATTCTATCAAGTAGCTATATGCAAGATTTGCACATACACACCAAGGATAGTTCTAACACGTTAGTGCTTGTTCATAGCACTCTCAAGCTCATTACCATACACATGTATTGGTTTCAAGTCATGTACAAGATTTTATCATCTTACATTCAAGTTCTCAATCCAATTCTTTGGATGTTCAAGACATGTACAAGAATTAATTGTCTAATACTCAAGTTGTTATTCCAATCTTTGGATATTCAAGTCATGTACAAGATTTAATTGTCTTATACTTCAATTTCAAGCTAAGTAGATGAGTTATACATCTCATACTTACATGTTCTTAATCCTATACTTTGGATGTTTAAGCTCAAGACATTGTTCTAGTGCCCCTAGGGTACACAAACATTGGTTTCAAGACACATATAACACATTAGTTCTTGTTCTTAGCACTTTCAATACATATAAAAGAGTTCTTACTCTTATACTCAAGTTCTCTATATTCAGTTCATTGAATATTCAAGTTCAAAACATTATTATAATGCCTCTAGTGCTTCATAACACTTGCAAGATCATTCATACACCATGGTTATGTTGTAAGTTCAACATCTTATATTCAAGTTTACATTCCAATTGTCTTTTGGATATTCATGTCCAAGACCACGTTCTGATGCCCCTAAGGTGTCACAACACTTGCTAGAACATCTTATACTAAGGCTATATACCTTGACAAGGGTTAAGTCTAGCTCAATCAAGCTTTGAACAACATCTTTGTTCTGCAGGGGAGTTGTGCGGTCGCCTAAAGTGACCTGTGCGGTCGTATATTAAGCAGGTGAATCCTTTGAAAAACACTTCAGATAGATGGGCGGTCGCCTGGCCAAACATGGGCGGTCGCCCAAGGTACTAGAATTCGAAATTTTATTTCTTTCCCAGGTTGAATAATTCTCCATCCCCAAGTGTAGGAGTACACTTTTACTAACATAATAACAATACCAAGAGTACCTAGGAGTGAAGTATCATACCCAGGACACTATTTCAAGTTCATTTCATTTCTTTTACCGTCCCACAAATAATAGGATAATTTTCTTTTATTCCATTTAAATATTTCACCGTCCCAAAAGTATAAGTATAATTTTCGAATATACTAATATACTCATTTAGGGATACTTTCATTAATTTCACCGTCTCACAAGTAGGAGTATAATTTTTTCTAACACTTGCAAACCCAACCCATTTAGGTTCATGTTCTCTGTACCTAGTATAAAAATACTCCCTTCGTCCCAATTTTACAAGTATCACAAAACTCATTCAAATCACGAAATTAACAAGCACAAGTACCAAGAATAACATATAGGCATGTTATTACAAGCAAGAGGGAGCTAGTGACTTACCTACTCCGAAATCAAATTCACCCAAACTAATTTCTGTTCGGCAGGAAATGTTCTACTCACTGCCCTGATCATTTATGCGAAGTCGGATTTTCGAACAGGGGCATAATCAAGCAAGAGGAGTCAAGAATAGGGTAAACCCTAACTTTTCTCTGAGAAAGAGAGAAAGTACGAGAACCTTGTTTGGGGAAGAAATCACCCAGAGAAGGCAAACACCAATTTATCCTTATAAAATTTTTAAGAATTACACTTTGGCCCCTCAAGTTTCAATTTGAGCAATTAAGCCCCTGAACTTTAAATTTTCACAAATGACCCTAATGTTCCAACTTTGAACACTTAGGACCTAAACTTGCTCAATTAGTTAAATAATTAACTCAAATAAAATAGTATAAATATGCAAGGCAAGAATTTAACAGGAATTAGGACGGGCGTTACAGAGTATGTACTGAAAAATGGGCCGAATCAAGTCAAAGCCTAATTCGCTACTACAAGAAGCGAATTATCCTAATTCGCTTTTCCCAGTGGCGAATTAGATCAAACTTGGTCATTCTGGTACATACTTTGCCAAAGTTGTTATTTTGGTAAATACTTATAAAAAAAGAATTATTTGAGAAAAAATTCAGAGTGAAGTTGTTTCTAATATAGTCAAAAACTTTGATAAGATTCTATTTTTTTAATATGGATGAAGCCGGATTATAAAATTCCATATATATATATATATATATGTGTGTGTGTGTGTGTGTGTGTGTGTGTGTGTGTGTGTGTGTGTGCGCGCGTGTGTGCTCGAAGGTTTACTGTTTTGTGAAAAGAAATTTTTGTCAGTCCTTATGAAGATAGTGAAGTATCAATAAACATGTTAAAAAAGAAATTTACACTAGACAAAAGTATCTTATGGAATGATTTCAAAAATGAAAAGAATGGAGAAAATAGAAATTTGTTTCTTCAAATATATGACAAAGAGGAACAAAAGTTAATAAAAGAAAAATATTATGAATTTTGCGAATTACAAGAACACATACCATTTTTTGAGTTCTTAAATAATGATTACTTATAAAAAATAACAATGATAAAGAAAAAAAATACGAAAATGGTACAAAGTAGGACCAGGACTAGAATTTCTACCAAGTCATGATACATATGACAGTGAAAAACCACCATTAGAATCAGCCTATTTTTGTAAATATCTATATATATATATATATATATATATATATATATATATTAAAGTTGGTGAGGAGAGTCATGGTGTTGCCACATATACAAGTCTTAGAGAAAGATTGCATTTGGTGTTGCCACATCATTACCACTCTTATAAATAAGAGACTTTTTAAATTCTTTTTCTTAGCTAATAGTATTAGTTACTATATAGGGTGACTATTATAGTTAACTACTATAATAACTAATACTTATAATAGTAATAGTTACTATAATAGTTAACTGCTATAGTAACTAATACTTTTAATAGTAATAGTTATTATAATAGGTAACTATTATAGTTAACTACTATAGTAACTAATACTTATAACAGTAATAGTTACTATTATAGTAACTAATACTTATAATAGTAATAGTTACTATAATAGGTAATTATAATAGTTAACTATTAATAGTTAACTATTACTCCCTACTTCCCGGAGTAAGAATCATACTTTCTATTTTGGTCCATCCCAGAGTAAAAGTCTTTTTTCAAAAATAGCAAAGAATATTTACTATTCATCTCACTCATTCTCTCTACTACTTTACTTTTATACTCATAAAACCAATCAACTTATTATTTCATCCCACTCATTCTCTCTCCTAATTTACTTTTACACTCACAACACTTACTTACTTCCATCATTTCTTAATCTCCGTGCAAATGAAAGGTAGGACTCTTACTCCGGGACAGAGGGAGTAATATTTAACTATTATAACTAACTAATACTATTAACAGTATTAGTTAATTATAATAGTTAAATATAATTGTTAATTATTACTATATAAGTTAATTATTATTATTATTAATAGTATTAGTTAATCATAATTGTTACAATATATATTAACTATTACTATTAATTTTATTATTTAATCATAATAGTTACTATATATGTTAACTATTACTATTAATACCATTAAGTTTTCGTGAATATT
The DNA here is from genome assembly GCA_026119855.1 of Campanula takesimana. NCBI lineage: Eukaryota > Viridiplantae > Streptophyta > Magnoliopsida > Asterales > Campanulaceae > Campanula > Campanula takesimana. Next base: position 745,184 of record JAOWBW010000447.1, on the reverse strand, counting down.
CATACAACAAAATTAAATGTACTTCTAAATTAATTAAAAAAACATATTTATTACATCTATGTACAACCAAAGCTATGATTTTTTTATTATTATTAATTTAAAATACACATATATTTTCAAATAAAATTATTATGTTAATTTATCAATTAAAAACATCAAAAAAGAAAATATAAAAACATTAACGGAATAGATTTTCGTGCGGAGCACGGGTTACCTACTAGTGGTACAAATAACGGCATAATGCCCATTATAAATACTGATCAATTAACTGAAGAAAATAGAAAATTAACCAAAGATCTCCATTTACAAAATAATTGGACAAATCTAACCCTATATACCATGGGACAACAATTAGATAGAGTAGAAGAAAAAATTGATAATGCTACAAATGGAAAAGCCATGGTAAACATGAAATAGAAAACATGGAAGTCGAAATTGGACCCACACCAATTAATACAAAAAACAATACAAATTATACATCCACAAGATTTACATAATACTCAGAATTATATAACATGGATCCATCAAATAGGAAAAACAAACAAATAATATTTAATAAACAAATACCACCTCCTAAAAATCCTATAACAATAACAGAAATCAAACCAAAATTAAAAGATCCCTTAAATGACTTAATGGAGAAAATAAAAACCCATTTACCAGTAAAAGAAGAACCAACCACAAGTAGTAACAATATAAGAATATTAACAGATTACAATGATAAAACCTCAGAATCAGGAACATCTTCTAATGAAGAATATGATTCATCATATAATTCCAATGAAGAAATATTTAACCATGTCAAAATCCCAATTCAGGCCATAAAACGAAATTCTTATAATTACAAAAAAGAACCAGATGACTTAAAAATATTAAGACAACCAACAAAGTCTTATAATGCAAAAAATATTTACGAATGGAATATTGATGGATTAAGTGAAATGGAAATCATAAATATAACAAAAGAAATGATAATTGTAGAAAATATCTACAAAAACACAAATATTAAAAAAAACAAGCAGTCGAAAATATCATCTTAGGATTTATTGGACAATTACGAACTTGGTGGGATAAATTATTAGGACTTAGTATAAAAAAATATATTTTGAAGCCGTAAAAATAAATCAAGAAGGACAAACAATATTGGATGACTATGGAAATCCAATTCCGGCACAATTAATAAATTTAATATTTAACATTACAACCCATTTTATAGGAGATATAGACTTGTATACAGAAAGAAATTCTAAAATATTACAAAATCTAAAATGTATAAAATTAGAACAATTTAAATTGTATAAAGAAAATTTCTTAAAAAGAGTTTTTAATTTAGCTGACCCAAATAATTACCATTGGAAAGAAAAATTTATTACTGGCTTACCAAGATTATTCTCAAAAAAAGTAAAAGACACAATAGAACAAAAATATAGACAACTTTCTTATGATGAGATTACTTATGGAGATTTAGTTACTTGTGTAAACCTTACGGGTCTAAGATTATGTCAACACCAAAAACTAAGTAACAAACTAAAGAAAGAAAATGCTCAAACAAGAAAAGAATTAGGACATTGGTGCGAACAATTCGGTTTTACTAGATTACAATCTCCATACAAAAAGAAGAATAAATGAACATTACAAAAGTCCGTATTACAAAAACAACACCTATAGACGAAAACATAGGAGAATAAATAAAAAAAACTACCAAAAAGAACCCCCTGCATATTACAATAAAAATAAGAAGGCAAACTGCAAAAGATACAACAACAATAAAAAATATAAAAAACCCTTTAAATCTTTTAAACCATACAATAAAGAAATAAGATGTTTCTTGTGCAAAAAACAGGGTCACATTGCAAGAAATTGCCCAGCAAAACAACAAATACAACAAATTTGTAATAACCTAAAAATAAAAGAAACATACGAGACATTACATAAAATTGACAATCTTGAGTTATCAACGGATAATGATGACTACGACTCTTCAGATCAACCATCTGACACAAGTGATGAAGAATGTCAGTCTTTTAATAATGAAATATGCATGTGTAATAACAAATTAAACATATTAGAAAAATATGATGAGATACTAGAAAAAATTAAAGAAATAGACGAACCAACAATAAAAAGAAATTTTTTAAAACAATTGGCAAAAACCATTAACGAAGAAAAACCAGACACATCTCAATCAGCCCAATATGAAGATGTTATAAAAATATTTCAAGATAAAAGAAAACAAATCTCCTCAGTAGACTTGCAAAATGAAATCAAATGAATTAAACAAGAAATAAAAATATTAAAACAAAGTAACCTAAAATTACAAAAAAACACAAAAGGAAATAGAGACAAAACTAGCATTACAAGAAATTGCAAAACAATCTGGCTCAACTTACAAGGGAGAAACTTCTAATTCCAAGAAAGACATAGAAGATTTCGATAAATATTTTAAAAATCCCTTTGCTAAAAAGACAAAATCCTCCTCATGCAGATACAAGTTCTTCGACTGATACAGAAGAAAGCATATATACAATAACTAAAGTAAGATACAAAAAATGGTATGTCCACATAAACATGAAAATTAAAGATTTCGAATATACGAGAATAGCCATGCTAGACTCTGGAGCAGATTTAAATTTTGTAGAACAAGGAATAATACCAACAAAGTATTTTATAAAAACAAAACAAAAACTTTCAGCAGCTAATTCCTCAAAATTACAAGTAAAATACAAAATACCAGAAGCACACATATGTAGCAATAATATTTGTTTTAAGACAAGTTTAATGCTTGTAAAAAATTAAAATACAAAGGTCATATTAGGAGAATAGCCATGCTAGACTCTGGAGCAGATTTAAATTTTGTAGAACAAGGAATAATACCAACAAAGTATTTTATAAAAACAAAACAAAAACTTTCAGCAGCTAATTCCTCAAAATTACAAGTAAAATACAAAATACCAGAAGCACACATATGTAGCAATAATATTTGTTTTAAGACAAGTTTAATGCTTGTAAAAAATTAAAATACAAAGGTCATATTAGGAAATCCTTTTTTTTAAATGTTATACCTTTTTTTCAGTCTATAAAAAAGGTGTAGAGACAAGAATACTAGGACAACCAATTATATTTGATTTTTTATATCCTGTAACAGATAGTGATGTAAACAATTTATAAAAAACGGGAATTTCAAAAATGAATACTCTACAAAAATCAAATGAACTTCCTTAAAGAAGAATTATTAAATGTTAAAATAGAAGAAAAACTACAACTCCAAGGATACAAAAATATAATTACATCAAAGTTAGAAAAATTTGAAAAAGACTTATGTTTCGATTTACCCACAGCTTTTTGGGAAAGGAAAAAACATGTAGTTACACTACCATATGAAAAAGATTTTAACGAAAAATCAATTCCCACAAAAGCAAGACCAATACAAATGAATCAAGAGTTATTAGAATATTGCAAGAAAGATATTAAAGATTTACTTGATACTAAATTAATTAGAAAAAGCAAATCTCCCTGGTCTTGCTCGGCATTTTATGTATCCAAAAACGCAGAAATAGAACGAGGTGCCCCAAGATTAGTCATTAATTACAAACCTTTATACAAAACATTAAAATGGATCAGATATCCAATACCTAACAAACAAGATTTACTAAAAAGACTTCATGACGCTTTAATCTTTTCAAAGTTTGATATGAAATCTGGATTTTGGCAAATACAAATAGCCGAAGAAGATAAATACAAAACAACTTTTACAGTTCCTTTTGGACAATACTAATGGAATGTTATGCCCTTTGGGTTAAAAAATGCACCCAACGAATTTCAGAAAATAATGAATGAAATTTTCAACCAATATACCTTCATAATTGTTTATATTGATGATGTTTTAGTCTTAAGCAAAAATCTAGAACAACATGACAAACATTTAAACATATTTTACAAAGTAATGCTATGAAATGGTTTAGTTTTATCAAAAGCAAAAATAAAACTATACCAGACCAAAATTAGATTCTTAGGACATGAAATAACCAACAACACCTTAATACCAATCCAAAGATCCATAGACTTTGCAAATAAATTCCCAGATGAAATAAAAGATAAAAATCAATTACAAAGGTTTCTAGGATCATTAAAAATACATAGCAGGCTTCTTTTCAAAATTAAGACAAATTTGTAAACCCCTTTTTCACAGATTAAAAAAGGAACCAAAACTATGGACCAAAGAACATACTAATGTTGTCAAACAAATTAAAATACATGTTAAAAAATTACCATGCTTAACAATTTGTGACCCAAAAGCCCCTAAAACAGTTTCAACAGATACTTCTGACATAGGATATGGAGGCATATTAGCCCAACGCATAGATGGAAAGGATCACATAATCCGATATTACTCAGGAATTTGAAATACGACACAATCCAATTATTCTACAATTAAAAAAGAAATTCTTTCTATAGTTTTATGCATAACAAAATTTCAAGATGATTTACTCAACTAAAAATTTACGGTCAAAGTTGATTGTAAAGCAGCAAAAGATGTTTTACAGAAAGATGTTCAGAATTTAGCTGCAAAACAAATCTTTGCTAGATGGCAAGCCCTTTTGGTAATTTTTGACTTTGATATCATTCATATTGCAGGAAAGACAATTCCATTCCTGATTTCTTAACGCAAGAATTTTTACAAGGAAATGGAAAAACTAAATGAAAACACCATCCTCATATCACAAACTGAACAAGAACCAACATGGGGTGTTTATATTAATGGAAACATTATTAAATTAAACAATCCAAAATACTTAAATTATTTGTTACAAAAATCAGCTGTATTGTTAAACGAATATAAAAACTTTCAGAACAAAATCCCTTTTCACAAAACAGTAAACCTTTGAGCACATATTAATGATCTAGAAGAACTTTTAGAATACAATTTTTCTTCTCATCATTTATTCCTTATACGAAGTGAAATTTCAACCATTAAACGAATTGCAAGATGTGTCTACAATGATTATTATGCAAACCCAGAAGATGAAATTTTTCCATTTACCACACGATGAACTTACGCAACTAATATATCTTATGTTGTTTATAGCATGATTACAGGTTCTTCAATCAATGGCAAGGAAAAGAAAGGTCAAGCCAAGATACAAATTAGACAACTAACAAAACCCCCAAATTTTATCCCTGACAAAACACCAAAAATAGAAAATCGGTTTGCCATCCTGTCCCCAGGAGCAAAACCTTTTTTCCCTCCTCTTACAAAAGAATCCTCAACTTCCTCATCACAAAAGTCACCCACCTACAAAACAGCCCTTAAAATAGAACACCCTCAAGCAACATACCCACAACTCCAAACTTCCCAGCTAAACACCACAAGGCAAATTGTTCCCAACCCTTATCCAAAACAAACACCACAGACTTCTTATTCATACAAAAATAATACGGATTTTATTTGTGTCATTGAACCAAAAATTTACGAAATGAACTCAAATTGGCATCCTTATCAAATTTTTGAATTTATTTTGCCAAGCTAATATAATTATATTCCAGACAATTTTTCAAAAAACCAATTTTATTACGAAACAATCCTAATCCAAACACAATCAGCCACTTTTCAATACGCATCAGATCATCTTGATCCCACCAAAGTGAGATATTGTAAAGTAAAGATATTAAAATTTCTTACAATTTCTGATTGGGGTCAAAACCCCAATGAATCAAAAGATCTAAACCTTTCTAACAATTCATCCCGATTTAATTATTGGGATTATATTTTAGCCTGGCCACGGGCCTTTTTTCGACAAAACAAATCTTTTTCCCTTTATTATTTTTTGTATTTCAGTCCCCAATTCTCTTATCCAACTCCATATTGGTTCCATCAATGGTGGAGAACATTTGGACTGGAAAAAACAATTGTCCCAGCAAACGTACAAAAAGCGTTTGAACAATGGTCTACAAATGCATCATATCCAGAGCAGATTGCCCAAACTCCCCTTTGGGCCGTATTTTGTCATAATTTTTAAGTTCTTTGGATTTTTATGACAGAATTTGATCTAAAGGAAGAACAAATGTGTGAGTGCGTACAAATCAATACTCCTTTAAACAAAGAACAAAAGTGTAGTTGTGCACAAAAAACTATTTTACCAATCTTGGTCCGCAAATACAAAATCAAATGGTGTGACAAAACCGAATGTGATCTAGCAGCAGTCACAAAATATTTCAGTGACAAACCAGAATTCTGCAAGAAAATTCCTCCAAAACAATCACAACAAAATGAAAAATTTCTTGCCAGAAAACAACAAATCATGACACAGATGGATCGGTGTTCAAATCCTGCAGACCTCAACAAATTGATGCTCTAGCTCAGTGACGACAGTTCATCCTCAATGGCTGATGGAGACACTATACCTAATGATGACTTTTACATACAAGCAGACAATCTAGATCTATAGCTCAGAGGTCACCACAACAACCACTACAAAAATAAGACAAAGGACAATTATCAATAAAAACCAAATGACACAAGAGTCCACATACCTCAATTTTCAACAATGGCAAGCGCCGCCCTGGCCACAAGTCTACAAAACTCAAAAAACAGATGCCCACTATCAGCCCACTATCAGCATGCGTCCACAAAATTGAAAAGTAAATGTCCACTATCAGCATGCGTCCAGCCCTACAACAAATAAAATAAATTGTAAAGAATTTGAGATCCGGACCTATATAAACGGATGTAGAATGAATGTAAAGGCAGGCTTAAATTTTTCAGTTTCTCTCACTAGCACATATCCTCTCTAAATATTTCCACTGTACTCTTTCACAACCATTCACTGTAACCATCCACTGTACTCCGCGACAATCATCGACGATCAATAAACAAAGTACGTCTTTTATCTATACTCTTTCCTCGAGTATTTTCAAGTTTTCATAAATTACAAAATTATTATTCCAAAATAATTATTTAAACAAAAACGGTACGAAGGGTGGAAACCACTAACCTTCCTGCTGATAGGATAACTTGAGGTCTATACGGAAGCCCACGTATCCGATTTTCATACATAAAAAATCATTGTTCAAAAAAGTCAATTTTATTGTTCATTTACTATTCATCTGTAATTCCTTAATTTTGATTATATATTTCGATTATTAGCATTATTTATTACTCTCAATAATATATATATATATATATATATATATATATATATATATGTATGTATGTAGGTATTCAAATGAAAACCTAAATATCGTGAGAACCGTGAGAACTTGGATACATTAGGTAAGAACCTAATGTATCCAAGTAATGTATCAAATGTATCCAAGTGAACCATTGGATACATTAGTTTTTACCTAATGTATCCAAGTAATGTATCCAATGCATCCAAGTGAACCATTGGATACATTAGGTAAAAACCTAATGTATCCAAGTTCTCACGGTTCTCACGATATTTAGGTTCTCATCACGATATTTAGGTTCTAACAGGAGCACATATATATATATATGGTCGTGCTCCTGTGAGAACCTAAATATCATGAGAATCGTGAGAACTTGAATACATTAGGTAAAAACCTAATGTATCCAATGGTTCACTTGGATACATCATTGGATACATTACTTGGATACATCATTGGATACATTACTTGGATACATTAGGTAAAAACTAATGTATCCAATGTACACTTGGATACATCATTGGATACATTAAGTTTTCAAGGTGATCACGATATTTAGGTTTTCATTTGAGCACCTACCTATATATATACTCCCTCCGTCCCAGCACATGTAGGACTAGAGGAGTGGGCACAATATTTAAGAGAAAAGTAGTGTATGAGTGGTAGAAAATGAAGAGAGAGAATGAGTGGGGTAAATAGTATTGTTGGTTGAATGAATTGAGTGGTCGAAAATAAAGAGAGAGAATGAGTCGGGTAAATAGTATTGTTGGTTGAATGAATTGAGTGATGAAAAATGAAGAGAGAGAATGAATGGGGTTAAATGGTGGGGTTGTTTGAATATAAATATATTAAAACATTTTTGTTTTAGGCAATCTCAATTGTTTTGCAATCTCAATTGTTTTGGGACGGCCTAAAAGGGAAAGAAGTCCTATTTGTGCTGGGACGGAGGGAGTATATATATATATATACCCCTGTCCCTCATTCTTCGAGAATGAGAAAGATACTTTTCAAGCTTGAATTTGTTGATTTGGAATATGGGTTCTTCTACTTCATTTTTATTGAATATGCATACTTTTCCCTCTTTTTTTTATATCATTCCTTAAGTCCCAGAAGTTTCATCCTTACCATAGGGTTGATCCTTTCAAATCAAATTGGACTCATTTTCTCATTGAGGGAAGAGGACGAAATAAATTAGATTGATTAAAAGTACTATGTGAAATCGTCTCTTGTTTCCTCTTCCTCTATCCCAAGTGTCTGAATCAATAGAGAGCCTTTTCTTTTGTATGAATCGAGATTATTCTATTCCAATTCCTTCCTGATACCTCTCAATATATACTCCCTTCGTCCCACCCGAAATAGGACGTTTTGCCATTTCGGGTGCCCCACTCGAAATAGAACTTCCCAAAATGGAAAGCTTTTATTACTTTTTTATTAGTAGGACCCACTTGTCATACTCACAACAACTTTTCATTTATTATTCCCCACCCACTTTCTCTCTCCTTCATACTCACAACACCTAATTTTCAAACAACTTTTTATAATAAAAGATTATTATTCCTTAATCCCCGTGTTGGGACCAAGAATCCTGTTTCGGATGGGACGGAGGGAGTATAGTCCCACTCCCTCCGTCCCTCTTTAGTTTACAAATTTTTAGTTGGACACATTATTTAAGGAAAAAGGGAAAAAATTGATGTGTTGTGAGTGTAGATAGTTGAGTGGGGTAGAGAATAGTAAGTGGATAGTTGTTGTGAGTATGCAAGTGGGCCCCTTTATTTTAAAAATATTAAAACATTTCCTTTTTGGGACTTTGTAAATTAAAGTGGGACAACCAAAATTGCAAATTTTGTAGATTAAAGAGGGACGGAGGGAATATGTATAGGGTTTTGCTCCAATGAGAACCATTTAAAATGAGAACTGTGAGAACCAATCATAACCGTTGGATTAGACACAAATCAAGGGTTTATATTACTTTTTTACTTAAAAAATTCGGTAGCAATCTTGTATTTAGGTTGAAAGACCAATGGAAGGGCAAAATTGTTGGTGTGTATGCCTAGGCACGTTATTTGAATGATTAATGTTATCATTTGCTTATGCTTTAATAAAGATATTGAATGTTTGATTATTATATCTTTTGCATGTTTATTATAATAATCTCCGCCCCTGATAATTATGATTAATTATTAGTATAAGTTTAATAGATAATCATATGATGATTATGTGTATGGGATACAATTAGACTTATGGGTATTTGTTGGAGAATAAATACTAAACTGACCCCTATGAGATTTATGTCATGGTCACAATGTCATAATTAAGTCTCATATAGTTATATAACTGGAATCTCTGGACATGAGGTTATTACAGTCTTCCACATAATGAACATTACGTTTGACATATTCAAACGTTACCCCTAACCGGGTAGCTATAAAGAATATGATTGGCGTAATCGGAATCATGTAGGGAAGAGTAATAAGCCAAGATGTGATTTGTTCCTCGTCAAGAGAGATGTCAAGCTTTGGCCACTCGATAGATGGTATTGATGAAATGCATGGCCATGCTCAAGTGAATTGATTGGATCAATGTCATTTGTATTATCAATACATTCGGGATCGAGAAAGCATTGAACAAAGGTAATTTGACCATTGGCCATGGCTTAAGATCAATAGACATCGTGTAACAAAAAGATTGTGTTATGTTGTATTTTAGGAAACTTTGGATTTCAAAGTTATACTAATTGGGTAGTCATAATGGCTTGCTAGAGTCCGCTTATGACTTACGAGGTCTGAATGGTTCAGACTCGTTGCCAACTTAGTATAATCCTATTGGGTCACATACGCAGAACGGATAATTAAAAGGATCGAAAAACGAGGAAACTGGCAAGGGGAGCCGTACGGCTGGAATGCCGCCGTACGGCTCCCCCCCCCCCCCCCCCGACTAGCAGTTTAATTTTTGGCAATTCTTGTTGGACAAAAATACCTAAGTCCTAAAGGGTTTTGGAAACCCCTTGTACATAATGTGGACAACCGGGAATTGTTTCATATGCATTGATTTTGCAAATCACAAACTCTTTCTTGGAGATAGAGAATACACATTATATTCTTGGGTTATTGAGTTTGATTATTCCCTATTATCAAACTTCAATAGTCATTAGGAGCTTTGAAGAATCGTTCTTCACCATAGTTTTTCAATCCAAAGGCCTAGCAGTCAAGTTCAAGAAGGTGTTTTTAAAATCTGTTCGAAGTGTGGATCACCGGTAGAGGGCGTTTCTCTTAGCGTCCGAATCCAAGTTTTCGCGTCTCGAACTACAAGGGTCAGTTTCTTTCATCTTCATATTATGAACTGTTGATCATAACGGATCTAGGCTTTTGGGTTTTCTTCATGTTATTTTTCCGCTGCGCATGATTGCTCGAAACCCAACAAAAATATCATGTGTGTTCCAGAATCTGCCACATCATCACCCAAAATATCCATAAATTTTCAAAATTAAATATCTCATTAACTATAAATCAAAAAAATAATCTGAGAACACTGATTTTTTTATCTCTTCGAGACGAATCAAACTAAATCCCTCAAGATAAGGTTTTGAAAAAATAAACTGAACGTCTAATTTTCAAAATACACTTGGATACATTAGCTAGTTAGCTAGTGTATCCAAGTGTATTTTGAACATTGCAATTGCATACATTAGATACACTTGGATAAATTGGCTAAATTTTAATCATTGCAGTTGGATACAATAGATTTAGTTGAATACAATAGCTAATTTTTTAACATTGTACTTGGATACAATAGTTAGTTAGGTACTAAATCTTCTTAGATGAAACTCAAATTAGTGTAATCGCAGTTGTTTCCATCACATAATCCAGACGGTTAATTAAAGATCAGTTTGACTTATTATGAGGTGAAAAACAACAATTTGCAGACAATCTGTAAACAGGAGCCGTACGGCTCATTACTAGGCGTACGCCTAATTTGCAGCCGTACGGTTGTTGTTTCCATATTCTGTTTTTCTTATTCTGCAGACTTTCTGTAGAATTCTCATCAAGTATATGGTTCAAATATTCATTACTTTGATCAGATCAGAGTACACTACTACTTTTACCATGAGATACCGAAATCCCTTTCCAAGCATTATTACTTTAATGAACTACATACATCAATATGTATTAGTCCAAAAGAGTATTTCCTTTTACTACTATTAGTAAGAGGTATCTAAATCAATATCCAAGATTCATATATATAACATGATTCAAAATCATGTGAATTTAAAAGTCCGTCCTATGGAATTTTATATATGCGTTTCTTATTATTGATGTTAGAGCAATTGAACAAGACTTGATGAAAAAAGCAAGCAATCACAAGAACACAGATTTACTTGGTTCACCAACTTGGCTACATCCACGGGGAGGGGAGAGAATATTATTATCAATCAGGAGAATTCTTTACAAGATCACACTAATATATGCTAGCACGAATTTTGGTCACAAAATTCTTGACTGTGCTAAAACCCTAGATCTAGAATTATTGATCTTCTCTGAGCAATCTATTTTCTGAGGTAATTTCTGTTAGGAATGATAGACTATATTTATACTAGTCATAACCTAACCCTGAAGACATAAGGAGTCCCAAAATAATACTCCCAAAAGGAAACAAACTTGTCCCACGCGTTTTCCTTGTTTCTACGCAAGATCTGGGGACTTTCCGCTACTGCACGACTCGTGCTGGCTGGCACGACTCATGCTCGGCACATCCACTCGTGCTCACGAGTCTAGCATATGTGCAGATAGGCAATCTTCCTTCTAGAATGACTCGTGCTACTCAGCACGACTCGTGCTGCACGACTAGTGCTACACAGCATGACTTGTGCTACTGCCCAGATTTCTGCTCTTTGTCTTCTCTTTTGCTCTGTCTTGGCATTACGAAATCTCCTGTTGTACAATCCTTTAATATGGAGTCCCACATTCAAAGGCATTATCCCAACAATCTCCACCTTGAATTTGAATCTCCATGACAACAAACCTTTTCTCCCCCCTCGCCTCTTCTGCTATCTAATAGCTGCGAACATTCAGCAAGTCCAAACAATGTTGGAACTTGCTTCCCATCACAGGTTTCGTGAACATATCTGCAGGGTTGTCCGTCGTCCCTACCTTCACCTTTACCCGGTTCTCATCCCTTAGGAAATGATATCTGACACCAATGTGCTTGGTCCTCTCTTGATCCTTGGCCAAACAAATCGCGCTCAAACTATCGCAATAAATAATAGCCTGATCCTGATGTATCCCAAGATTGCTGATCAATCCCTTCAACCATATTCCTTCCTTAGCGGACTCTGTCAATGCCACGTATTCTTCTTCTGTTGTAGACAACGTCACTGTCGCCTGCAATGTAGCCTTCCAACTGACAACTGACCCACCAAGCGTGAATACATATCCGGTCATCGATCTTCTTGTGTCAACATCACTCGAATCTGAGAAACCCTCGACTGCACATTCTGTTCCACTTCCATAGACGAGACCGACGTCACTAGTGCGCACTGTAGCATACATCAAACTACCATCTGCACTAGCATAGGGTACTCAAGCCATATACTCTTTCTCCTCAGCCAATTTGGGCCCAAACGTGACTGTCTGTGCATTTACTGTACCCAAAGTATCTATAGCCTTTGCTGTTGACCTACCAAACCTCTATAAAACTTTCTTGATGTATCTTTTTTGGGACAAGAACAGTTTCATTTGGCTCTGTCTCTATAGATCTCCATACCTAGAATTCTCTTCACGTTACCCAAACCCTTCATCTCTGCGACCAATAAGACTTTCAGCTTCTGAATCTCTGACTTCTTGACTGCTGCTATCACATAGCTGTCAAATCTCTTGTACCACTGCCTAGGCGATTGCTTCATCCTACAAACTTGATCTTCCTTACCAGGAACTTGGAATCCTTCCGACTCTGTCATGTATATCTCTCCCTCTATTGCTAGCAACACTCTGATCGAAGTGTGGCTGACCACTGTTGAGAAGATCCCATTGTAGTCCACCTCCTCTTTCTGTGTGAAACCCTTTGCAACAACTCGAGCTTTATACTTGATCCCTTCTGCCGGTGACATCCCTTCCTCTTTCTTGAAGATCCTCTTGCAAGTCACAATCTTTCTGCCTTCTGGCCTTGTGATCAACTCCCAAGTCTGATTCTTGTGAAGAGACTCCATCTCATCACCCATAGCCGCATACCACTGAGATGACTCTGAACATGTGTCTGCTTTATTGAAAGTAGAAGGTTCCCTAAGAACGGGCTCCACTTCCTCAATAACCAGCAGTGCATAAGACACCAAGTCTTCAAATCCATACCTCTCCGGAGGCTTCCCGGAATTAGCTCTTATAGACCTTCCTTGTGCTAAACCATGTTCCTCGGGAACTGAACTTGAACTTTCTGGTGCTTTAGTCTTTATCTCTGTTGGTGGATCCTGATTAACATCTGACTGTGGGACAACTAACTCTTCAGTATCTTGTTGCTCCACCTGTTTTTCAACATCTGACTGTGGGACAACTAACTCATCAGTATCATGTTGCTCTACCTATTTATCAACACCGCCAACACTTGAAACAATCGTGGATTTACCAGTCCATACCTCATAGGGAACTTTGAGGTCAATACCGGTATGAAGTCCATGATTAATCAAGTAACATGTTGTACTAAGCGTTTCTACCCAGAAACGTTTAGACAACTCTGCATTGGAGAGCATGCACAACGCTCCCACACGCAATGTCTGATTCATCCATTCTGCTACACCACTCTGCTGTGGCGTGCCTCTGTTGGTGAGATGTCTATAAATCTCCACCTCTCTGCAAAACGAATCGAACCCAGTACTGCAGAACTCCAAACCATTATCTGTCTGGAGCTTCCTGATCTTCTTCTCTGTCTGGTTCTCCACTACCGTCTTCTAGTCCTTAAAATTCCTTAGAGCCTCATTCTTGAACTCCATGATAACCACCCAAGTCATCCTCGAATAATCATCAACCATAGACAAGAAATATATGTGCCCCCTTAGAAATTCCTGACATAAAGGTCCCCAATACTCTGAGTGGATGTAAACCAGAACGCCTTTAAGATCCTTGATCTTATGGCCATAAAGAAGATCCCTGTTAGTCAACTCATGCATCTCTCGAGTGCTCACGTGACCGAGCCTGATGTGCCACAGCTTAGACATATCTCCCTCGTTCAACTCTTCTGATGCAGCCATAGTCGACTCTGTAAGCATCTTTCCTTGGAGGAAATACAAGGAGCCCCGCTTAAGGCCTTTCAGCATCACTTCTGAACCGTTACAGACACTAACTGCTCCACCTTTACCTTTGAAACTGAACCCTTTGTTGTCTAACTGACTAAGAGAAATCTGATTCTTCATCATAAGTGAAACGTGTCGAACCTCGTTCAAAGTGATAACCCTACCATCATGAGTCCTGACCTTGATCGAACCAATACCGACAACCCTGTAGACTGTACTGTTGGCCATGCTTATATCACTGCCAACTATCTTCCTATAACCGGCAAACCATTCTCTCCTAGAACTGATATGGTAAGAAGCTCCTGAATAAAGAATCCACACATCGGATGCGCATGCTGATTCTGATATTGCTAGAGCATAATCCTCATCTGAACTGTAATCCCTGGCCGTCATGGCCTCTGCTATGACTGGTGCCTTGCCTTGCTTCTTTCTGGGACAATTAAACTTCCAATGCCCCCTTTCTTTGCAAAAATTACAGATATCCCCAGGTTTTGGACCCTTCTTGTGTGAAGAATTACCTTGATTGTTCTTCTTCCCACTAGAACCCCTGTTACTGCTACTAGCAACCAAACCTGATGACTGGGTACCTGCCTCATTCCCAATCACATTTCGGCGTAATTCCCTCGTCTTGAGAGAAGTTTTCACTTTCTCTAGAGAGATCCCATCTTTACGGTTTATGCGCGAATCGACATAATGTTTATAAGACATAGGTAAAGATACTAAAAGTTGCAAAGCTGCATCCTCGTCATCCACAACAACTCCTATATTACGCAGTTCAAGTAATGCAGAAGTAAATCTGTCAAGATGATCATTTATGGGCGTACCTTCGGTCATACGACAATCATACAGCTTCTTCTTCAGGTATAACTTATTGGTCAATGAACGTGTCATGTACATATCTTCCAACTTTAACCAAAGATCACTTCCGGAGTCTGTTTCTCCAACATTAGTTAGGATCTCATCATCCAACTGTCTGATGATCTTGGCGTGAGCCTTCTGATCTAACTTCTTCAATGCTGCTTCCTCCTTGGCGGCTGCCTTTTTGTCCTTCTCTGACCCTTCTGTGGTGACTGCCTTACCCTTGGGATCCTTGCGATTCCTGATTGCAATATCCAACGGTTCCTATAAATCTTTGTCTATCAACAAAGCCTTCATCTTGATCTGCCAAAGAGAAAAACTCTGCTTCCCGTTGAACTTATCGATCGAATCTGCTCCTTAACCCATCTTATCGTTCTCTACAGCGGAATCCCTGAATATCTAACTACGAACCAAAGCTCTGGTGCCACTTGTTACCAGAGCTCTGATACCACTTGTTAGAGCAATTGAACAAGACTTGATGAGAAAAGCAAGCAATCACAACAACACAGATTTACGTGGTTCACCAACTTGGCTACGTCCATGGGGAGGGGAGAGAATATTATTATCAATTTGGAGAATTCTTTACAAGATCACACTAATCTATGCTAGCACGAATTTTGGTCACAAAATTCCTGACCGTGCTAAAACCCTATATCTAGAATTATTGATCTTCTCTGAGCAATCTATTTTCTGAGATAATTTCTGTTAGGAATGATAGCCTATATTTATACTAGTCATAACCTAACCCTGAAGACATAAGGAGTCCCAAAATAATACTCCCAATAGGAAACAAACTTGTCCCACGCGTTTTCCTTGTTTCTACGCAAGATCTGGGCACTTTCCGCTACTGCACGACTCGTGCTGGCTGGCACGACTCGTGCTCGGCACATCCACTCGTGCTCACGAGTATAGCATACGTACAGATAGGCAATCTTCCTTCTGGAACGACTCGTGCTACTCAGCACGACTCGTGCTACTCAGCACGACTCGTGCTGCACGACTAGTGCTACACAGCACGACTCGTGCTACTGCCCAGATTTCTGCTCTTTATCTTCTCTTTTGCTCTGTCTTGGCATTACGAAATCTCCTGTTGTACAATCCTTTAATATGGCGTCCCACATTCAAAGGCATTATCCCAACAATTGACATAGGCATCAATGCTTTAAGAATGTAACTCTTATATCCTTAGATTCAGATTTCCATTATTTACGTTATACTCATTATTTTGTTCTTCCAAGATAAGGATATGAAGTCCCATTATATGATTAACAATACAATAAAGCAAATTATATTCAATGGAACACTTTCTTATTCGAAATAAGAAGTATCCTAATTTTCTAGTAAAGAAACCAAAATAATATTTCTACTTACAGTAGGAACATCACAACATTTGTTCAAAACAAATATGAACCCACTAGGTAAAGACACTTCGCAAGTTCCTATGATCAATGTTGCAACCATTGCATCATTATCAACACATAGGTTAATCTTTACCTTCCTTAATTAGTCTTTCTATTTCTCAAGTCTTACACATTTATACAAATGTGAGATCCATATCCGGTATCCAATACCTAAGAACTTATAAGTAGAATTTTAACATAAATACTTGAAATGGTAGTCCTACTACCCTTCATTTTGATCTTTTAATTTAAATTGTAATTCTTCCAGTGGTCAATCATATTGCCATGGTAACAATTACATCTTTAGGATTTTAGGTTTAGCCACAAATATTTCTTTTTAGGCTTGACAACTCTTGTCTTGCCTTTATCTTAAATCATTGTCCTTATTAACCTTTAGAGTTTGAGAACCAAGCCAACTAAGGTATTTAATATGTCTCTCCATGTTCGAAACATGAGAACTTTCATCATATGAATGTTAGGATCTAATCAATCTCAAACTTTTCTTTTGCCTTTCTTGCTTGTAGGAACGCTTCCTACGTAATTGCTTATCCCATAAACATTCATATGTTTTAGATACTTCCAAAGTTCTAAACATATGGTAGCAAGTCGTAGGACAATTGACATCTATAGAATCATCCACATGTTTCTAATCAATGTCTTTGTCCATCCTTAAGGCATTAGGTTTCTTAGGAATAAGATTTATTAAGAATTTATAACTTCCGTTCTTGCTTTAGAACAATTCTTAAGCTCATGACTAGGTCAAGGAAGTTAATCTCATTCTCTTTAAGTGGGGTCAATCGCAGTAATTATACATGATTAAGGTTTAAAACATTCTACAAAATATGCAAATAAATATATACATATATTTCATACCATTATCATTTAGAGACATATAATGTATTTCATAAATCCTCCCACTAAATTATACACCTTCAAATACAACAATTGTATAATATAATTTAAGTGGGCTAATATCCGTATTTCATTTAAATTTTGCGACCGCGATGGCAAGCTGCACAAAATTAGAACTATTTAGGTAGATAACTCTTTATCAATCACATCATATGTGACTCTTAGATCCTTTATGAGATTGTTAGACATCTTATGTCAAACATGTTTTAATCTCATCTTGTGCCTTAGGCCCATAACCCTTATGATAGCCTAATTAAGTCAAACCACGTTAAACGTATAGGAACCACTCTTTCACTCATCATGCTCATACACTGATAGAATTAATGCGCCTCGCGATGGTTAGAGCCCGCATAAAACTACCCGGTGTACTCACATGTGTTTTAATAATGGATTGGCACATGACTTAAGTTTTAAGAAGGTTTATTTACATAGAGACATGCATCATATATTTAATTATGTCAAACATAATATAATATAGTCATTGCATAATGTATGTTAACTAATCAAATTAATTAACAGAAAAAAAATCTTGTGATTCAATTATGAAGCAATATTATGGGGATGGAATCTGTAAACAATTTACAGATTGGATATTTCATTCGCATTCCCAAAAACAATGCGTAAGCCTGCCATTGGTCCATGCAATGAATTAATCAAAATTTAGTTTCCTTCTCTTGCAAACAATTTACACTTTACTCATAGGGATAAATTCTGAAACTTTGTTTTCGCAGAACATCTATATATTGAGAGCACAAAACATACGGTCGAAACTAAGCCAAAGGCATCCACAATCCCGTACTAAGATCAAGAAACCAAGTAACTTCTTTATACGGTCGAAACTAAGCCTGTTATAACCAATTTTTGTATTATTATTTATTTTCTTTTAACTCTTTAATTATTATCTGGGTCGAGCCATAAATAAAAGATTGAGTTTAGTTATTGGGTCAAGTAGTAAAGCCCAAGTTCTTATTTTAAGGGGAGAAGGACTCCTTTTTAGAGAGGGGTTTGGAAACCCTTTTATATTTAAACTCTCTCAATTACCCTAGCCTCATTATTATATCACAAAAGAAAAGAAAGAGATCGGGAGAAAGAGAGAGAGAGGCGCCGCATAGAAATAAAGAACGGCAGGAAGGGAGAGGGAGCCGAGAGAGAGAGAGAGGAAAAGAGAAGGAGAAAGAGAGAAGGTTTGAGATCGATTCCCAATGGTAAAACCTAGTCTCCCTAATCTTTTCTTCTTATTCATCTTTGTTGATTTAACCATTAGAAATTATGGTTAGGAAACCCTAATTTAAGGATGATGAACTAGGGTTCGAGTTCATGATTTGGGTTTTTGATTTTTGAAAAGTAAACCAAGTGAATTATGGTTTTGTTGGGTAAACTCTTAATTTGGAATTAGGGTTGCATGATAGTATTCAAGAAGAAGAAAGAATATGTGTTATGGTGCATGAGTGTGTGTGTCGAATGGTGTGTATGTGTGTGTGTCATGCGTGTGTGTGTGTGGTGTGTGTGCGTGTTGGGTGTGTAACAGTGTGTGTTTTGTGTGTGTGCTAGAAGGTGTTTTAGTGTGTGTAATAGTGTGTGTGTGTGCATGTGTGTGCTGTAAAGGTGTATTTAGTATGTGTAAATTGCATAGTTGAATTTAGAATGAGGAATTGAAAATAGTAAAACCCTAGATGTGATTTGATGAAACCCTAGGGGTATTTTAGTAAACCTAAAAGGGTATTTTGGGTATAAATTTAATGGGTAGTATAAACCCTAGAATGGATATTAACCTTAAAGGGGAGTTAAAGAAAATGACTCATATGTTAATAATAAGAGAAAGTAAAGTATTTTGGGGACAGAAAGTAAATAGTAAATACTTGTCCTAAGAATATTTTGTGCATGATTGTATATTCGTGCGCGTGGTTTTGCTAAGAGGATTAACGCAAGCCAAGCTAAGGGATTTCGTTCCTAAGTCTTTTGAGATTCATCCTTTTAAAGTAGGATCCTCATAATTCTTTCAAGTGTAGCTACCCAGTGGCCGGTAGTATTTGAACTCCGATGTTAATAGAACGTCTTTTTGAAATGATCTTACCCTTGATGTGTGTTGTTCAATGGGTATCCAAAGTGAATTGGAATTGCTTTATGTATTCTTGTACCCTGAATACTATGTGAAATATTACTGTGTCTAATTGAAACAGGTGCAGTTAGCTTTGTCTAATTGAAAAGGACTTAGTAAGAATTAGTCTAAGTGAAAAGTACTAATTGAGATAGTCTAGTTTGATTGAAAAGAATTAGACATAAATGCTTCTTGATGAAGTGGCTTAATGATCATGATCGAACTTAATAAGGGAGCACCCTGAGAAGGTGTAAGGTCTCTTAACACCCTGAAAAGGTGTTGTAACTATAGAATTGACGAACTTGTGGTAGGGCCATAATTTCCTTAAGTATGATTACTGTATTTTGAATGTGTACAGTTAAGATTATTGATGTTAGCCTTTCATTGAAATATAATTGTTTGGCTCCGTTCTTTCGGTCATCTCTTCTTATTACCCGGAGAGATCCCGTATGAACTTACTGATCATTGTTCGCTCACCCCTTTCTTATATTCTTTTTCCCAGGTAAAAAGTAGTGGGAAAGGTTAGATCGCAGAGCATGGCGGTCCATGACTTGATGAAGAGTTTTAAGACAATGGTTTTTGTTTTATGTCAGAGCTAGTAGGTTGTACTAGCCGTTAAGTTTTGAATTCTAGTTATGCTTCCGCATTATGTTGAATTATGGTTGACGTTTGGGATTTCCTAGTTTATGATTATTATTATTATTATTATTATTGGAAAGATTGGGTCGTTACAAAGCCAACAGGCATCCATATTCCCGTATAGATTGGTCACTTGTTTCAAGATCATTCATTGTCTCATCAATATCATAAATTACAGCAATTCTAAACTCTTCAGAACTCTGATTTCTTCACTTTTCTGGATTTCTCGATCGACAACTGTTTCAGGAAACACATTTTCGAAAACCAGCCGTCTGAAAGCAGTTTCAGTTTCCAGATTCGAATTCTGTAAACAATTTACTGAACAATCTGAAAATCCAGAAACAAAACAAATCTGCCCAGAAAACCAGGAGCAGCCGTACGGCTGATAGGGATCCGTACGGCTTCCAAGCCGTCGTACGGTCCTCGTTCCTAGTTTCCCCATATTTCCAGAATTTCAGAAATTCGATCAATCCCAATATCGTGTTCATTCTTTAATCAGATTAAACTAACATGAAATTACAGATTACGAATTTTAACCCATCTAATTCATATAATCAATAACTAATTTATTCCACATACAAATTAGATCAAGATCATCAATAAATATAATCTAATTATAACATGAAAATCTAAGCATGCGATTATACATATGAATCCAATTAATATTACAATCACATAATCCCCATACTCATACTCATAAATTTCATATCGCATATAAAATTCAAATAACACATTCATCTTTATCATCATGCACAAATCATATGATCGAATTAAATAATTTAAACATGATGTATTAAAATAATCAATGATGAATGGGGCTCTGATACCACTGTTGGGTTTTGATGCATCATGCGCAGCGGAATAAACATAAGATCAAACACCCATGAACCAGATCCGTGCATGTTGATTAAATTAAATACAAGATAAAAGAAACATACCCTTGAAGATCGAATACATGAACACGGACTTTGAGGTGCTAACGTAAACACCCTCTATCGGTATCCACACATCGAACGGATATCAAGAACACATTCTTGATCTGGATTGCTAGACCCAAGGCTTGATGAAGAAACGATTTCTTCATAGGAATTAGTTTGCTTCATCGATTATTGTATTTGATGATCATGTATCATAAAATAAATAATCCTACCTCTCTATAATTTATTGTTTCTAAAACAATTGTTATTGATTTCTAAAATCAACATTAGAGGCTGTCAAACCCGGCTGCATATCTTATATGAGGGTCTGACCTAATTCCGTTTAGGATCGGGATTCCTTGTGCAACAAGAAAACTGAACAAACTGTACAAAGCTGGGGGGCCAGCCATACGGCTCACCAGGAGACGTACAGTGGCAATGTGGCCGTACGATTGCAATGTTCAAAATCCCATATTTTCTGCCTTTTTCAATCCGTTCTATTGTGTGTGACCCAATAGGATTATACTATGTTGGCAACAAGTCTGAACCATTCAGATCCCGTAAGTCATAAGCGGACTCTAGCAAGCCATTATGACTACCCAATTAGTACAACTTTGAAAGTCCAAAGTTACCTTATAGAACATATCACAATCCTTTTGTCACGCGGTATCATATTGGACATAAGTCATGGTCCATGTCAACTTATGTTTTCCAATGCTTTTTAGATCCCGAGTAGATTGATATGAGCAAATGATATTGAACACTTCAATTCATTTGGGTACGACCGTACACTATCATCAATCTCACTCATCGAGAGGCCTATCAGATATCTCTCTTGAGAGAGTAAATGATTTGCCCCGAACGAAGCGTGACAAGCCACACAAAACTTCCCCCATTAGTCCCAACCACTAATTATCTATCATCATCAAATTCCTCTTTCCACCCAACACACTACGTCTCCACCACCCAATCACTTTATCTGAAAAGGTGTCCTCAAAAGTTACTAAAATAGATTACACCACCTGACATTTCAATAAGACAAAAGACAAACAAACACAAAACTGCGCTCTCACACCAAACCCAAAGCTTAAAGTTAAACATCTAATATTATTATCTTAATCCCCATCCATTTATAAACAAAGAGAAGACTGAATTGAATTATGATTGAAATGTTGAAGTTTTAGATAATAAGTAAATTAATTCACCTAATATTTTTTTTTTCAATAAAATGACTTCAATTAATATATATATATATGTGGGGTTTTGGTGAAAATATTGATAGTGAGTAAGCCGTGGAAGGGAGGAGATTTGCAGTTGGCGTTCATGGAGGGGGAAGAGGGTGGGTTTGGGAGGGGAATAGATAGATGAGTTAGTGGGTAGAAGAAAGAAAGAGAGAGAGAAGATCAAAAAGTTAATGGGCCATATTGATTTATTGGGCAGTATTAGTGACATTTAAGAGTCAATTAATAGAAGGGTAATATTGGTATTTGACACTATTTCTTAAGAATTGTGCAAAATGTAAAAACGACATATATTTTGGACCAGATGGGGTATTGATTTAGATTATTAAATTACATGGATAAATGCCAACGAGTTATCACAAGGAGGCAATTGTCTCCCTTCCTTTTTTTAAACATGTGTTCATTTATCACTAACCAATTTTTAAATTATTGCCTTTTTCTTTTAAAATTGATATTTTGGGGCCCTTCTATTAAGAACAAAAAATATATTCCCTCCGTCCCACCTCACTTGACACTTAACAAGGGGTGGGCACAATAACTAAGGAAAAAAATTAAAAAAAAAATGTGTGGTAGAAAATGAAGAGAGAATGAGTGGGGTAAATACTAGTGTTGGTTGAATAAATTGAGTGGTGGAAAATGAAGAGATATAATGAGTGGTGGGGTAGAGTGAATATAATATTATAAAAAGTAGGCTATTTTTGGAAGTGTTAAATGAGTTGGGACGGACTTAAATAGAAATAAGTGTCATATGAGCTGGGACAGAGGGAGTATATTATTAAATACCCCCAACCCTTAAAATAAATTTTGGTATTCAATTATAAATATTTCATATTAAAAGTAATTTTGCCCCGTTAAAATTTTTCTAGTTCCGCCACTAAACCTAAGTTGATAGTATAAGGTAGACCAAGATTATTATGTAATTACAATGCAGTTTGATTGTCGTTGAATAATCGAATGTAATTGTAATTTATACTCCCTCTGACCCAGATTAATGTTCTTACTTTCCTTTTTGGTTTGTTCCAGATTAAAGTTCTTAGTTGCTTTATTACCATGGACCATGGGACCCACTTGTTATTCTCACAACAAAAACTCCCTACCCACTTTATCTCTCCTACTTTCTCTTACTTATTTTTTCATACTCACAATATTTACTTTTTCTTAATCTCCGTGTAAATTCAAACTAAACTAAGAACATTATTCCGGGACGGAGGGAGTATTATTCTTCTTCTTTTAAATGGATTGTTCCTGTTCATAAATATTTCAAAATCCATTCAGTTGTAGACAACTAGATAGCCATTCAATCAAGTGCCACTAGTAGAGATGGCTATAGGTGACCCTTAACCGGCCCGTGCTTACCCCGGGTCCGGTTCCGGTTACCACAATCCGGTTCCGGTACGGTTCCGGTCCCCCCTTTAAAATTATTGAAAAACAAGTGATTTTCGGTCCGGTTCGCTATTTATGTGAACCGTAACCAGCCCGGATGAATGACGGTTCCGGTTACTCCGGTTCCAGTTTATTCGCCGGTTTGCTCCAGTTCCGTGCTTATCCGGTCCGGTTTGGCCATCCCTAGCCACTAGCTTTGGATTCTATGAGGAGCAATGGCAGGTACTGAATCTGATGTCGGTAAGTCAGATTGCATAAAAGTTTATGCAGAAATTTAAATAAATTTTAATTTATTTTAATATTAAATATAACTCATATTACTATAAAATATATTCCCTCCGTCTCATAACAATGTGGACAAAATGAGTTTTGCACGGGAATTAAGGGATGAATAGTAATGGGTAGTTGTTGTGAGTGTGAAAACTGAAGTATGAGAGAGAAAGCGGGGTAGGGACTCCCTCCGTCCCATAACTATGTGCACAAATTACCATTTTTGTTGTCTCATTGATAAGTCACACTTTCCTAACATGGTAAAGAATCTTCACTATTCATTGTTAGAGACAATTATCCCACATCAGGAATTAACTAGCCAAGCATTGACTATATAAAGATCATGGGCTACTCCTCCCATTACCAATTGGTTTTGGGATGGAACCTCAGACTTTATCATAGTATCAGAGCTGGCCCCAGCTGCACGTGAGGGGGCGTGTTAGAGACAATTATCCCACATCGGGAATTAACTAGCCAATCATTGACTATATAAAGATCATGGGCTACTCCTCCCATTGCCAATTGGTTTTGGGATGGAACTTCAGACTTTATCATTCATCTCACTCATTCTCTCTCCTACTGTACTTTTACACTCACAACACCTATCAAGCTACTATTCCTTACCCCACTTTCTCTCTCATACTTCACTTTTCACACTCACAACAACTACCTATTACTATTCATCCCTTAATTCTCGTGCAAAACTCATTTTGTGCACATAGTTATGGAACTGAGGGAGTATACTGTAAATGTCTCACGCTATAATTTTAGTGAAAAACTGACAAAAAACGTGTTTTTTTCCCTAAGTTTACGTAAACGTCTTTTCTAAATGGCGATGTGACATATTAGTGATAAACCGAAAATTGTTTCAAAACAGGCGGTGACATTTTTGTAAATAACGTACTGTCGCTTATCGTAAGTACAATGGAAGTGTTAAAAAGTGTCAGTCAGCCATGTACACTGACACTTATTAAGACAACCGGTGGCACTTTTGATTAATGTTAGTGGCAACGTTTATAAGTGCTAGTGTATTGGCTGACACTTTTTAACACTACAGTGAAAATGTTTATAAACGTCAGTGTTAGGTTATTTCCGCAAGTGCACGGGTGTATGTAGCATAGATAGTGCAAGAGCGAGTCGATCCCACGAGGACAACTTTACTTATAAAATATTTTTGCTTAAAATAAGAAAATAAAGAAAAGATAATGATTGGGGGTTATAAAATTGTTTGTCACTAAACTAGAAATGAAATTGCAACTACTATAACTTAGACAAAAACTCTTATATTTTAAGGAATCCTCGGGATTGGAACATCAACAACATATATTCATCAACTATCCATGCTCTAATTAGATTAAAGTTTCATTTTAAAACAAGGATGGTATGCTTGGCCTACACTACTTCTCACGATCAAGCAAGTAGCGTTTGTATTCTCATACTAATTATGCCCTATCTCTCGATGGCCCATAATTAGTAAGAATCCATTAAGTTTTCTTTATGAAAATCAGCATACTTTCCACTCAAGAAGCATCCCTAAGCCATTACACTACTCTCGTGAGTAATGAACTTAGTTCTGACTATATGGATCCGCTAATCAAGGTTCTCCGATCAGTACTTCCCTTGATTAACTAAGATTCATACAAATCATGGACGTCATCATGGTTGTAGGCGTTAGAGTTTGATATAGTAGAATTGTTTAAGATGAAGAGAAGAATTTCAGAGCATGACTACTTAATAAACATAAATGTTATTGAGTTTCCAACCCCAAGAAAATGGGGGATTACTCACAAGCCATATAAATAACAACAAGAATAAGATAAAGAAGAAAAGATAGAAGAAGAGATACTTATTCTGAATTGAAATGAAGATAAAAGACTTGAAAAGAACCTCTGAATATTATTGATGAAGAACTCAGAATATTGCTCAAGAAAAATTGAATATCTTTCACAAATTCTGAGAATTTATTGATGTTTGAGAGTACAAATTTTCACTATAGTAAGTTTACAATGTTTTTCCATATCTAAAACTACTGATATCTATCTCTATATATAGGCCTTGGACCAAAGGAAGTGATTATTCCCGGATGCCTCCTTGAAAAGGTGCCTTTTGGAGAAGTCTGGAAAATTGCTGAACAGGGAGTGCTCGGCCGAGTCAAGGAAGGTGCTCGGCCGAGCAAGCCTTCGAAAATGACTTCTGCCTTTCTGATGCCTATGCTCGGCCGAGTCAATGGTGGTGCTCGGCCGAGCAACTGCTGGAACACTTTTATTCTTCAATTTTCTTTGTCCAGTTAATTTGCTCCTTATTTATTTGTTTCACCTTCCTCCAAGAGATGTCCAAAGCTCATAATAATGCTCCAAAACCTGTATTATATATAAACATACTACCAAGTGCATTATATCCGCATAATGAGATAAAATCAAATAGTTTAAGCTAATAATTACTTAAAATAAGGTAAATAAACTATATTTTTGGACCTTAAATGACTATAAAATAGTCATTTATCAACTCCCCCACACTTGGATCTTGCTTGTCCTCGAGCAAGTTTAAACATTTGAAAATAGAGGAGTGAAAACGACAATAGTAAGAAAAACAAAGAAGGTCATCAATGCTCCCTCAGAATATTGTTATATAAGGTATTGCCTTCATAAAATTTCTTCCTTTTAAGTTTTTCATCCCAAGAAATTTGTGAAGAAGAATGTAGGATGATATTGAAGAGTAAATAGAAAAGTTTGAATGCTAATATGACATGAATAAATTGTTGGTGTTGGTGCCCTAGGCACGTTTGTTGAACGTTGTAAGTTATCATGATAATAAAGAGATAATAGGATTATTATTGTGGCTCGTGTTTGCTTATAATAATCTCCGTCCCTAGAGCTTCTTAAGCACTAGTATAAAGGCTAAATGATCATGGGATGATCATGTTAGATTTATGGGTACTTGTTTGGAACAAGGTACTGGACATGACCCGCGGTATGAGATTTATGTCATGGTCGATGTCATATATAAATCTCATATTAGTTATGTCATTTGAATCCTTAGACATGAAGTTATTATAGTCTTCCACTTGATGAAAATTATGTTTGACATATTCAAACGCTGCCTTAACACGGTAGTTATAAAGGGCACGATTGGCATGATTGGATTCACGTAGGGAAGAATAATAAGCCAAATGGATTTGTCCCTCTTCGGAGAGATGTCAAGCTTGGGCCCCTCGAAGGAATGATGTTGGTGAAATGTTTGGCCAAACTCAAATGGATTGATTGGATCAATGTCATTTGGATTATCAACATATTCGGGATCGAGAAAAGTATTGAACAATACAAGTTGACTTGTTGACCATGACTTGTGTTCAATGACATCGTGGACAAAGGGATTATGACATGTTCTAAAAGGAATGCGAACTTGTATCTAGTTACACCATTTGGGTAGGTATGACGGTTTGCTAGAACCTAATCATATCTTGTGGGTTCATGTTTGAACCCATTGCCAACTTAGTGTAATCCTAGAGGGTCACACACAAATAGAACGAATCGTAAAGGACTAAATGGGAATTATGGAAAAATATCATTGTTTGGCTCTGGCACGGTCGTGCGCCTTAAAATGGCACGGTCGTGCCATAAATCCAAACCAAGGCAAACCTGTCGACATGATTGGCACGACCGTGCCAAATTACCAAGCACGACCGTGCCGAAAATGGGCGGCTGGGGAATTCACGCGGACTAGATGGCACGACCGTGCCAGATTGTAGGGCACGACCGTGCCAGTCAAGTCGGTCAGAATTCCTTGTTGCCTAATTTGGTGACGGGATTTAGGTTTCCTAAGTCCTTAAGGGTTAAGGATTAGGACCTATTTAAGGATCCTTTCAGCAGTCATTAAGCACATGATTATGTGTGCCTCCATAAGGTTTTGAGAGGTTATTTTCTTGTTCTAAAATCCAAAAAAAGTGAAGAACAAGAATATTCATAATTCCATATAGTTCTTACAATTGTGAAAGCGTGTTTCATAATTTGGTCTAGCAACCAAGATCAAGTGTTCTTGATATTCGTTCGTGGTGTGGATACCGCTAGAGGGTGAAACTTATCATCTTCATAGTTCTTGATTCTTGCTTTGTTCGTGATCAAGATTTAAAGCCTCCATCGAATTCAAGGTTGCAAAATCAAAGGCATCAAGGGTTAGTATTCTAGTATTCATTATGTTGTATTTGACTTAATCATATGAATGGATCTATGGGCTTTGGGTTTCATAAATTTTAAATGCTTAATTCCGCTGCGCATGTTACTACGAAACCCAACAGTGGTATCAGAGCCCCGTTCATGTTGATTATTTCAATGCTAGATCATGTTGTGTGTATATAAATTGTTTATGTGCCAAGCATGATATGAATATTGGATTATATGATGTTTATGTGTTATGTGATTTTATGTGGTTTATTGTTTTACAACTTTAATCGCACGATTCAATCGCAATAAATATTATGATGGATTCTGAATTGTTTGATTATTAATTCTGATTGGATCATGGTCTTAATAATCGGGGAAAGACAATTTTGAGACAAATTTTCGAACTTCAAAATTCTTTCTGATGCGTTTGGGCGACCGCACAAATCTCTCTGGGCGGCCGCACATGTTTGGGCGACCGCACAGGAGAGTTTGGGCGGCCGCACAGTTCACTAATTCTGTTCTGATTTTGGTTAAAATTGGAATTTGGAATATTCGAGAGGTGCAACCGAACCAGTAACAAAACCAGACTAGACTTGCTGATCTGGAATGGGCTTTGGGTAGTTGGTTTGAGTGTGGATCTTGGGGTTTGATTTTCCTATTTGTTTTAGTCTTGTGATTCCTAGATTGGTTCAAGTCTTGGATGGCTAATCTGCGTTCATCGAGATTGTGTTTCCTAAAATTGATCGCAATCAAAGTTTCAAAGATAAAACGAAGATAGAATTATGAAGAGTTCATAATTGCTAAAATTGAGAAACAAAGTTCTTGATTCAAAGTTTGGAGATCCATGTGGAATTGTGAATGCAATTGGCCTACGTTCATCGAGACCATCTATTGCTTAGTTTCGGCCACATGGACTACTTTCTTGGTCTCTTGAATTAGTGCGGGATTGTGGTTGCCTAACGGCTTAGTTCGACCGCACTTCTTGTTGTCTTGATTTGGAGATAATAACCAAAGTTGAAATAGTCTCATCCTCATAATTATAGAGAAACTAATGACACATAAATGTTGTGCTTAAATTAATAGAGATTAATTTAGTGGCTAAACTTGATGCGTAACATGTTTATCTTGTGTGCTCATAAATGTGTTGTATGCTATATGGTGATGAACCTTCAAGAAAGTTTTAAGTCCTTTTTGCCACGCCATGATTAAAACACTTGTTAGTGCATGGGCGATTTTAATGTGGGTTCGCCCTAGCGAGGTGCATTAACTTTATCTATATATGAGCAAGATGGATGATGTGGGCACGCCCTAACGAGGCACATCAACCATGCGTTTAAAATGGTTAGACTTAATTGGGCGTCAAAACAGTTTTGGGCCTTAGGCAAAAGATGAGATTAAACATGCTTTCAAAATTGGATCCCTAAGAATCATATGAGATATGATTGACAAGAAATTGTCTACCTAATTAATTTGATTTTGAGCGGTCCGCCTCCGTGGACTCAAAGTTAAATTAAAGTTGGATCTTAGCCCAATTTCAAAAGAATCTCATAAAAGGATCTAAGAGTCATATGATATATGATTGACAGGGTTGTCTACCTAATTAATTTGATTTTGTGTAATCCGCCATAGCGGACTTAAAATTAAATTAAAGTTGGATCTTAGCCCATTTAAATTATATTATACATTGGATGTATAAGACGGTTATATAATTTAGTGGGAGTATTTTTGGAAAATACATTATTTATCTCTTTAATGAGATTGGTACTTGTAAAATTTTGGAAATTTTTCATTGGTTGTAGATGACAACTAAAATCGTTGCGATTAATCCTTGATAAGGATAATGCTTCAAGAGAATGGTACAAACTTCATGGATTGGATCCTGAGCCTAAGAATCGTTCTAAGGCAAGAAGATGGGTTGTACATTCTTGATGGGCCTATTCCTAAAGAACCTAATGCCGGAGTAAACAATCACAAGAATCATGATTATGATTCTAGGAATGCGAGTTGTCTTATGCTCACGATTATGTGCTCTTAAACTCCAACAAAGTTTGGAACTTGTGGAAGCCTATTAGATAGGCGTGGAGTTGAGTTACATGTTTCAAAGAGAAATCTAGGCAAGAGAGGTATAAAACCATTATTGCATTCACTTCTTGCAAAAGGAGTAAAGGGCAACAAGTGAAACCACACATGCTTAAGATAAAGGCTACGTAGAGCATCTTGAGAAACTTGGTTGTCCAATTGGATTGGAGCAAGCCACGGATCTCATTCTTGATTCATTGTCCAAAAGTTATAATCACTTTGTGATTAACTATAACATGCTTGGAATGAACAAGAATCTCTCCGAATTGCATGATACGCTGAAAAAACTGTGGAGATGAAGATGGTGGAGAATGGATTCTCCAATGCTCATAGTTCATGATGGAAAGAGGTCAAATGCCAAAAAGAAAAGTAAGACAAGAGTTGTCAAACTTAAAGGAAACAATTTTGGTTATAATAATAACTCTAATAGATGCAATTTGGTAAAATGGCAATTGGATTGACCATTTACAATTGTAGTCAAAATTTTGGGTGATCAATAAAAGGAATGGTAGTGGGACTACCACTCGGAATATTTATGTTATAAATTATTCTTTCTAAATTTAATTATTGGGTATTGGATACCAGAATAATTAGTAAGATGAAAGACTACTTATAGTAAAGTTTTATCTACAAACAGTAATGATGCAATGGTTGCAACATTGTTCGTAGAACACTTGTAAAGTGACTTTACTGATGAAGTAGAAAACATTATTTTGCTATAAGATAATGAAGGATATTAATTTCTTATTTGGAATAAGAAAAGTGCTTTATTTATTATGATTTACTTCATTGTGTTATCATATAAATAAATCTTATATCCTAAATCTTGAAGAACAAAATAATAAAGACTATAACATAAATAATTAAAATTCTTTATGCATTATTGTTTTGATCAAATAAATGAGAAATGCATATCTAAAATTCCATGGGACGGAGTTTTAAGTCATATGATTTGGAATCACATGATTTATGCAAATCTTATTTACTTGGATCAAGACATCTTTTACTATGATTGGTTAAAAGGCTAATGTCTTAATTGACCTAATACATTTCGATGTGTATGGTGCATTAAGAAGAAATGCTAAAAGAGAATTTTGGTTATACTTGGTAAAACTATTCAAAAATTATGATTGGATCATGATAATGAATAATTAAACCAAGAATTTGACAGTCATCATTAAAGTTGTGAAATGGTTTCACAAATTAACTTCACTAAGAATATCAAATGATATGTCTGCGTGGGAGTATAAGAACCTTATTGGATACGATTCGTTGGATGACAAAGTCAAAGTGATCTTCCATTATTCATTTTGGGGTTATGTATTTAAAACCGCTATGATTATACTAATCTGAATTCCATCAAGAGAGGTTAAATGGTGAAAGAAAACTTGGTTTGTCTTTCATAAAGATTTAAGATGGTGAGACCCTTTTTGAAAGGAGTTGTCTGGGCACACTCACATTTAAATCTAATAAATATATTTTCATGGGATATCCTAAGAAAACTTGAGGATGATAATTTTACTCATAAGAAACAAATGGTTTGTTGACTGTGATGATACTTTTCTAGATAAGTGGTTTATCTCTAAAAGAATCAGTGGGAGTAAAATGTATCTCGAATGGTTCGAGACCTAGAAAATATATTTTAACCTGAGATGGAAGTTGAACAAGTTTTCACAAGGGGTTGTGAAAATCCGTTCAAGATATACAAGTACTTGCACACATGATAAAATACAATCTATTAGAAGAAATATTGGATATTTCAAGATAGAAAGTATTGAGGTAAAGTTCATTTAGAATAAAGTATTTACCACCTATCAAAGATGCAATATCAACTCCACATTTAGATTAATGGCTTGGAGTCATAAAATCTAAAAGGCAATTCATGTATAGTAATCAAGTTTGGAACTTGATCATTCTAACCTAAGGTGTAAAAACCAAAGGAGATGAATGACTTTTCTTGGAGAAAGACTTACATGGGTAGCAAGAAACTTATTAGAATTTTCATAGTCACATGTTCATATTTGGAATGTGAAATTTGACAAAATGATGTTAAAACAAGCGTTCCTCAACAGGAACTCACTTAAGGATGTATTGGATACAACCTAAAGGTTTTGATAGTCAAGAAAATTCCAAAAGGCATGAAAGTTGCGAAGATTCATTGGATGTATTGAAGCAAGCTTTTAGGAGTTGGAATCTCCGTTTTGATAAGTCATAGAGCTTGGATTGATCAAGAACGAAGATGAATCTTGTATATACAAGAAGATTAGTGGGAGCATGGTGCTATTCCTTATCTAATATGTGGATGACATATTGCTCATTGGAAACGACATTCCTATACTTTAATCTGTAAAGACTTGGTTAAGAAAGTGTTTCGCAATGAAGAATATGGATGAAGCCGCATTAGTCATTGGCATTAAGATCTATAGAGATAGATCAAGGAAGCTAAATGGTTTAAAGCCAATGTACATACATTGACAAAGTCATAAGAAGATTCTGCAAGGAAAATTCTAAGAGAGGACATTTGTCAGTGTTACATGGAGTTTCTCTAAGCAAGACTCAATGTCCTAAAGACAAAAGATGAGCATGAGAAAATGAATGAGATGCCATTTGCTTCGGAAATTGGATCCATGATTCCATGATAAGTACTAAGCCGGATATATCTAATGCTTGGAGCATGACGAGTAGATATCAATCCGACACCGGTGAGATTCACTAGATGGCTATGAGAGCGAGTCTTAAAGTACTTTAGAAGGACTAAAGATTCGTTTATGATCTATGGAGGGATGGAAGATAATCTCGGTGTATATGGGTACACAGATGCATACTTCCAAACTGACAAAGATGATAAAAATCGCAATTTAGTTTTATTAACAATAGTGAAGATGTAAGTTGGAATGGTTCCAAGCAGAGTACAGTCACTAATTCTACATACTAAAATCTAAGTATATTGCTGCATTGGATGCCGCAAAGGAAATTGTTTGGATTAAGAAGTTCATGGGTGAACTTAAGATGGTTCCTAGCATTGCTAATCAAATAGACTTTATTAGCAATAATAGTCGTGCTATTGATCAAGCAAAAGGAACCAAGGGCACATCCTAAATCCAAACACATACTTAGGCGTTTTCGTATCGTTCGAGAAATCGTTGATAAGAGAGACGTACATATATGCAAAGTACCTACTAATGATAACGTTACAGACACGCTAAACAATGAGACTTCCATAAAGCAAAACATGATGGTCATGTTAGGTCCATGGGTATTGGATACCTAGGGAATTGGGCCTAGGGCAAGTGGGAGATTGTTGGTGTTGGTGCCCTAGGCATGTTTGTTGAACGTTGTAAGTTATCATGATAATAAAGAGATAATAGGATTATTATTGTGGCTCGTGTTTGCTTATAATAATCTCTGTCCCTAGAGCTTCTTAAGCACTAGTATAAAGGCTAAATGATCATGGGATGATCATGTTAGATTTATGGGTACTTGTTTGGAACAAGGTACTGGACATGACCCGCGGTATGAGATTTATGTCATGGTCGATGTCATATATAAATCTCATATTAGTTATGTCATTTGAATCCTTAGAAAAGTTATTATAGTCTTCCACTTGATGAAAATTATGTTTGACATATTCAAACGCTACCTTAACACGGTAGTTATAAAGGGCATGATTGGCATGATTGGATTCACGTAGAGAAGAATAATAAGCCAAATGGATTTGTCCCTCTTCGGAGAGATGTCAATCTTGGGCCCCTCGAAGGAATGATGTTGGTGAAATGTTTGGCCAAACTCAAATGGATTGATTGGATCAATGTCATTTGGATTATCAACATATTCGGGATCGAGAAAAGTATTGAATAATACAAGTTGACTTGTTGACCATGACTTGTGTTCAATGACATCGTGGACAAAGGGATTATGACATGTTCTAAAAGGAATGCGAACTTGTATCTAGTTACACCATTTGGGTAGGTATGACGGTTTGCTAGAACCTAATCATATCTTATGGGTTCATGTTTGAACCCATTGCCAACTTAGTGTAATCCTAGAGGGTCACACACAAATAGAACGAATCGTAAAGGACTAAATGGGAATTATGAAAAAATATCATTGTTTGGCTCTGGCACGGTCGTGCGCCTTAAAATGGCACGGTCGTGCCATAAATCCAAACCAAGGCAAACCTGTCGACATGATTGGCACGACCGTGCCAAATTACCAAGCACGACCGTGCCGAAAATGGGCGGCTGGGGAATTCGCGCGGACTAGATGGCACGACCGTGCCAGATTGTAGGGCACGACCGTGCCAGTCAAGTCGGCCAGAATTCCTTGTTGCCTAATTTGGTGACGGGATTTAAGTTTCCTAAGTCCTTAAGGGTTAAGGATTAGGACCTATTTAAGGATCCTTTCAGCAGTCATTAAGCACATGATTATGTGTACCTCCATAAAGTTTTGAGAGGTTATTTTCTTGTTCTAAGATCCAAAAAAAGTGAAGAACAAGAATATTCATAATTCCATATAGTTCTTACAATTGTGAAAGCGTGTTTCATAATTTGGTCTAGCAACCAAGATCAAGTGTTCTTGATATTCGTTCGTGGTGTGGATACCGCTAGAGGGTGAAACTTATCATCTTCATAGTTCGTGATTCTTGCTTTGTTCGTGATCAAGATTTCAAGCCTCCATCGAATTCAAGGTTGCAAAATCAAAGGCATCAAGGGTTAGTATTCTAGTATTCATTATGTTGTATTTGACTTAATCATATGAATGGATCTATGGGCTTTGGGTTTCATAAATTTTAAATGCTTAATTCCGCTGCGCATGTTACTACGAAACCCAACATAAATACCATTGAATAAGAGCATATTGAGATAACCAAATGAATTTGTGGGACACAAGAATGAATTGATAATTAAGATTACTCTTTTAGAGTGCTTTGTGAAGAAATTTTTCATGCTTGGAAGTACATTTCTTAGACTAAGATTTTATTCCTTAACAAATATGTCCAAAATTTATTATGCTTCTTTGAATCACAAAAAGAGTAGGCGGAGGATGATAGTGGAAAAAGGCTATTGATTATAATGATTAAACGTGGCAATCGAGTTTCTTGTTTTTAAATTGTCACACTCTATAATGATAAGTTCATTTAGATATTCGAGTGGACAATTTACAAGAAGGTTATATTGATTTAGCCTTGAAAGTGGAAATGGAAAAGTTTTTGTGATTCATGAAAAGCATAACAATTTTGTAAATATTTGGAAAAGAAAATAAATGGGAGTTTTGATATGTACATACAAGAATGTTTTAAAAGTTTCACAAGAATATTGTATCCAAACTTAAATGCCCACAATTTCAATAATAATGTAATGCTTCTATTCAATAGGATTTAAAAGTTCATATTAATTTTGAAAATTTTCTATTTACCATCCAATACAATCCTATGTTGTTATTATCAAATTTCTTAAGAAGTAGAAGTTAGAAAGGTAAAAATTTTACTTTAGACAAATGATAATAGAGATAACATTCTCATCAACGGGAGCATTGGCTAAATATTTTTTCTTTTTTTTTATTTTTTTTTTTTTGCTTTTTTTTTTTTTTTTTGAAGATAAAACTACTAGCAATTAATTAACATATATAAAAAAAAATAAAAAAAAATAATACTAAAAACGAAAAAATAGGAAAAGAAATAAAAAAGAAAGATATTACTCCCCCACACTTAAATGAAACATTGTCCTCAATGTTTTAAAATAGGACAACTTTTAAAGAAAAACCTTGAGGAGGAGAAAAATAAGAAGATCAAAATGACAATATATAAAACAAAAATAATCCATCGGTTACCATCCCGATGATGCTTGTTTAAGGTCATTAGCTCGACCCCTTTCTTATAACTGGAATGGGCAAGGAATGGTATTGTAATGGCCTATTGTCCTTGACAATCCGCCATTCCATGCCCATTGGAATGATTGAGCTTCTGCGGTCGATACACGCACGCCACCCCGGTTTGCTTCCCTTCTTTGGTACCTTACCCTTCGGTATGGATTTTTCAATTTTATCTCTAGTAGGGCACTTATTTTTAATTTCACATTCCTTGCTCATAGATTCTAACATGTTAACACCGGAGCAAGGGTTCTTAAGATTTGGATTTTTTATTAATTTAAATCCTACTTTCTCATTCCCTACGTTTAAATAAAGTTTACCATTTTTAACATCAATGATTGCCCCTGCGGTGGCAATAAATGGTCTACCTAAGATTACGGGAATGTTATTGTCTTCTTCCATCTCAAGAACTAAAAAGTCGACCGGGATATTTAATTTCCCGACTCGACAAGGAATGTCTTCCATAATACCCACCGGAGTGTTAATGGAACGGTCCGCTAATTGTAAAGTTATTGTGGTGGGTTTGATTTCCCCCACACCTATTTTATTACTAACCGATAGCGGAATGAGGGTAACACTTTCCCCAATATCGAGTAATGCGTTCTCAACATTGAAATTACCTATGTTGCAAGGGATAGAGAAAGTGTCGGGATCTTTTAATTTTGGAGGAAATTTTCTTTGTAAAACGGCACTTACCTCTTCCGTTAGTGCAACAGACTCAAACTCCTCAAGTCTCCTCTTATTTGAAAGAATTTCTTTTAAAAATTTTGTGTAAGATGGCATTTGTTTTAAAACATCAATAAAAGGAACATTGATGTAAATTGATTTTAAAACTTCTAAAAATTTTGAAAATTGTTTATCAAGATTTGTCCTCGCCAATTTTTGAGGATAAGGTATTGGCGGATCAAAATTTTTAGAAGGTATTGGGGAGTCCGTCCCCTTTTCAACTTCCTTATTAGTTTTAAAAATTTGAGGAGTTTGACTATGGTTATTCTCGCTAAGGTTTTCTTCTTTTCCACTCCCGCTAGTTATTACATTAGCGTGCTCATCTCGCCTTTGCGTTTGACCGGGAAGGCTCCCTTGTGGTTTAGACGAAGCATTGGCTTGTTGAGAAATTTGGTTCTCTAGCATTTTACTATGCGTGACTAGATTATCGCACCTGCTATTTAATGCCTTTAAACTTTCCATAACTTCATTGTTGATCTTATCTTGTGTATTTTTATTTTCGACCATGAAGTCCATTATAAGATCTAACTTTGATTTAGGGGGAGGGAAATAATTATTGTTGAAATTTGATGTGAATCCCGGTGGTTGATTAGAAGGTTGAGGGTTCAAAACATTATTGCTCTTATAGGAAAAATTGGGGTGATTTTTCCACTCGGGATTATATGTATTTGAATACATACCCCCATTTTTCCCATAAGAGTTTACAAAATTTGCTTGCTCACTAGGGGTAGTGTCAAGCAATTCACAACCTTGGGTACTATGTGAGTTAGACCCATATAGTTCACAAAAAACGTTTACATTGGCCATGGGATTCACATTTAGATTTTCAAACTTTTTTAGAATCATGTCAACCTTAGATGAGAGGAGAGTAACAGCATCGATAGTGTACTTACTTGGAGTTCCTTGTGGTTGCTCCCTTTCATTGGACCATTGATAATGGTTCAAAGCTATATTCTCGATCAAATCATAGGCTTCGTCCACCGTTTTATTCATTAATGCCCCTCCTGATGCGGCATCTATGGTCTCCCTTGTCTTGAACATGAGACCGTTGTAGAATGTGTGCACGATCAACCACTTTTCAAGCCCGTGGTGTGGGCACATCCTTAAAAGCTCCTTGTATCGCTCCCAAGCATCATAGAGTGATTCGTTACTGTTTTGACTAAAGTTTGTGATCTTAGTCCGAATCTGAGCGGTCTTGGATGGTGGGAAGAAGCGTCCAAGAAACGCCTCCTGAACTTGGTCCCATGTTGTTAAAGAATTGTGAGGGACCGAGTTCAACCATTGCTTTGCCTTATCCCTCAAAGAGAAGGGGAAAAGGCGCATCCGTATTACTTCGGGTGTGACACCGAGAACTCGGGTAGTGTTACAATACTCCAAAAAGGATTGGATGTGAAGGTGGGGATCTTCAAGTGCCGAACCTCCAAACTGGTTGTTCATAACCATGTGTAGGAGTTGAGGTTTGATCTCAAAGTGGGCTGCGTCGGCATTTGGTACTACTATGGGTGTCCTAGTTCCCGGGGTACTCGGGTTAACGAAGTCCCGTAGGGTTCTAGGTGGAGGTGTAGCGGGATCTCCTTCTCCGTTCTGTGCCATATTTTCTTCAAGTACTTCTCTTAGTCTCCTCAACCTTTCGTGAAAGGTTCTTTCAGGTTCCGGATCAAACTCTTCAAGTATGATTCGGGCTCTTTTCATATACTCCGAGAGTACCTAAAGAAAAAAAATTTAAAGACACAAATTTTTCGAAGGGATGTTAAATAATCAACAAAAATTAAAAATTAAAACTAAACTAAAAACAAAAAGCAAAAGAAAATTTTTTGAAAGTAAACCGTTGTCCCCGGCAACGGCACCAAAAACTTGTTAGGTTATTTCCGCAAGTGCACGGGTGTATGTAGCATAGATAGTGCAAGAGCGAGTCGATCCCACGATGACAACTTTACTTATAAAATATTTTTTCTTAAAATAAGAAAATAAAGAAAAGATAATGATTGGGGGTTATAAAATTGTTTGTCACTAAACTAGAAATGAAATTGCAACTACTATAACTTAGACAAAAACTCTTATATTTTAAGGAATCCTCGGGATTGGAACATCAATAACATATATTCATCAACTATCCAAGCTCTATTTAGATTAAAGCTTCATTTTAAAACAAGGATGGTATGCTTGGCCTACACTACTTCTCACAATCAAGCAAGTAGCGTTTGTATTCTCATACTAATTATGCCCTATCTCTCGATGGCCCATAATTAGTAAGAATCCATTAAGTTTTCTTTATGAAAATCAGCATACTTTCCACTCAAGGAGCATCCCTAAGCCATTACACTACTCTCGTGAGTAATGAACTTAGTTCTGACTATATGGATCCGCTAATCAAGGTTCTCCGATCAGTACTTCCCTTGATTAACTAAGATTCATACAAATCATGGACGTCATCATGGTTGTAGGCGTTAGAGTTTCATATAGTAGAATTGTTTAAGATGAAGAGAAGAATTTCAGAGCATGACTACTTAATAAACATAAATGTTATTGAGTTTCCAACCCCAAGAAAATGGGGGATTACTCACAAGCCATATAAATAACAACAAGAATAAGATAAAGAAGAAAAGATAGAAGAAGAGATACTTATTCTGAATTGAAATGAAGATAAAAGACTTGAAAAGAACCTCTGAATATTATTGATGAAGAACTCAGAATATTGCTCAAGAAAAATTGAATATCTTTCACAAATTCTG
Source organism: Campanula takesimana (assembly GCA_026119855.1). Taxonomy (NCBI): domain Eukaryota; kingdom Viridiplantae; phylum Streptophyta; class Magnoliopsida; order Asterales; family Campanulaceae; genus Campanula; species Campanula takesimana. The sequence continues at coordinate 705,461 of JAOWBW010000447.1, read as the reverse complement.
AGAATTTATTGATGTTTGAGAGTACAAATTTTCACTATAGTAAGTTTACAATGTTTTTCCATATCTAAAACTACTGATATCTATCTCTATATATAGGCCTTGGACCAAAGGAAGTGATTATTCCCGGATGCCTCCTTGAAAAGGTGCCTTTTGGAGAAGTCTGGAAAATTGCTGAACAGGGGGTGCTCGGCCGAGTCAAGGAAGGTGCTCGGCCGAGCAAGCCTTCGAAAATGACTTCTGCCTTTCTGATGCCTATGCTCGGCCGAGTCTATGGTGGTGCTCGGCCGAGCAACTGCTGGAACACTTTTATTCTTCAATTTTCTTTGTCAAGTTAATTTGCTCCTTATTTATTTGTTTCACCTTCCTCCAAGAAATATCCAAAGCTCATAATAATGCTCCAAAACCTATATTATATATAAACATACTACCAAGTGCATTATATCCGCATAATGAGATAAAATCAAATAGTTTAAGCTAATAATTACTTAAAATAAGGTAAATAAACTATATTTTGGACCTTAAATTAAATGACTATAAAATAGTCATTTATCAGTCAGTTCAAATTACTAGTATTTTGTAATATTAACATTTACATTTACTTACGATGCTTGCTTTGCTTGCTAGTTATTTACAAAAATGTCACCGTTTTTTTTTTTTTTTTTTTTAAATCGAATTTCTATACCTTGCAAACTGCGGGAATCGAACTCATTTCCTTGCTCAAGGAGATGTGATCCACCACCCAACCCCCAACTTTATTCTCTTCTAGAGAATGACTTATCATGATTGATATTTTTGACTCCATTCCATTATAGCAACTTGACTACATCATCAGGTGCTTTGATATTATTCATAATCACTTAACTTGCCACCCAAAAAAAGCACCCACCAAATTGTATATCAAAATCATTTCCCAAAGCATCTTGTATGACTCTAATGCTCACTCCAACATATGTAAAGACAAAGATGCCCATTTTTTATTCAATGGCGTCCGAATTTCAAGATTTTACTTATTACCACTATAAAAAAAAAAAAAATGACTAACCCCTTTAGTAAATTTTTCATTTAAACATTTTTGGAACAATGTTTTTATTAGTAGTCTCTATTTATTGAACACAACTTTTCTTTAATAGTTGTTGTGAGTATGATAAGTGGGTCCTATTATTTTAAAAGTATTAAAATATTTCTTTTTTGGGATTTTGTAGATTAAAGTGGGACAACCAAAATAGCAAATTTTGTAGATTAAAGGACGGAGAGAGTATTTTTTTAGTCGTTTGTGTAATGTGCGGAGGGGCAGATTTACTGTTGTGCCTACCATTGCCCGGGCAATGGTAAAAAAAATTATTTATTTTTTTTTTTTTGCAAAATAATGTTGTTTTTATATAAAGAGCCTCAGATTTGAACAAAACAACTTGTGTGGCATAATGGTTAAGTTGTTTGTCTAAGATTCCAAGTGTGTTTGGGTTCAAACCCCTTTAGTAAAAAAAAAAAATTTCCTTTTCTCTACACTCCTAGCTTTCCTCTCATTCTTTTAAACGTGGCTTTTCCCATTTAGTAAAACTTAATTAGCCTAATTTGATTTTTTGTCTCTCAATATTATGAGCTTGATTACTAACAAGATTTTTCTCTTATTTTTATTGCCTTAATTAGTACTCCCTCTGTCCCTAAATGAGTGTCCATTTTCATAAAATATTTTTCCCAAAATGAGTGTCTTTTTTTAACATAACTTTGTCCCTAAAATGTTTTTTTTCGATTTTTTTTTTCACCGGTCTCTTTATACGTGTAAAACTAAATGATTGGAAATGAGATTACAAGATTATATATGAATCTTTGCCACCAAATTGTACAAAGAGATGAGATTTTCAGAAATTTGGACACTCATTTAGGGACAGAGATAGTAGTAATATTGATTCTCTTTTTACTATTATTACAATATTTTTGAAACATATACATTTATCACTAGTTTTGGTGAATTATTTTATCGTTTTCGTTTTATATTTATGTATGTAAACGTATTGAATATTAGCTTCGCGCTTTTTTTTCCCTTAAAGAAGAGGCAACACCAAATATTTTGGTGTAGATCCGCCACTGAATGTGCGGTATATATTCAGTACTCCCTCCGTCCCAAAACACCTTGCACACTTTTGAGGATGCACGGGAATTAAGGAATGAGTATATGTATTCAAAAGTATTGTGAGTGGAAAAGAGGTTGTGAGTGTGATAAGTTGAGTGGGATTTACAAGTGGGGCCCAAAAGTAAGTGGGTGCGTATGACAAGTGGGGTAGAGAGAATAGAAAAACAATAAATTTTGAACATTTTAGAAAATGAAACTTATCAATGAGACACCTAAAAAGGAAATAAATGCAAGGTGTTTTGGGACGGAGGGAGTATGTGTCATTCTTTTTCTTTAAATTGTTTGAGTTGTGTGGCCAAGTTTAGTTCTTAAAAATGGGGCTCACCAAACCTAGTGATCTCGACTCCCTCTTGTAAAAAGGTTAGCATAGTAAAATAACACTACTAGAAAGTAGCTCATTACCCACGAAAAATTACCCACGGAACAGTAAAATGCTAGTTGCAGCAGTTGCATATTTATGTTAAAAATGGACTATATTTCAGTGGCGAAGTATATCTTCACTAGAGTGATAATAATACACAGTATCTGATATATCAGCCAACAACACTATGCAACAAGAAGATTATATCTCTATCGCAATCCCAGAAGAACAAGAGTATTATGATTCAATTGCCAATGAATGGATCCAAGCCATTTCAGGTAATGAATCTATTAACACACACACAAATAGAGAAAGACGAATCGAAGAAGTTCCACCTCTTCTCCTACGAAGCGAAAAGACGCGTAAAAGAGATTATTACGAGCCCTTCGTGGTAGCACTTGGTCCGTACTACCACGAAGTGGCTGAACTCCAACAAGCAGAGAGGTCAAAACTCACGACCCTTCAACTCTACGTATCAAGCACCGCAAAGGGTTCAAATTATTTCGCGGAAAAGGTTCAAGATGTTGTTGGAGAGGCTAGAAAGTGCTATCCTGATGGTTCAACTGAGAAATACGATGATTCGAAGTTTACTCGGATGATGCTACTTGATGGTTGCTTTGTTTTGTACTTTATTGAATGTTTAACACATAGGAGGAAGATGGCCATGTTGTTCAATGAGAATTTGGGTGCTGCTGGATTTGCGAGTATTATTCGCGACATCTTGTTGCTTGAGAATCAACTGCCATATATAGTTCTTAAGGTGTTGATGGGATTGAAATTTGAAGATGGAGGTGAAGCCATGCTCAATACTTTCTTTAATTACTTGAATTTTGGAGAGTTGTTCTTTAGAGGGAAAGATGTGCTTCCTAGTGAAGATGAGAAGCAACCCCTTCATCTTCTTGAACTTTATCGCGCATCTTTTCTCTCATTTTCTCGTCCCAATTCTAGTTCTAGTTTTAGTTCTGGCTCTGGCTCTGGCTCTGGCTCTGGTTCTGGTTCTAGAAATTTTAGTTCTGGTTCCGGATCTGGATCTGGTTTGAGTTCTGGTTCTGGTTCAATAGGAAGACCACTTAGTAATGTAAAGTGGGAAGAATTGAAGAGGAATTATGATAAGAACGACGAGCTTAACTACATGAAGACGAATCGGTCATTTCCATCCGTCACGGAGCTCAAGGCAAAAGGTATCCGTTTTAGGCCAAGGCACGACGAATCTTCGACAGATATCAAATTCTACTCAAGATTTTTATACGGACAACTCGAGCTTCCTAGGAGGGTTATCACAATGAGTAGCAAAGCAATCATCTTGAATATGATTGCTTACGAAATGAGCCCTCGTAACCCTAATGACTTTAGGGTTGCGACGTACATAAAGTTCATGAAGTCGCTCATTGTTCATCGTGATGATGTGAAGGAATTGCGTACAAAGCGGATACTGATTCATAGTCTTCGCGGAGATGAAGACGTGGCTAAGATGTTTGAGGAGATTGAGGTGCCCGGAGTGAACGTGTTCATGTTTAATCGGTTGAAGCGGAAGATTGATATGCATTGCCATAGCTTGGCAAAGACATGGCTTGGTGAGTTGAATGCACTTTACTTTACTAGTCCGTGGAGAACTGCGGCTTTGTTTGGTGCTCTTTCTCTTCTTTTCTTGAGTTTTCTTCAGACTTTCTTTACTGTTGATCCTATTCCTGATAAGTCCATGGAAGAACTTGTTAATATTCTTAAGAATAATAGCAAAATTCATTGAAATTATTTCTTTGTATTGATTTTGTTTGCCTCTGGTTCTTGTGTTCATTCTCTCAGGGAACTTGCATTTTATGTGTAAGAATCTTAATGTGGATTCAATTACAATGTGTTACACAGCCTAAAGATTTTGATGGAATATATTGTTTAAATGGTACTACTACCTCTCTAGCTCGATTAAAAGCAATTTCAGACATTTATTTTGGGACGAAAGAAGTACCATTTAAACATAATGGTCTTTTATTCTTTGATAAGCTATAAAACTAAGAGAGTAAGAGATTGAGGGTTTTCTTGCCTTTATTATACTGCAATAATCTTAATTTTGAGTTTGTACGTTCCAGTGTTCTAAAAAAGGTCCGTCTAGGCGCTAGGCGTTCATGAAACGCCTAAATCCCGCTTAAAATATTATAACAATTTCTGAATTCTTGACCCCACTTAAGTCCGTTTAGACCCCGCCTAGGCGCTAGACCCTGCTGCGGCGCCTAGCGACCGCCTAGCGCTTTTTAGAACATTGGTACGTTGTTGCAGTGTCATATTTAATCCTTTGAAAATGAAAAATGAAAATCTGTGATTTTATTCTAATATTCACCTGTGTTCAAACGCCTTTTTGAATAGTATTGCTCATCTACCTCAAGATATGCTTCATCTAGACAAGTTCAAACAAATGTGGTCAAGAGGTACACTTCCCCTCAACAAGAAACTTTCTAAAAAATTATTTAGACTACACTAAGCAATGGGCTGGAAATACAAGTAAACTTTCCAGATCACAGAAAAATGCCATTTACTAAAGGGAAGAAACTAGTGCGTATAAACTAGCTCTGGGAAAGCTCACGGCTCCGCTTTGAGGCAGCAACAACAGCATTCATCAAGACTCCACGAAATCCGGCTTTTTCCAGCTCATGAATTCCGGCAATGGTGGTCCCACCGGGTGATGCCACGTCATCTTTTAGCTGACCTGGATTCTTACCGGACTGGGTCGCCATAGATGCTGCTCCTAATACCTGCATTCACAAATTCCACTATTTCATTTCTGGAACAGAGTCCAGTGGACAATATCTAGTTATGGAGTACTACTAGATACTCCTCCGATCAGATAATAACTGTCGTAGTTGACTTGTCAAAATTATTTAGGGATCCCGCGTACTTGTTTGTACATTGCTTGTACAACGACAAATTTCAACTAAGATTATTTTCTTATTTAGAAACGTGACACTTATATTTTGGGCAGATCAGAAAGAAAAGCATTAAGTTTTATTTTGGGATGGAGGGAGTATTTGTTTTTCTATGCAGACTTTAACTTTTTTTTTGTTTCTGTTAAGCTTTATAATCCAATCATATCTATCCAGGCTTAATTCTGTCAGAATAACCAACACAACTAATGGCATTGCAGCTTGAATTTACTGGGAGATAAAACTTACAAACAAAACGAACCGCTACAAAAACTTCAATATAAGTTATATCAGATTTTGCATAACGTCAATATACCACAACACATCCCTTTCAAACAAAGGGCTGTACCACCACTAACTAGCTTACTTCTACTTAGGTTCAAACCATCACAAAGACTGACCAGGAAAACCAATGAGATCATCTTGACCAAGAGCAAATTTGAAAAAAATTAATAATAACAATAAAAAAAAAATTGGACAGTCATTTTGGGACGGAGGAAGTAGTTTATGTTCACACTACTGCCAACTCAAGGTTTCAAGCATCAATCAGACACTCTAGACCTGGAAAAGGACTCTAAAGTCTCAAAATTTGAATCCATTGGGGCCAATATCCCAAAATTGTTATGCATCTGCCTCGGGTGAACTATCATGTTATGCATAGCAATCCCACCTGAATCTTCCACAAGACCAGTGGCGAAGCCACTTGAAGCCCATGGGGGTCATCCGACCCCCTTGATTTTGGAGATGTTATTTTTACCACTTTTAAGTCTAAGAAAATAACAATTTTACTACTAAAAACAGTACTCCCTCCGTCCCAGTTTCAAGCTGGATGTTTCTACTAAACCATCAAATCAAAACTGTACAAACACCAAGATAGATGTAATAAATTATTAAAAAACTACATCTCTGAAGAAGCATAACTTTAAGGCAAGAATAAGCAAATATGAAAAGATTTCCGTTAGCAAATTACTTACAGTTTGAGATGCTAAACCAAGTGCAAGATCGCGTGGTAGACCTGCAGCTACCCCTCCGTCAGCCAAAGCTTCTATTGCCAAGAAAATGTATGCAGGGCCACTGCCACTGAAAATTTTAAGAATAGCATCTTGTTACAACAGGCTACTCATGGCCCCGAAGGTAATAACATACAAACATGGCTTATTTCTGATTATCACTTTGTCTAGTTATTTTTAAGCATTGTCAAACGGCACATACCTGAGGCCAGTTATAGCATCAAACAGCTTCTCATTGGCTGTCCATATCTTGCCGATGGCACCAAATAACTTGGATATAATTTCACCATCTTCTTTTGTCGCCGACAATCCCAAGCTCATAACTATAGGCAATAATGTATCAAGATAATATATTATATAGAAGCCTATCATGGAACTCAAAACATGCTATAGAGGAGCCTCGGAGTATATTAAGTTCACAAATATGTGGAAATTTGTATTATTTTTGAAAATAAATTAGTAAGTTCAAGGCAAATAGATGGTTTTGTAATGAGTAAAAGTAGGAGGCAATGGTGCTTAATGAATTGGTTATATCAAGAGCTCAAACCCTCCTCACTTATAAATAAAACCACAACAACAACAACAAAGCCTTAGTCCCAAAATGATTTGGGGTCAGCTAACATGAATCCTCATATGTCATTGTGAAAGAAAAGAACTTAAAAGATAATAATTACCAACAGATTCCATACATTTTTGATACATTTGGAAAGCAGATAGAAGAAAATGGGAATCAAAAGAACATTATGGGGAAGGCAACCAAGGATCATCTGCAGGATCCCTCAAATGCATCTTGTTCGCAGAGTAGTTTTCTAGGTTAACATTTGTTTTTATTCCCAATGAAAACAATAACAGTAGAAAAGTACTATCTAATCCCTGAGAAAAGAGAACAATTGGTGACTAATGTACAAGTTTAATACACATATTCCTAGAGCACATGCTGTAGAGAAGACACAGTATGCATTATTCTTCACTCTTCAGCTACACTTTCCAGAAACTAGAGTTCCTAGGAAAGTTCCCACAACATGCATGTAGTCTAGTCTCAGATATCTAATTGCATGTTCCGGGAAGTAAGAGAACAACAATATGGTAAGTGCAATATTCTTTAAAATGTTTCACATTTTATTCTCAATTAAGCTGCAATTACTCAGGTGAACTCCCAGGTTATAGTAGTGGACACAGAAATAGAGGAAATTCTTGAAAAAAAAAATTGAATCAGTAGAGTTTGTTGTTCTTCGATTTCTTCCCTTTGTTTATGGATAGTGGAAGAAATTTATTACAACGAAGACATAGTGCACTTACAGAGGACAAGCTGTCCTCCAAGAAAGAAAAAAAAATGAGGGAAAGGTAGGAAAAATTACAAAGCAGTCTAAGTAGACTTCAAAAACAAAAGCAAACAAGTTGAAATACCCAAATTAACACTCCCTCCATCCCGGAAAGTTAGTCCCACTTTTTTCGTTGTTACACTATTATGTATATCATCAATAACAAGTTTAAGATTTTCATTAGGATAATTAAAAGTAACCTAAATTATTACTCAGAGTTCATTCAAACTAACAATGAAAAAAGAGGGACTAACTTTCCGGGACAGATGGAGCAAATGCTTATGCTCCAATCTCAGATCTAGTACGTCACAGGTAAACTCTGAAGGCTCCCAATGGTGGGTGTGATGTGTCCATAGAGAACCAAGGAATAAATCATCCCTTTAAGCCAGCATTGTCACTGTTTTCGTAATGGGGTACCATATAAGATCGAACAAAACAAACACATATGATGCAGAAGTAAGAAAACACTGCACTAGCAGCTGTAAAACTTTCATGCACGAGTTGCTCAAATTCGATTTTTTTCGTAGTTTAATGCGCAGTAAAAAGCAGTTAATAGCCAAGGAATAGAGAACTAAGAGGAGGGAAGCAGGAAAAAGAGATACCAGATGCCGCTTCGCCTACAGCAGCAGGGGTATTTGGCATAACCCTAATGAAACGGCCATGACCTGCCCACTCCTGGATGAAACACAATAATCACTACAAGTCTACAACCATAAGGAAAAGAAATAGGTACAAACATTCAACACCCACAGCAATAAACCCCTTATATCTAATTAGATACTCCACACGCCATCATCCCCTAAGTTCTTCTTATGACATAGTGGATGGGGAACAGCTCACACCAGATCATTTTACTCGATCTAGTGCATGGATTTTATATTGCATATGGATGGATGCTATTATTTTTGTTTAATCGTCCGTATCCAAATTCGAGCAAATGACCACATTCGCATTAATGTAATAAGTCGAGCTCTATTTTTGAAATGTACATTACATTGCCAATCAAATCAACATTTCGCCACATAAATGTAATAGTCAAAATCTAGTGCAGGCCAAGCTAAGTCAGTTTGATAGTACAAGCCCAATCAAACCCAATTAGGTCCAATTACTTCTTTTGATGATTAAAGCTTCAAACTTAACCCTCAAAACAGCTCAACAACAAAGCTTTAATCCCAAACTGATTAGGGACCGGCTAACATGAGTCATCGTAAGGACTCGTTACTGAAAAGGTGTGATTAACCCTCAAACGAGTAAAAGAGTAAAAGAGTAAAAAAAAAAAAAAAAAAAAAAAGAAAGAAAGAAAGAAAAAACATAGTATGGGAAACAACGGGTCACAAATTGGGAAAACGGGAAAAGGTAAGAGGATGAATCTACGCAATAGTCCGGTCAACTTCCGCTCCCATAAGCACTTTTCAGCCAGCTACGTGATCCCACCCAACGACAGGAAGAGGGGACTTAGCTCAGGGAAACGAATGAACTGTAATTTTGTTTTATTGAAGACCGGGTATTCAATTTTAGAATCTCAAATTCAATATAGGCATTCTTTTGTGTCCACTGAATCGTTGATTGAAGATCAAATAATCTTATGCGTCTCTGTTCATCTCTTCTTCTTTCTTCTACTTTGGGCATGGTCTTGGCTTCCTTGGTGGGAAGATGGTCCGCACCGTGAGGTAAATGCCGTCACAGCCATTATTCTGGGGTACGTAAAGGCATTAAGGATGTGAATTCTGGTCAAACAGATATATCAGCCTGTAAAGATAATGTCAAATGGACATTCTTTCTGGGACTAGCTTTCCGGGATGGGGTAAGTAAGCAATCAGTTACTACCTTTGTTCCACTAAAAGGGACATTCTTTCTTCGTCGGAATTCTCTAATCAGAAAGTCAGCTATGGAAAGATAAGCATCAGTTCCATAATGTCTGAATCTAAGCATGGTGCAGCGACAGGAACTCTAGAATCTTTTTAATAAGGGTCTAACATTTAATCTTCTATGGGATTGTGTGGTATTTATCACTCTATTTGGACAAAGCCTTGGGGATGCTTAAGACAGTCGCTGCCACTGATTCTGCAAGAGGTTTGCTCTTCTCTAGGTCTTTACCTTCAGCCATTTAATTGGGTTCTTGGTTTGGTCTGTTTCACTTTATTGTAAGGTGAATCTCTTATCTACATTGTACTCCCTCCGTCCCATTTTACGTTTCAATAAAAATTGGGCACAAGGATTAAGGAGGCGAATGTTTTTATTATAAAATATGGAAAGTGGGGTAGGGTGTTGTGAGTATAGAAAGTGGGGTAGGGAATAGTTAGTGGAAACTATTGCGAGTATGACATGTGGGGCCCATTAGATAAATTGTCACTATTATAAACATTCCTTTTTGGTTTTTGAAGTATAAGGTGGGACACCCAAACGAAAAGTTTTTGAAGTATAAAATGGGAAGCATACTTTCTATCAGTGACAAACATTTATCAACATTACAGAGATAAGCAAAGCATAAAACGGAATTCCACTCAAACTCCATGCAGATAAAAATAATACTTTCCTTATAATAGTTCAATATTAAAAAGCAAGTTTCGCATCTAATAACTATCGAACATTCTTATACAGACTACTCGAGAGAAGCAGACAACTTCTGTTCCAAAAGCAGATTGTTGCAAGGCAGGACGTGGGGGATACGGGAGAAGAAAGGGGTTGGTAAGGGTTTCACTAGAAAAATAAATATTAAAAGTTAATAAAATTGGATTCAATCGTGCCTCCCTTAACTTTATTTAATTATCAATTCTGACAGGTTTTCTTATTTATTTATTTTTCCTCCAAAAGGCAGTGAATATTTGATACTACTCCCGAACATTTAAAAAAAATAAGATATACTCCCTCCGTTTCATGAGAACTGAGACTAAAGGAAATGGCACAAGAACTAAGGAATACTAATAAAATAAGGAAAATGTGTGGTAGAAAATGAAGAGAGAGAATTAGTGGGGTAAATAGTAGTGTTGGTTGAATAAAATGAGTGGTGGAGAATGCAGAGAGAGAATGAGTGGTGGGGTTGGGTGAATATAAAATATTAAAAAGTTTGCCATTTTGGGCAGTCTCAATTGAGGTGAAACGGACGAAAAGGGAAATAAGTCTCAGTTCTCATGAAACGGAGAGAGTACCGTCAAACATTATCAACCAAGCATAGAAAATAATGAACATGCAGAATAGGCTCCTCTATCCAGCATTGCCTAAAATTGGAGAAAATGAGGTAAGGTGCTCAAACCTGCAGATCTTTTAATTGGACACCAGCAACAACTGAGACTAGAAGTTGCTTTTCTGAAAGAAGAGGCCTCAACTGCAAGACCACATCTTTTACTGCAATGCAAGAAACATATGACTATAAACGGATCTAAAGGAAGAGGCAGAAAAATAAAGAATCATCCTTCACATCTAAAAAAAGGACTAAGATAATGTACCAATATTTCACAATGTACATAATAAGCTAAACAGAAAGTTGTACACCTATTGAAACCAACTTTTATAAGTTGTATAGTTTCACAATCAAATCACACCTCAAAATTCAACAAAAGTGAAGAAGTATGTTTCTAGTATGTAAATCTCTCTTCTCAACAGTATGTTCTCTTGGTCTGATTTTTGTGCTAGGTTCAGATGTAGAACTCCATATAAATTCCATATATGATATAGTAATACGGAACATATACAATGGAAAGGGATGCAACAAACTTTAAACTTCTTACGAAATCAAGCCTGTTGAAAAGGATTTATGGTTTCGAAAACGCTCAACGAATCTTGTTTTGCTCTTGCTAAGAGTTTTAGATCGACAGACTGAGTGGAAAACATGTGAAATACGATTGCAGATGCTGCTATAAAACATTTACATGAAAATGACCTCAAACAATAGTACAACACCAATAAATTCATTTCTAACGCTCAATCTGGAAATAAGAAAAAACAATTGACTTCTCTTTTTGGATTCAGAATACATTGTGTTCCTATAGTCCTTCCACTATATACACAACGACAGTGGAACTGTTATAACGTCATCACTGGCACACACACACTAATTTTTGCTTATGACAGACAAGGCACTTACACAATCAATTGCTATAAGCCATTGTCATCAAGTGCAGAAGTCAAAGCAGCATTATTAGCTACTATAAATGATCAATTAGCAATATAGAAATAGACAAAAAGCAAAAACTTGTATTATCTTTTTCTACTTTGTGATGTGGGCACTTAAAGAAGTATAGAAACATGCATAGGCAGATAAAGAATGGTGTACCCAGACAATTAAACATCTCAAGGTTCCACATGAAGAAAATTAGCAATACGTAATCATAAGTCATAACTAAGCACGAAAAATTGCAAGAGAAAGTTACGTAAGGTCTAGGCAGCAAAAGTCATACCGACTTGAGGTTTCACCGATAAAATCACTACATCACTGTCCTTGACAACCTGATAAAAAGAAGGTAGATATTATGGGGAAACAATATTACCTAGCAACAGGGTATTTTTGAATCACATCAGAACCCATGAATTTAATGAGTTCAAAAGTAATAGATAAGCATTAGTAGGAATGTCATGTCCCCTTAAATTTTGAGCTCAAGAAATAAACAGGGTGGGTCTGTTCTGTGCTGAACAGTGAATTGTCATTAGACACATATTGAAACTTAAAATCTCCAACTCAATACCTATTACCAGTATAGGTGATCACATTTTAGATATCAGATCACAGGACAATAAAATGCCTCAGAACACAAACGAGTTATATATATATATATACTCAATGAGTTTTGCTGATACTTAAGATAATAACTGGGGAAAACATCAAAAGAATAATACTTCCCTATGATTTTTGTATTATACGTGCGTAATTTGCATTCAGCGGTTGACATATATAGGCTACTGTAAGGTGGAATGTTGAGACTGGGATGGCATAGACAAAGGTGAAAACAAAGGAAGGAGGAGATAATGGAAACTTCAAAGAGAAAAACTACAAGTTTCAGTACTTTTTCGCTTTTGTGAGATCGTCTGCATTATAGAAGCTCTCATTGTCTTCTTCTAAAATGGAAAGAAATGATTAATTATGTGGGCTCCACCAACTCCTGACACAAAGTTCAACACAGGTTTAACTAAGCATCTCAGGAATTAGATCCAGAAACATATTTTGCTTTTGAATGTAACAATTTATCAGCATATCAGTTTCATTTTGGTTTACACCCATTCTAGTTCTCCCTTAACAAGCCTGGCAAATGACTACAGATACTTTTCATCCTTTACAACGTCGCAGATATTATTGGATCTTTTTATCATTGCCTTCTTATAGTCCACAACCCAAATGCAAATGTGCTTTATGTATTATCCAATGATATCATTAGCACCACCTCTGCTAATACAAACACCCTAAAGTTACATCACCAAAAGCCACACGTCTATGCGTAGCATAACTCATGAACAAATCCAACACAAATATTAAATCACAGTTTCACATACACACAAGCACACTCATCATTTCTTTGTTTTGCCATATTCGCCAAAATGCATATAGAGAACAGCTGACCACCTCCAAGTCTAGACATTGGCAAAATTTATTTCCTTAGTTTTAAAAAATGTGATATTTTTACACTAAAATTATTAAAATTATAATTTTTGACCCCTTTCTGCTACAAAATAATTGGACTGTGCTACAATTTTGACCCACATTAATGTGAATTTAGACTACCATCGTACCATGTGCCACTTCCTACTTTATGCTCCATTTAAACCCCTTAAATGAAATCCTAGCTCTGCAGCTACCAAAATCAGAACTAAGAGAACGATGAGATGAAAATAATACTAATCAGAAAATGTCACTATACCAAAATAATATGAATAATTTGTAGGAAAAGTACCATAAAAATAGAGAGTAAATTGAATGAATTTCAACACAAACATCCACACAGACACACACACTTAATGTGTTGTGACCTAGGGGTTGTCAGTACCTCGTCGTTGTGTTTGAGAACAGTGACACCGAATGATTCGAATGCCTCACGGCGATTCAAACCAAGGTGAGCGGTCTGGATCCTCGAAGCAGGGAGAACGCCCGATTTGACGACGCCTCTAGCAATACTCTCGGCCATTTTTCCGGCTCCGATGAACCCTAGTTTGTACGTATCGATCGGAATCGGGACAGCCATTGCGTGGCGGAATCGGTGGATCGTTTCTCCGGGGGTTTGTTAACGCAACGGAGGCGCCGCAGTTCTTCTCTAATCTTGTTTCCTCTTTTTGGAGGGAAAACGATGTATGTCAGACGGCTTGTTTTGTTTGCGGTAACGAAGAGGGGATAAATTGATGTTACCTAGTACTCAAAATACTACTTCCCCCATTCCACAATCACAATTCACGATTGTACACTTTAGTTAACTGAATTTGTCATCTTGTTTCAATGTTATCCAATTTGTGTTTGTTATAATATGGTTGCTGAATATGTCATTTTGTTGCACTCAGATATAATTTGGGCGAATTACATTTTAGGCCCCTAAGTTTGGGGGTCGTTCCTATGATGGGCTCTAAAGTATCTCCGTTAGCATTTTGGGCCCCGAAGTTGTCATTATGTTAGCATTTTAGGTCTTTTAACCAGTTTTGTAAGAAAAACCCGTTATATGATCGCGTGCCACACACATGCCACCTAACGGAGGATAGTTTGAAATTGATTTAACTTATAGGGGGTTTACTGTACATTCTTAAATTTAATGGGCGTAAATATTAAAAATTCTTTTCCAAACTCCCCTCATTCTACACCCTCCCACACACAGACAGTTTTTTTTCCTCTTTCTCTCTCTAGTTCCTCACCGGCGACCCCTCCCTTCTCCGGCGACTCTTTTACTCTCCCTCCGTCCTCCGCTTCCCTCACCTCCGACCAAACTCCGACGACCTCTCTCTCTCATACAGCCACACTCCCGCCACTTTATCCGGTGTCGGCGACCCTTATATGGTCGTCACGTGGCCGATCTTGCAGCCGGCGACCATCTTCCCCTACATCGGCGACCTTTAATTCCTGTCCAAGTTTAGATCTGCGAAACCCTAGCGCGATCTACTCATGTCTTCACCGACGTCGTCTCCAACTTCGTCGCCGGTAAATCCGAAAATCCCAGATCTGGGATTTTGAATTATTTTGGTGTTTTGTTACATATTGAAAGCCCCACTGTTGAATTTCTTGGGGTTTTCCTTCTTGATTACCCCATTTTCTATGGGATTTTCTTGGATGATTTTGATTGGTGGTGGGAGGGCAGCGGCGGCGGTGGTGTCGGCGGTGGTGGTGAGATGGTGGTAGTATGGAGGTGATGGGTTCGTGGCACATAGAGTGGTAATATGTGGTGGAGCAGATTTTTTTTATTTTTTATTTTTTTTGTTTTGAAAGATGGTAGAGCTGATTTGCTTGAAAAGTTAATATTTATTTAAGGATATTAATCTAAAAACAAAAAAACACATTTTCTACTAAGAAAACTATAACAATGTCTAAAAAATAAGTATAATAGTGACAATCAACATACTCTCTCCGTCCCACCCGAATTAAGATTTTTGGGTTGGACACGGGGATTAAGGAAAAAGTGTTAGTGGAGTAGGTGTTGTGAGTATGAAAAGTAAGTAGAAGAGAGAAAGTATGGTAGATAATAATGAGTGGAAAATTGTTGTGAGTGTGAATGTGGGTCCCATTAAATAAAACATTTCCATTTTTGGGTTGTCCTAATTCGAATGGGACACCCAAAATAGAATTTTGTCCTAATTCGAGTGAGACGGGGGGAGTATTGACGAATATTATATTATATGAAAAATTAAATCAGTTTTTTAAATAATTAAACTCTTTTTTTTTTAGAACTCATTTGTGATTTTTTAAATTTGGAAAAGAATTTTTAATATTTAAGCCCATTAAATTTAAGAATTTGCAGTAAACCCCCTATAAGTTAAATCAATTTCAAACTATCCTCCGTTAGGTGGCATGTGTGTGGCACGTGATCATTTAACGGGTTTTTCTTACAAAACTGGTTAAAAGACCTAAAATGTTAACAGAATGACAATTTTGGGGCCCAAAATGCTAACGGAGATACTTTAGAGTCCATCATAGGAACGACCCCCAAACTTGGGGGCCTAAAATGTAATTCGCCCATATAATTTTGATTAGCCCGTTAAAAACCTAACGAAAGTATGTTATGTGCCACATATAGCATATTTAAGGGTATTTCTGTCTTTTTATGCAAAGGTTTTACACGGGAAGCAATTGTTGGGTGCTGACATTTCAACTGACCGAAGTCCAACTCCGATCCCATGTAAGACCTTTGCATGGAAAAGATGGAAATACCCTTAAGTATGTCATGTGAGTGGCACATGACATACTTTTCGTTAAGTTTCTAACGGACTAACTAAAATCACACATGATTGTAACGAACACAAATTGGATAACCAATTGAAACATAAGGACAAACACTCAGGTAACTAAAGTGCAGTTTGCCCATTTATAATCCTTCCTTTCTTCTCGAATGATGGTTTTTATTTTTTGTTTAATAAATAATTTTTTAGTAATAATTTTAAATCAAATTAATTGTAATGATAAAAATTTAAATTTTTTATTTATATATCATCATAAATATTATCAATAATAAGTTTTAGATTTTTATTAAGATATTCAGTTAACCTAAAATTATTCATCAACAATAACAACAACAAAAATAAAAGACGAATCATCATTCGACATAATGAGTACTTATTTACTTAATGAAATGTAGTTGTCGGACTCATAATATCTACTCCCTTCGTTCCAGAATATATGTCCATTGTTTACTTTTTAAAATGGCAAAAAATATTTATTATTTCTCCCGCTCTTTCTCTCTAATACTTTACTTTTATACTCATAACACAAATCAATTTAATATTCACTGCCACATATTCTCTCGCCTACCTCACTTTTCATACTCACAACACTTACATCACTTCCACCATTTTTTAATCTCCATGCATATGAGTGGGTGGACATATACTCTGAGACGGAAGGAGTATTAATTTACTAATTTTATTAAGTTTTTTATTTCTTACCTCGCTTTTCATATTCGTAACTCACACTCCCTCCCTCCCATTCGAAATAGGATTCTTGGTCTCGACACGAGAATTAAGGAATACTAATATTTTATTAAAAAAAAAACTTTCCATTTTGAGATATCCTATTTGGGGCAACCATTTAGTCCATCATCCTAATGAAAACTACCACCTAGGGCGTGGAATTTGCAATATTACCACCTAGTCCAAGGGTTATTAAAAGGACATTCATGCCCTTACTAAATGATGAAAAATTAATGCCACTCCCTCCATCATTTCACTTGCTCTCTCCGACCACCATGACCACCTTTGCCCACCCATCCCAACCTTCTCCGGCGACCATTTTCCGACGTTCTTTTTCCAGCATCCATTTTTCCGGCGACTTTTACAGCGACCATTTTCCCGGGGACCATTTTCCGACGACTTTCTCGAGCGAATTTTTCCCAACAACCATTTTCCGGCGACCAAAATCAATGTAAACGGTCGACCACCACCTCTAGCAACCATATTCCGGTGACCACCATCTCCGGCAACTAGACAACTGATAACTTACCAGTAAGTTCTCAGTTGTCAACTAAACAACTTCGGCGATCAAACAACTGAGAACTTATTAGTAAGTTATCAGTTGTTAACTAAATAACTCTGATGACCAACTCCAGCGTCTAAACAACTGAGAACTTATCAGTAAGTTCTCAGTTGTCAACTGAACTACTAAGAACACGATCACTAACCCTAGTGACCAACTCCGGCGACCAAACAACTGTGAACCAATCAGTAAGTTCACAGTTGTCAACAAAAACTACTAAGAACACGATCGAATCCGGCGACCAAACAACTGTGAACTAATCAGTAAGTTCACAGTTGTCAACTAAAACTACTAAGAACACGATCGACTCCGGCGACCAAACAACTGTGAACTAATCAGTAAGTTCACAGTTGTCAACTAAAACTACTAAGAACACGATCTACTCCGGCGACCAAAAAACTGTGAACTAATCAGTAAGTTCACAGTTGTCAACTAAACTTCTAAGAACACGATCGAATCCGACGACCTAACAACTGTGAAATAACCAGTAAGTTCACAGTTGTCAACTAAACTACTAAGAACACGATCGACTCCGGCGACCAAACAAGTGTGAAATTATTAGTAAGTTTACAGTTGTAAACTAAACTACTAAGAACACGATCGACTCCAGCGACCAAACAACTGTGAACTAATCAGTAAGTTCACAGTTGTCAACTAAACTACTAAGAACACGATCGACTCTCAACTCCAGTGCAAAACTAAACGCGATTACAACATACATAACCACCAAACCAAACAGCTAAAATATGACCAGTTGACCACCAAGCACATAACCACCAAAACATTCTTCATACTTTCTCAAAATTAAAGATACCCATTATTCAATCACAAAATTGAACACAAACTCACATGTAACACACACACACACACACAAAAATTTGAGATTTAAACCAAATGTAGCAGCTAGAATCTAAGCCACAAACACATAATATAATACTTTCAACAAAAAATTAACATCAAGCAAAATGTATTAATCTTGTTCCCGTCATGCACACTAAAGGGAGAGAGAGATAGAATCGATCTGCTGGATTTGTGCTGCAGCTGCAAGATCGGTCAGGGTGCGACTGGATTAGAGTTGTCGGCATGGAAGAAAGTGGACGGAGCAGAGGGTTCGCACTAGCTAGGGAGAGAGAGAGAGAGATTGACGGGATCTGTTGGGTCGTCGACGTCGGAAGAGAGAATCGCCGGAGGAGGGTGGTGGGAACTGATCGACCTGAGGCAGGTAGGGTAGTGAGATGCTCAGATCTGGTCGGAGAAAGGAGATGGTCACCGGAATTTGAATTGACTGGACCCGTTGGGTTGTCGTCTTCGGAAGAGAGCATCACCGGAGGAGGGTGGTGGGAACGGATCGACCTGAGACAGGTAAGGTAGTGAGATGCTCAGATCTGGTCGGAGAAAGGAGATGGTCGTCGGAGTTGGAGAGGAGGTCGCCGACGATGGGATTGTAGAGAAAGAATACGAGAGCAGAGAGTGCGTGTTAAAATGCGAGGAGAGGGGAGATGGAGGTTTTATTTGGATAAGGGGTAGTTTCGGGATTTGATAATATTAATGGACCCTATGGTAGTTTCATATCAAATGTTGTACTAATTGGTAGATGGAAATATTGGGTTGGACTAGGTGGTAGTTAGGCTTAGGATGAGGGACCCTATGGTAATTTTCTCATCCTATTTTGGGTGGGACACTGACAATGGCAAAACGTCTTATTTCAGAGTTGGTCTTATGATAAACGTGTTTTTCCTTAAGGAATGGGAAAATATGTTTTTTTTTAAAAAAAACACGCGGCCGCTTGTTTTAAAACAGGCGGTGGCATTTTCGTAAATAACTGTCAAGCATCGTAAATGACAAGTGTTAATATTACAAAGTGCCAATAATTCAAAGGGACGTTTATAAACATTGGAACTGACACTTTTCATAAGTGACAGTGGTACTATTAAAAACTGTTATTCATTATACTGACTAGGGATGGCCAAATCGGACCGGAACCGTCGAACCGGCCCAGAACCGGAGCCAAAAAAACCGTAACCGCCATGAACGTCCACGAAGACCGGAACCGTTTTGGATAAGGGCCGGTTAAGGTTCAACCCCCAAAAAAAACCGTGAACCGGCGGTTCCGAACCGCCCAACCAAACCGTGAATCGGAACCGTCTGAACCGTCAGTAAAACCGTTAAAAAAAACCATCAAAATCATTAGATTTCTAACATTTTCATCAGAATTAACCGTTACTAATGGAAGGTTGATAAGAAAAGTTGTGTTTTGACTGATTTTTTAGCCAAATTAAATGAATGAAAATAATAAAAATTTGGTTGTCCCCCTCATTGTAAATTTACCTTTAATTAATAAAATTTAACGCGTACCGTCCCTTTTTTCTTTTTTATACTATCATTTATTTTATTTTTTTCTATGTTCGTTTTTCAATATAATGTTGATTTAGCTTTTTTTTTAAAAAAAAAAATCACTTATGAAATAATTTTTAAGTTGTTTATTCATTATTGTATGATAAAAAAAAAGGGTACCGCGGAACCGTACCGGAACCGGATTGTGACAACCGGAATCGGTGTAACCAAGGGCCGGTTAAGGTTCACATAAAAGCCGAACCGGAACCGGAACCATCATTGGCTATCCCTAATACTGACACTTATAAACATTGAAACATACACTTATCATAAATGTCAGTGGTAGTGTTAATAAGTGTCGGTGTAAGTGGCTGACAGTTATTAATACTACCACTGACACTTATGATGAGCGTCAGATATTTACAAAAATGTTACCCCCTGTTTTAAAACAAACAACTTCTTGTTTATTACAAAAATGCCACGCGCCATTTCGAAAACACGTGTTTCCGGTCTCTTAAGGAAAAACACGTTTTTTTACTACATTTACACCTTATTTCGGGTGGGACGGAGAGAGTATTCTGTTACTAATATTATACTCCCCCCGTCCCGGTTTAAGGTTCTTAGTTTGACTTTACACGCTTATTAAGGAATCAAGGCAAATTTGAGTCAAGAATAGTAGTGTGTGGGAGATATAATTGTCCATTCATAAAGCAAGTGGGTGAAAAGTAGATGGGTAAGTGATTTTTTTTTTGTAATATATGAACTTTATGAGGACAAGGATGTCCAAAACTGACGCAGCACGGAAGCGATAGGTTTCGTGATTAGCGCACTAATCACAAGATTTCACAAGCGATGAAACCTCAAACGCAATAAACCTTGGAATCCACCAAGAAATAGAGATAAATCTCCAAGAACAAAGTTCAATTGATAAGAATAATAATGTAGCCCTAAAACAATGAAAAGAAAAGAGTATTTATACTCCTAACAAAATAACATAACCTAAATAAAACATAAATCCCGAAAATAGCCCAAGTCTTCACGAAAAATGAGAAAAAACACAATCTTTAACTTTTTTGCGTAACGACCACGCGGGCGCCTGGTTACCCCCAGGCGGGCGCTCCAGTCGGCAGAACGATAAGCCATTTTGGAAATTAAATTCAAGCGGGCGCTTGGACCTTGGCAGGCGGGCGCTCGCTATGCCGCTGTGCTGGAATTCTGCCCGGTCTGCTCCTACATCAGTCTCCTCCACCTCTAAAGAACTCGACCCCGAGTTCTCACTAGGATAAAGAAATCCATCTGCATGGTACTCATAAATATCCGCAACATTGAACGTATTGGAGATATTTAAATCATCAGGAAGAGCCACCACGTAAGCATTATCATTGATCTTGCGAATCACTTTGAATGGCCCATACTTGCGAGGTTGTAACTTCTTATACGTCCCAACAGGAAAACGCTCCTTGCGTAGAAACACCATCACATCATCACCAACCTTGAACACCTTGGCCCGTTTCTTCTTGTCAGCAACAGCCTTATTCTTCAAACTTGTTGCCTCCAATCTAGCCTTGACCGCCTCCTTGACAGCTTGCACATCACTAGCCATATTTTCAGCCGCTTGACTCATACCCCGACCCTTAGGTAACGGTACCAAATCCACATGCCTAGGAGTAGAAGTATAAACCAGAGAAAAAGGTGATTTACCCGTGGCCGAATGCACTGCACTGTTGTAAGCAAACTACACCTGCGGTAAAGCTAAATCCCACTGCTTCGGTTTGTCCCCACAAACACTTCTGATCATATTCCCCAATGTCCTGTTAGTAACCTCTGTCTGACCGTCCGTCTGCGGATGAGCTGTAGAACTCCGATTAAGCGCTGTACCAAACATGCGCCACAAAGTAACCCAGAAATGACTCAAAAATTTGGTATCCATGTCCGAAGTTATGGATTTAGGAACCCCATGTAGTCGGACAACCTCTCGAAAGAACAACTTCACAATATTAGTTGCATCCGCAGTCTTCTTGCAAGCAATGAAATGAGACATTTTAGAAAATCGATCCACCATAACAAACACAGAATCCACACCTCGTTGCGTACGAGGTAAACCCAACACAAAATCCATAGATAAATCTAGCCATATATCATCAGGAATAGATAAAGGCAAATAAAGACCAGTATTTTGAGACTGACCTTTAGAAACCTGACAGACATAACAACGCCTGACAATAGAACCAGCATCCTTCCTCAGTTGAGGCCAGAAATATCGCTCCTCCAAGCTAGCAATAGTCTTGTCTCGTCCCAAATTCCCACTAAGACCTCCACCGTGTAAGTCTCGAATCAGCTTCTCTCGTAGAGACGAAACAGGAACACATAAACGATCCCCCTTAAACAGAAAACCATCCTGAATATGAAAATCTGCACTAGGATGTTTACCCGCACACTTATACCACAACTCCTTGAAATCTGCATCCTCCTCATAAAGATCCTTCAGCAAGTCAAAGCCCACAATTTCCTGAGACAGCGTGAGCAACAAAGAAGCCCTTCTACTCAAAGCATCGGCAACCTTGTTCTGAACACCTGATTTATGTTGAATAATAAAAGGAAATTTCTGTAGATAACTAACCCAACGAGCATGCATATTATTTATCATTTTCTGACTATGCAAAAATTTTAAAGCAAGATGGTCAGAAAATAGAATAAACTCCCTCTGAACAAGATAATGCTCCCACTGTCGCAAAGCCCGATATACTGCATAAAACTCCTGATCATATGTACTCCATTCTGTCGAGCCTCACTCAACTTCTCACTAAAGAAAGCCACTGGTCGTTTTTCTTGTGAGAGAACAGCTCCAATCCCTACACCACTAGCATCACACTCCACCTGAAATATCTTGTCAAAATCTGGTAGTGCAAGAACTGGTGCGGTGCAAAGTTTTTCCTTGATGAGAGCAAAACTCTGCTCTTGCTCAAAACCCCACTGAAATTTACCCTTTTTCAAACACTCGGTGATAGGTGCAGTAATGGTGTTAAAATTACGTACAAATCTCCTGTAAAATGTAGCTAGACCATGAAAACTACACACCTAGGTGACCGATGTGGGGGCTGGCCAATCCCGGATTGCCCTCACTTTCTCTTCATCAACCTGAATCCCATCCTCACCAACAACAAAGCCCAGGAAAAGCAATTTGTTGGTGCAAAATGTGCACTTCTTAAGATTGATATACAACTGATTATCTTTTTAAAACTGCAATACTTGTCTAAGGTGTTCCAAATGTGCAGTTCTATCTATACTATAAATCAGGATATCATCAAAATAGACTACTACAAATGAGCCAATAAAAGGACGAAATACCTGGTTTATCAACCTCATAAAAGTGCTAGGGGCATTAGATAGCCTGAACGGCATGACAAGCCACTCATACAGTCCATCCTTGCTCTTGAAAGCTGTCTTCCACTCATCCCCAGGTCTGATCCGAATCTGATGGTACCCACTGCGCAAATCCAGTTTTGTAAACACCTTAAAACCAGATAACTCATCAAGCATGTCTTCCAAACGAGGGATAGGAAATATATACTTGATGGTGATCTTGTTGATGGCTTTGCTATCAACACACATACGCCACTGATTACCCTTCTTTGGCACAAGAAGGACCGGTACTGCACATGGGCTCATACTCTCCCTGATAAACCCCTTCCGCAGAAATTCCTCAATCTGCTCTCTGATTATTTCATTCTCCTTGGGACTCATACGATAATGTGGGAGGTTTGGCAAACTAGCTCCCGGAATCAAGTCAATCTGATGCTCAATGTCCCTCATAGGAGGGAGGTCATTGGGTAACTCATCAGAAACCAATTCTTGAAAACCTGCAAGAAGTTCTTCAATATCCCTTGGTAACCCAATCTCCACACTGACAGAACCCATCAGCCCTTTTATGATTATCGGACAAAAATACTCTGCCTCTTCAATAGCTTTGGTAAGATCTTTCTCGTTCTGTATAAGCATCAAGACCGGTTCATTTTTCTCAACCTGCTTCTCAAAACGCAGAACAGGAGATATATCAATTTTATGATTATCCCATTTAAACATCACTACATTATCCTTACCCCGATAAGTAATGTCGTGGTCATATTGCCATGGGCGACCAAGCAAAATATGACAGACATCCATAGTTAAATGATGAATGAGTTTTTACTCATTCTATTGGGTCCTTTTAGGCTTAATTATTGCTTTGTTCTCAAGCTTTTGTTATTTGATTAGGTTCTTTTTGTGTTTTTGTTGTGTAGGGTGGTTATGTGCTCAATTTAGAGAAATGGGGATGAAAAAGAGCTTAATTGATCGAAGTTGGGAAGGCCAGGGGCTGTTGTGAAAGATTGCTGAAATCCAGGGACCAATCTGCCAATTCTGAAACTTCAGAGATTTAAATGACCAAACTGCAGCAAAGTGAAAGTTCAGGGACTGATTTGGAACTTATGAAAATCTGGGGACTAAACTGCAAAATCATGAAACTTCAGGGACTAAAGTGCAATTTCGGAATTCAGCCCTATTTGAGCCGAAAATCAGCCACAAGCAGAAGACTTAGATTATTTTTAGTTTTCTTTTTATTTTAGGATTTTGATTTTATTAGTTTCCTTTTTCCTTTTGATTTCTTTTTTCTTTTACAATTCCTTTTTAGTTTAGGTTTTAGATTTATTTTTTCCCTATAAATAGTAGACTAGGTTTTTAGTATTTTTTATCAATCATGTAGCTAATTAATATTTTGTAAGGTTTGCAAGGTTGGAGAAATTTGTTTTTTGTCTATGAAGAACAATTTCACCAACTACGAATTGGAGGTAACTTTTTATCAATTTTATGCTTTAATATAAATCGTGTATTCTTTCTCATTCTTGTTCATCAAAATATTCTTCTTGCTAAATTCTTTAGTTTCAATTATAATTTAAGATATAAGTTGACTTTAGAATTATTGGGTATATATTGCTGCACTAGCGTGGGTGATTATACGTTGACCATTGTTTTGATGATTAAATTCAATTGAGGACCTAGCGGAAGTCAAAAGGATTTAGGTTCAAGTGTTCTTAAGGGCTTCATGAATTTCTTGCATGTTGTATAGACCTAGCGGAAAGTATTAACATAAAGGAAATAATAGGATTGCAATCCGGCGACCGGACCGTCCCAATTCTTACTTAAGTGAACGAATCCATGAATTGAGATTGATGACTTGATTTATCATAGCATAGGGGAGATGATTGTGAATCTATATTCCGCAATCCTATCATTATATGCTAGTTCATGTTGATCATTTATCTTTTATTTTATTGTTTTTAAAATAGTTAAATAACTTAGAGTTAATCCAAGTCTCTGTGGTTCGACCCTTGTGTTTGCATATAGCTATGACGATAGCTCGTGCACTTGCGAGGTATTATAATTTTGTCTATCATTAAAACATCACACAAAACCTCCTCCTTGTAGTACTTGCCAATAGAAATAGGGACCCTGCAAGTCCGTGTCACCCTAAGTTCGGAGCCCTTATTCACCCATCCCAAGCTATAAGGTTTCTCATGAGGTTCAGTTTTTAATCCCAGGAAATCAACCAATTTCTGCGACACTAGATTTTCAGTGCAACCATTATCAATAATCAAATTACATACCTTGTTCTTTACATAACAGTGTGTTCGGAACAGATTCTTTCGTTGTCCCTCATCCTTGGAAGTTAGTAGCATCTGTTGAAGCACCAATCCAACTCGCTCCTCAGATTCCTCTTCAGCGAATTCAACCCCTTCATACTCATTATCATTATCCTCGTCGCCTTCCTCCTCGCTTCCCTCTTCCAGAATTGCAGCAGTTCGCCTAGAGGGGCAAACATTGGATCTGTGACCCTGTCCATTGCAACGAAAACACTTATCCCCTGTTGGTTTAGCATAAGGATTAGCTATTTTCTGTGCTGGCGCCTTGCTTCCCGTGGAACTGCTAGTATTGTTAGTAACCTTAGTCTGCGAGGTTGAGTCCTTACTCGTAGTCCCTTTCTCCTTATCAGTCCCTGCTTCAGAACTACTCTGTAGAGCCCATTTGCGAAAATGAGGGTTAAAATTCCTCGTACTCGACTTTTCCATGAGTTCGGCTTTCAAAGCCAGCGTGGAAGCGTCCGTCAAATTCCACACCAGATGCAATCCCATCTTCTCATGTATGGAACTTTTAAGGCCATTAATATAACGAGCAACTTTCTGATCCTCAGACTCCTCAATATCAACCCGTGCAGTATACCTCTGAAATTCCGTAGTATACTCATCAACTGTTCTCTTGCCCTGCACACAATTGAGATACAGTTTGTACAAGATCTGCTCATAATCCGCCGGTAAAAACCTCTCAGAAATTAGCTGTTTCATACGCCTCCAAGTTTTAACTGGCCCCTTTCCTTGCCGTCATCTCTGTACTGCTAGTTTATCCCACCAAACTGCAGTAGTACTCTTCAATCGGATCGCCACCATCTTTACCTGTTTATTTGCAGGTACTTCCATAACATCGAGAAAACGATCTACTTCATTATGCCAATCTAAGAAATTTTCAATCCCCATGGTTCCATAGAACAAAGGAATATCAGTCTTAATTCTATAATCATGGCGGTTTCGATTATTACCTTCAACTGGTTCTTCATCATCAACCTCTTCTTCAGAACTGGACTCTTTGTCATCCCGATTCTCTGCCCGTTGAGGACGTCGAAGTGGATTTCGAACTGGATCAACCCTGTCCCTCTCACCCCTACGGTCCTGATTAACGTTTTGACCCTGTTGAGCGGCCACCAACGTAGCAATCTGTGTTGTTAAGGCAGCGACAGCGTTGGTAATTCCATCGATATCCGCCTTTGTAGCCTGATCTCCCATAATGATTCAGTATGATGCAAAAGACAGGATATGGCCTGCTCTGATGCCAACTGACGCAGCACGGAAGCGATAGGTTTCGTGATTAGCGCACTAATCATAAGATTTCACAATCGATGAAACCTCAAACGCAATAAACCTTGGAATCCACCAAGAAATAGAGATAAATCTCCAAGAACAAAGTTCAATTGATAAGAATAATAATGTAACCCTAAAACAATGAAAATAAAAGAGTATTTATACTCCTAACAAAATAACATAACCTAAATAAAACATAAATCCCGAAAATAACCCAAGTCTGCACGAAAAAAGAGAAAAACGCAATCTTTAACTTTTCTGCGTAACGACCACGCGGGCGCCTGGTTACCCCTAGGCGGACGCTCCAGTCGGCAGAACGATAAGCCATTTTGGAACTTAAATTCAAGCGGGCGCTTAGACCTTGGCAGGCGGGCGCTCGCTATGCCGCTGTGCTGGAATTCTGCCTGGTCTGCTCCTACATCAAAAACACTATTCATCATTTGCTATTTAAGGAATAAATTAAGCAACTAAGAACCTTAAACTGAGACATTCCAAAAAGGAAAGTAAGAACCTTAAACTGGGACGGAGGGAGTACCCCCTTTTCAAAATTAATAATCACTCTCTCCATTTATGTTTGTCCCAAAAAATATAGTCATATTTCTAAAATTAGTGAGTTAACCTGATTGAACTTCCAAAATTAACCTTGTTAGGAATACATTGAGTAATACATAGTTGCTACAAGAGGGGGTTTAGTGGAAGTAATAATTTAACTTTACTAAGGGCAGAAATATGACAATATTTGTTTTCTCCTTTTTTTTTGACAATGTTTTAAGTCATGAGTCAAGGAAAGAGACTGAATCAAGTGTGAGACCAAACGACAGTATTTATTAATATATTGGAATAGTTAAATAGGACTATCATTATTTAATTCTCATTTTTTTTTTCATTTTTGGTTCAGTTTTTTATAAGACAACTAGAGTATTAATAATAATGATTTTACTCAATAATAATTGAGTAAAGCAAAGCAGAAGTAAAAACAGAAATGGATTTCTACTCTAAACAACAGACTCCAGTTCCAATTTTATTACGTTACTTCCATTTGGTGGGTTATCAAATCAACCTTCCCTAGTCCCTACCTCTTTCGACAAAAAACCGTGAACCGGCGGTTCCGAACCGCCCAACCAAACCGTGAACCGGAACCGTCTGAACCGTCAGTTAAACCGTTAAAAAAACCATCAAAATCATTAGATTTCTAACATTTTCATCAGAATTAACCGTTACTAATGGAAGGTTGACAAGAAAAGTTGTGTTTTGATTGATTTTTTAGCCAAATTCAGTGAATGAAAATAGTAATAATTTAGTTGTCCCCCTCATTGTAAATTTGCCTTTAATTAATAAAATTTAACGCATACCATCCCTTTTTTCTTTTATATACTATCATTTATTTTATTTTTTTCTATGTTCGTTTTTCAATATAATGTTGATTTAGTTTTTTTTTTTAAAAATCACTTATGAAATAATTTTAAGTTGTTTATTCGTTATTGTATGATAAAAAAAAGGGTACCGCGGAACCGTACCGGAACCGGATTGTGACAACCGGAACCGGTGTAACCAAGGGCCTGTTAAGGTTCACATAAAAACCGAACCGGAACCGGAACCATCGTTGGCCATTCATAATACTGACACTTATAAACATTGAAACAGACACTTATCATAAATGTCAGTGGTAGTGTTAATAAGTGCCGGTGTAAGTGGCTGACAGTTATTAATACTACCACTGACACTTATGATGAGCGTCAGATATTTACAAAAATGTTACCCCCTGTTTTAAAACAAACAACTTCTTGTTTATTACAACAATGCCACGCGCCATTTCGAAAACACGTGTTGTGTTTCCGGTCTCTTAAGGAAAAACACGGTTTTTACTACATTTACACCTTATTTCGGGTGGGACAGAGAGAGTATTATGTTACTAATATTATATTCCCTCCGTCCCGGTTTAAGGTTCTTAGTTTGACTTTACACGCTTATTAAGGAATCCAGGCAAATTTGAGTCAAGAATAGTAGTGTGTGGGAGATATAATTGTCCATTCATAAAGCAAGTGGGTGAAAAGTAGATGGGTAAGTGATGTTTTTTTTTTGTAATATATGAACTTTATGAGGACAAGTAGGGGTGGCAAAATGGGTGTTTTGGGTGTACCCATTAAAGTTAAAATATCCGGATATCCAATGGATTTTTAACTTTAATGGGTAAACCCAAAACACCCATTTTGCCACCCCTAAGGACAAGGATGTCCAAAATACTATTCATCATTTGCCATTTAAGGAATAAATTAAGAACTAAGAAATTTAAACTGAGACATACCAAAAAGGAAAGTAAGAACCTTAAACTGGGACGGAGGGAGTACCCCCTTTTCAAAATTAATAATCACTCTCTCCATTTATGTTTGTCCCAAAAAATATAGTCATATTTCTAAAATTAGTGAGTTAACCTGATTGAACCTCCAAAATTAACCTTGTTAGGAATACATTGAGTAATACATAGTTGCTACAAGAGTGGGTTTAGTGGAAGTAATAATTTGACTTTACTAAGGGCAGAAAAATGACAATATTTGTTTTCTCGTTTTTTTTTTTTTACAATGTTTAAAGTCATGAGTCAAGGAGAGAGATTGAATCAAGTGTGAGACCAAACGACAGTATTTATTAATATATTGGACTAGTTAAATAGGACTATCGTTATTTAATTCTCATTTTTTTTTTTTTCATTTTTGGTTCAGTTTTTTATAAGACAACTAGAGTATTAAATTTTGTGGCCAACCTAATCATTTTGATCAAAATTACAGATAAAGAATAATTTAATACATACGAGACCCATTTTACGTCAAATTAATACTCCATCCGTTTCAAAATATCTGTCGCTTTAAACTTTTTCACACTTATTAAAAAATGTAATTAATGCATGTTAAGAAGACCCATTTGCCCCTAAATAATTCCACTTTCTAGGTGATTAAATGCTTGAATGAAAGATACTTTCACCATCATTAATAAAGGTATAATTGAGACAAAAGAGTAAAAGTGCATTGATAATAGTAAAGCGACAGATATTTTGAAACAATTTTTTACTCCTAAAACAACAGATAATTTGAAACGGAGGGAAATCAACCACTAATAAATTAAAGCAAAGCAAAGCAGAAGAAAAAACAGAAATGGATTTCTACTCTAAACAACAGACTTCAGTTCCAATTTTATTACGCTACTTCCATTTGGTGGGTTATCAAATCAACCTTCCCTAGTCCCTACCTCTTTCGATAAAAAGGGAAACTTCCTACTTATTAACATTGCCAGCCGCCTTTTTAATTATGAGATCGGACTGTACAACAGTTAAACTGTACACCAATTAAAAAAAAAAAAAAACACTTGATCTTGTTTATTTTAATTTCGACGGTTTACAATCAAGAGATTTGAGATATTTAAAACATTCATTTGGGATTTTTATCTCGTCTTTTTTTTTCATTAAGTTCATGTGCAATCTCAACCGTCTACTGCACCGGACTTTATGACTCCACTGCCCATATCCTTCACATGTGAGGTCAAAGCTTTGCCCATAGATACAAATGAAATGGAGTATAAATAAATGGTTAGGAAACCTAATTACAGATCACCACGAAAATTAATAGAGATTGAGATAGAGAAAAATGGCGAAATTGTTCATAAAACAGGCGAAGCAATACTCGGAGACCAGACCATCATACCCAGTTGAATTATTCAAATTTATTGCCTCCAAGACACCTTCTCATGACCTTGTTTGGGACGTCGGCACCGGTAGTGGTCAAGCTGCTTTATCAGTTAAGTCTCCTCCTCCCTCCGTCCCGATTTTTTTTTTTTTTTTGAAAAATTAGATTGATATTAATGTTTGACACGAATTTTAATCAAAAATGATTTTTTTTTTTTTTTTTTTGCATAAGATTAATGTCTTAATAGTAAACTTTGTAAGAATTATTTGTTAATTATGACAAATTTATGTAATGGGTATACCAGTATATAATTAACAACCAGAGAAAAAGAATGAAACTATGATGGTTAAAGGTGTTTTGTTCATTCTTAATTATTATTTTTGAAACTCAATCATAAAATTTTACTGAAAATATAATTTCTTATAATAAATAATTATGTAAGATAATGAGAATATGTTTAATGTTAAGACATCTGAATATATATGCATTTAGTTTTGGGTAATTGGTAAAAATTATTAGACTATGTGTACACATTTTACTTTTAATAATATCTACTCATTAGTCACTATGTTATCTAGAACAAATAATTCCATATTATAAAATGCACAATTAGAGTAATAGAGCATGATGCATAAAATTAATACTTCCTCCGTCCCAAAATGATTTTTTTTCGCCGTTATTACGAAGGAACTTTGAACAATAATTTTAGGTTGATTTAATTATCCTAAGGAAAATTTAAAACTTCTTATTGATAATATTGTTGATGGTTTATCAATAACAAGTTTTAAATTCTCATTAGTATAATTAAATCAGCTTAAAATCATTGCTCAAAAATTCTTTGTAGTAACGGTTGAAATCCAGCTCGGCCCAACAATTCACCAATCTACCATCCGATGGTAGAACGGTTACTAGAGTAAAAAAAAATATGAAATAAAAAATATGAAATAAAAAATATGAAAATCATTTCAGAACGGAAGGAGCGTCTTGTATAAGTTAAAATTAAATTGGATTGTTATAAACTCTACTACTAGAGCAAAATGAAGGTTAAAAAGAACTCTAACATAATCTTGATCACAAACAAAGTTGGCAAAATTTGATTGAATGTTAAATTACAAGTAATGATAGGGACATAAAATAAAGACACAATATTGTGCTCATAAAATGAGTTAGCGATATTTTATTCGTTGCATCGATAGTGAGCGCATTACAATTTAATTAAAAACACTAATAAAATTATTACACCTAAAATTTTCTGAGCAAAATTTTATAACTATTTTGTGCCCGTGATAATATTCTTATATTAATAAATAATGAAACGTGCAAATTCTACATTCAACTATTACAATACAGTTTGTTAGTAAGATTTCGTGATTTTAGTATTACTCTTTCTACTAACCCACACTCTACTATATTTATAGTTGTCAAGGATTTACAAAAATGTTATTGCGACGGACACAAGCCAAAAACAACTCGATTTCGCACCCAAGCTCCCAAACATTCGCTACCAATGCACACCACCCAACATTTCCATGCCCGAATTAGAACACAACATAACAAAAGAGTCAACTCTTGACTTAGTCACAATAGCTCAAGCCCTACATTGGTTTGACTTACCAACATTTTACCACCAAGTCAAACACACACTCAAGAAACCAAACGGGATCATTGCAGCATGGTGCTACACTAGCCCGAAAGTCAACGCGAAGTTTGACTCCGTATTTGATGAATTCTACACCGTTGATTCAAACCCGTATTGGGATTCGGCACGAAAGTTGGTTGATGATGAGTATAAAAGCATTGACTTTCCTTTTGACGCGGTTGATGGGACGGACACGACGGGCCCGTTTGAGTTTGTAACGGATAAGGTGATGAGTTTGGATGATTTTGTTATGTATTTGAAATCGTGGTCTGCGTACCAAACTGCGAAAGAGAAAGGGGTTGAGCTTTTGGGAGATGGTGTGATTGAGAAATTTAAGAGGGCTTGGAATGAAGATGGAGATGACACTAAGGTTGTTAAGTTTCCTGTTTATTTAAGGATTGGAAAAGTGGGAAATAATTGAGTTAGTATTGTGTAATATTGTTGTTACAATAAATTTTTATATTGCTTCTACTATCGATTTTTTTTTCTTCAAATAATAGCATTTTGAATTAGTATGTACCAAAATGACACTGCCAAATTTATATGTACCAAAATAACACTTTTACTTAAAGTCGGCGTTGGTAATGCCGTTTTCATGGTGAAGTCGGCACTAGGGATGACCAAAACCGGTTCCGGGCCCGGTTCCGGTTCGGCATATATGTGACCCTGAACCGGCCCGCACTTACACCGGTTCCGGTCATCACAATCCGGTTCCGGTACGGTTCCGGTTCAGTCCACGCTACCTTTTTTTATTTTTTTTTATCATACAATAATGAATAAACATGTTAAAATTTATTAAAAGACAAGAGATTTTTATTTTATAATACACTAATAAATAAACATGTTAAAATTTATTGAAAAATAAGGGATTTTTATTTTTTTTAATGGAAATGCCGATCCGGTTCCGGTTCCGGTTCGCCATATATGTGACCCTGAACCGGCCCGCGCTTACCACGGTTCCGGTTACTCCGGTTCCGGTTTACTCCCCGATTTGCTCCGGTTCCGGGCTTTTCCGGTCCGGTTTTCCGGTTCCGGTCCGGTTTCGGTCCGGTTTGGCCATCCCTAGTCGGCACTAGCAATGCCATTTTCTTACTGACACCATTTGATTAGGGTTTCTTTAAAGTCGGCATTGGCATTGCCGACTTCATTTAGGGTTTCTCTAAAGTCGGCGTTGGCAATGCCGTTTTTAAAACAATTTTCATCTAAATCGACAATTTAATGACAAATGTATTAAAATTACTCTTATTTATCCTCTGTCTATTTTTTTTAAAAAAAGTTGTTATGAGACCAAGGCAATTAAAATGATAAACTATCTTCCAATTACAATGTAATTGGAAGCCTATTTCTTGTGTACAAAGTAATTATATTCTCATTAGTAAACCTAATTCTTGAACAATTATTTGTACCAATAAGAAACCTAATTAAAGCAATAAACATTAATCCATGTACCAAAAGGATTTCTTTTCCTTACCCAATTCAAATCCCAAAAAATCATATCCTTAACCAATAGTCATTGATTCAAAGGCATATTCCCGACCGATAAACTTGACAACAACACATAAATATGAGACAATATTTACGGGTTAATATGAACCACGGTCAAACGACCTTACACTATAAAATAGTCCACTACAACAACGACTGTGGTGCCAAATTACAAGCCAATTAAGAACCCAGTATAATCTAGGAATACACCACCCAAATTATAAACTAAAACTAGCTCTCTAAATGTGATGACTTACTTACTTTCGAAATAGTACTACACCTTTTATATATGACCATGAAAAATCTAAAGAATGACCCAAGAAATTAATGAGACAATTAATTTCTTCCTTATCACATAAGGATAAACCTAACTCAGTCAAATGTATTCCACGCACCGGGAGAGTATTACCGAGGGTTAAACCACTGCCAATGCACTATGTGTAAGTGTACTACCGAGAGGACCTCCACACCTCCACCTTACCACTAGAACGACTTTTAGCTTTGCGCTCATCTCCTGGAAACTTTTACCCTTCGTTACCATACCTACAAATAAAACTTGCGCGAGTAAACCATAAAATGGACCCGCGTACTATTGCCCCAACATCACTTTGACCTGCGTACTATCAACTCAGTAAATGTACCATGCGTACTATAGTTTTATTATCAATTTCCCTTAGATTTCTAACATTGGTTAAAAAGTTAACGGGACTGTTAATAAATTAAGGAAAAGTTAGATTCTAATTTTTAAAATTGACCCTAAATTTCAAAATAAATCCCCTTATCATCATCTTCTTCCTCCCTTCCATCTTCATAGCACCACTTCACCAGCCTTGTGCCGCCCCACCTCCACCCATCCACCACCGGCCAAATCTATCCACCACCGGCATAAAACACTAGTTGATATTAATCCAGAAATTAACAAGTAAAAGTTATATCTATTGAACATTGAACACCAATTTACAATAACATATGTAAATCAAAAATGCAAAAACAAAAGAACAAGAAAACGAACCATTATCTGGGTTCATAAGATCTGGGTTCTCATTATCAACGAACTCATTCTTCCAAAACCCAGAATTTTCAAGTCTTTGTTCAAGCTCCACAATTTCAAATTCCAATCCGTGCCCTAACCCCCGATCTCTATTTACACCATCTCAAACTCTCTCCTCTTCCCCAAGTTCACCCAATTCGAACCTAAGACTCCTTCTTCGTCAAATTAAATGGGCGAGCTCTCCTAGAATCTGTCACCGACGGCGATGCTCATCCACCCTCACGCTCCAGCTCCACCGACGATTCACGAAACAGAATGCATCGAGCGAAGTTCGATGGCAGGACTACTGGGAGAGAGAAGGGGTATAATTTCATCAACAAGCCGCTATCAAGAAGCATACGTGATCTAGTGTTCCGTTGATGGTGACGCCGGATCTGGAACGAAGAGATCAGAGTGAGTATGTCAAACCCGGGTCGTCATAGAAATTTGGGGCAGATGGGTCAAACCGGGTATCAAAACCCTGCGAACCAGCTGTGCAATTATTCATTCCGACGCCGTCGGTAGCGACGGCGACGGTGGATTGGGGTTTAGAATTTACCGTTGCGAAACTAGGGATAGGGGCTGGGTTTGTGCAAGACCAGTAAGCCCAAACAAAAACGAGCGTGACCATAGCTCCGACGATAAAAACAACACCGTCGGAGAAATACGACGACGGCTTCCGACCATAGTACTTATTAGCCATGAATGAAGAGGAGACTTGAAATTGAGAAAGCTCAGGCGACACCATTTTTTAAGGACAACCCAGAACAGCTATGAGTAAGCGTTTGATTTCTCAAGATGACGTCTCTAGATCAGAGAGATCTCATTTGATCTGCACCATCTTCTTCTCTTTTTTATTAGTGTTTTACTTTATCATCAATATATTAGATATTAGTAATAAATAGAAAAAATATTACTAATTGTATGTAAGTGAGATTTTTGGTTAGTTTTCTAATTTTCATTAAAATTCAGGGGGTAAAGTGAGATAAGGGTGATTTATTTTGAAATTTGGGGCCAGTTTTAAAAATTTGAATCTAACTTTTCCTTAATTTATTAACAGACCCATTAACTTTTTAACCAATGTTAGAAATCTCAGGGAAATTGATAATAAAACTATAGTACGCATGGTATATTTAATGAGTTGATAGTACGTAGGTCAAAGTGATGTTGGGGCAATAGTACGCGGGTCCATTTTGTGGTTTACTAAAACTTGCGCACGACATTTCCATTTCCAACCCTTACATACCAGCAATAAACCCTAGAAAAGATAAAACCTGTAATCCATTCAGAGAAACTCTTAAATTTTATTGAATAAAAGTCTAATTTTTGGATTACAACTTTAAGCCTATTTATAGTGCCCATAAAACTTGAAAAAGACTCCTAAACCTTCTAGGAATAACCCTAACCTATATGGTAACATAATAGGACTCAAAATAGCAAAATCACTCCTAATCCTACTCTAAAACCCTCTTTAAATGATCTATTAAAAATAATGACGAAAATACTAAATAAAATAGAAACTAATGTAAACTAAATCCTAATATATATATATATATATATATATATATATTAAAGTTGGTGAGGAGAGTTGTGGGTTTGACATGTGTACATGTTTTAGTAAAATGTTGAATTTAGAGAAGCCACATCAACATCTTCCTAAAATGTAATGACTTTTGATATTCTCATTCTTAGCTAATACTATTAGTTAATCATATTAGTAATTATATAAGTTAACTATTACTATTAATAGTATAAGTTAACCATTACTATTAATAATATTAGTTAACAATATTAGTTACAATACAAGTTAAATATTACTATTAATAGTATTAGTTAACTATAATAGTTACTCCCTCCGTCCCAGAGTAAGAGTCTCATTTTCCTTATTGGTCCGTCCCATCCCATTCTTAAAATGGCAAAGAATCTTTACTATTCACCCAACTCATTCTCTCTCCTATTTTACTTTTATACTCACAACACCAATCAATTCACTATTATCTCCCACTCATTCTCTCTCATACTTTACTTTTACACTCACAATATTTACATCACATCCAATATTTATTAGTAAGCGTGTAAATTGGGGGTGTGACTCTTACTCCGGGACGGAGGGAGTACTCCCTCCGTCCCAAAACACCTTGCACATATTTCCCTTTTGGGTGTCCCATTGGTAAGTCTCACTTACCCAAAATGGAAAAGATTCCCACTACTTCTCTCTCCTCTCCACTCACAACAACTATCAATTTAATATTCTCTATCCCACTTTCTCTCTCCTTCCCTCTCACACCACCCACTTTTCTTACACATTTTATTAATTCCCGTGCTTTTCAAAAAGGGTGAAAGCTGTTTTGGGACGGAGGGAGTACTATATTAGTTAACTATTACTATTAATAGTACTCCCTCCGTCCCGGAGTAAGAGTCCTACCCCTCATTTGCACGCTTATTAATAAATATTGGAAGTGATATAAATGTTGTGAGTGTAAAAGTAAAATAGGAGAGAGAATGAGTGGGAGAGAATAGTGAATTGATTGGTGTTGTAAGTATAAAAGTAAAATATGAGAGATAATGAGTGGGGTGAATAGTAAAGATTCTTTGTCATTTTAAGAATAGGACTCTTAATCTGGAACGTACCAAAATAGAAAGTAGGACTCTTACTCATAAAGCGGAAATAACGACCAACTCATATATTAGTAATTATATTAGTTAACTCACATATTAGTAATTATATGAGTTAACTATTACTATTAATAGCATATAACACATAATATGAGAGGCTTCCTATCGCCAACCGTCCCATACCGGTTGGAAATAACGACCAACTCATCATACAACACATAAAGCGGAAATAAACACTCATACGTGGATACTGAGCCAAGGTTCTCGAACCAAAACAATAACCATATGAGAGGCTTCAACTGAGCAGCATCGAAGAGCTGAAACGGGTTCCGGAACCAAACAACAACAATAACAACAACGGGGAAAAAGACACAGAGTCATAACCCAAAGTGCCCAACCTTTGGCCTAAGGAAGGGGGTTAAAAATGGAAAACCAATGATAGGAGCTGTTAGGATTCATTGTTAGTACACCCACCTTAATTTGATTGATCCATGCCACGTGTCTTTTTATGGACTTTAGGACCGCATGTAATGAAGTTCTACTTCAATTTTTAGATAAGTCTATTTTTAGATTTTTAGTTGTCTAGGCTGAGTATAGTTCGGTTGTATCTTTAGCGGTTTAGTGCTTCAAGCCGTCATCTTGAGACCGCCAGCATGGAGCCCTTCAGTTTTCATCAAACTGCAGTTTGCATGTTTGATGAAACCGCCCATCAAGATCATTCTTCAAACCGCTCCTATGCTTGGTGAAACCGCAGAGCAGTTATTGAAGAAATAAAGATATATCATTTATTCTTTAGACAAACATTCCCTTTTTGACCGTAAAAGGATGTTGTTATGTCATGTCAAAATAACTCTAAGTTAACTTGGAGTTTCTGCAAGGAATGTCGGTTTGTCTATCAGTTTGAATTGTTTACTGTTAGTCATTTCTGCAACAAAGGACAAATGTCAGGTAGTGGTGCAACAACTACCTAGGACTACAAGACAAAACCAAGGACGAAAATGACAGCTC
Organism: Campanula takesimana; assembly: GCA_026119855.1. NCBI lineage: Eukaryota > Viridiplantae > Streptophyta > Magnoliopsida > Asterales > Campanulaceae > Campanula > Campanula takesimana. Next base: position 667,343 of record JAOWBW010000447.1, on the reverse strand, counting down.
AACCAATGGGATTTCGACAGCACTGTACCCTTCAGATTTGATTCAAATCTTTACCCAACGGTCACAAGGGTGCTCTGCCTATAAATAGCCTTCATTACTCAACAATGAAGGTTGCTGAGCTTCAAGAGATTCATTCCCAAGTATTCAAGTTTGCTTTGAAGATTTAAACCCAGATATTCATATCTTCAAACCATCTCCATTGCAAACCCAGTTCTTCATCAAAGCTTCAAGCCTAACAACCATTCATACTTAGCCTTTACACCAAAAGAATTCCATTTGCTCAACCATCATTTAGATACTTAGAGCATTTGATTTCTTTTGACACACACACCCGATTTATATGATCACATAGATTATATACTTCGAAAACACCGGTTGTTTTTATAGCTTAGGTTAGACTTATTGTTTAGAGTTTAGATTCATCTTGTAAAACCTCCTCTAAATTAATACAAGTCTCATAGCTATTGGAAAATCCTAGACTAACCATCTAGGTAGAGGACGTAGTTCATTTAAGAACGAACCTCTTCAATTTGTGAGTTGAATCTTTATTTTCTGTCTTGATATTTATCTGTCTTGTTTGTGGTCTTGAACTTGTTTCCATATACGAAATGACTTGAAAGATGAATTGTGTTTTCCTTTAAACTTTAAGTTTAACTATTCTGTTTCATCATAGTGTTTTCTCAACCCGAGTCAAACCTCCCAACTCTTTAACTTACATATTTGGCCAAACCGCAAACTCCGCTGTGCATTTTATCAGTTCGGTTCTTGTGCTTTGAACCGCAGTTGGCCAAACTGATAAGTACTCGGTTGATTTTAAGGGTATTTTAGAAAAAGTTTCGGACCGCTATTCACCCCCCTCTAGCGGTTCTATACCCTTGTTGCCCTCTGGGACCAACAAGTGGTATCAGAGCATATCCACCAAACTTGTTTTTACAAGCTTAACCGCTTGGGTGCTGATCCAATGGCAAACAAAAACACCCATATCATGCAGACATCCAATTCGAATCACTTACCGATTCTGGATGAAGATAGTTTTATCTTTTGGAAAGATAGGATGATGAAACACATGATTTCATGTGATCGTAGACTGCGGACCGTGGTTACTGATGGATGATATGTTCCTATGAAAGCCAATCCACGTGCAGGAACCGCAGGAGAAGAAGCTGAAGTTAAGAAGTTAGAAAGTGAATGGACTGATGCAGACCGCATCAATGTGGATTTTGATGGAAGAGCTATGTCTATGCTAGTGTCAGCTATTGACTTGAGGACTCATTCTAAGGTGCTTCACTGCAAAACCGCAAAGGCTACCTGGGATGCTATAGTTGACTTTCTGGAAGGAGATTCAGATACCAAGAAGAACCGCCTCTATCAACAGAGAAGACTCTTTGACTATTTTGTTAAAGATCCTAAGGAATCTCTTAGACAATGCTATGAGAGGTTTATTGATATTGTTAATGTGTGTTTTTCTCTTGGACATGTCTATTCTAATACAGATTTGAACATGAGATTCATGCAAGCTCTTGGTAGCAAATGGCTGATCAAAACTACTAACATTGAAGACAACAAGGACTTGGAAGCTCTTGATCTTCGACACTTGTATGCCATGCTGAAGGTTTTTGAATTTAAGCTTGAAGAGGTCCATGAAACCGAAAGCAGATTAAGACACTCTCTCTAGCTGCATTCAACAATACCTCATCTCCTGTCTACAATCCAGACCATCATCAAACCGCTCCTCATCTTCACTTGCAAACCGCTCCTCCTGACCAAAATGTTCCTAGATACAATCCTCAAACCGCACCTTCTGAGTATTACCAACAGTCTCACCAATCCTATCCTCAATCACATCAATCATATCCTCAATCTTATCAATCTTATCAGCAGTCTCATCAATCCTACACTCCTCCTCAAAGTTCTTATGCTCAGAGTGTAGGATCACAATCCTCAAGTTCTACTCAAGTTGATTTTGATGAAATGGATGATGAAGAATTTGCTTTGTATGTGAAGAAATACACCAAGTTCAGGAAAAATAATAGATCTCAATTTCCATCCAAAGGCCCAGCAAAGTTTGTCCCTCCAACCAGATTCAACAAAACTGCAGATCCCAAGACAAGGGATGACTTGGTTTGTTATAACTGCAGACAGCCAGGTCACTTTGCTTCAAGTTGTCCCAAACCGCGCTATGAAGCCGCGCCAGCAAAGAAACCATTCAACAAGAAGTTCGTGAAAAGAAGAGGAATGGTAGCTGATCAAGGAGATCAACCGCTGACATGGATGTGTTTAGACTCAGATGAAAGTGATGATGAAGAAATTGCTAATCTCTGTCTCATGGGATTTGAAGAAAGAATTGAAATTGACGAAAGCCTTCCACTGCCAAAACAAAAAATGAAGTCAGTTTCACCTAAGACTCCTGAGGCTAGATCAAGCAAAGCTCCTACAACACCAAACTACACTCCCGAGGTTCAAGCAGACCAAAGTCATGATGACCAGGTACTAGAACGTGCAAATATTATATGTCAACAACACACTGTACTTAAAAAGGCATATAAACTAATGGCTGCGGAACTTGAAGAATCCCAACGTGTATGTAAATCCCACAAGGAGGAAATTGAAAACCTCAAGCTCCAAATTGCTGGGATATCTACTATTGTGGATGAAAACCGCTATTTGAATGACAGAACCAAGGTACTTCTCACCCAAATCCATGATCTTACCGTACAAAGGGATGACCTTCAAAAAGTGACCGATGTATGGACTAAGTCTGGTGTCACCGTGGAACAAATCCTAAATTCACAAATTCCTACTTCGGATAAAAGTGGATTGGGGTTTAAAACCGATGATGGGTGTAAGTGTCCTTGTCTCTGTGCCGAAGGTGGTGTGAAACCTACTAAACAAACCAAAGAAATTCCTAAGGTTAATCATGCTGGTAAAAAGGGCTCAAAACAAGAAATTAAAAGGCAAAATTATTTCTTTGAGTACCCTAAAAACCAGACTGGGAGAGATTCAAAGTGGAAAGAGAAATCCATAGCGGCTGAGGCAACCAAGGAAGTATTGAGTGATGAAACCGCTCCTAGTCGGTTTAAGGAAATTCCTATCATTTTCCCTAAAGCCGCACCTAAGAGGAAGGTTGAGCTCAAGAAGGTAATCTTTGTTAAAGCCAAAACCGCTGACCCAGTAAAACATGAGAAACCGAAGGTCAGTAAAGGGTTTGTAAAACCGCAACCAAAACCTGGATTTATTCATTGTGCTATTTGTGCTGATTTTGGTCATAGTGCTGGTCATTGTCTTTTAAGATTCACACCCAATGCCAAGGGACGTAAAAATCCTAAGGTCAAACAGGTGTGGGTCCCAAAAAGCTGCTAACCCTAGGACCCAAGGAATAAGGGGGACCAAAACCTTTCATGTTTATTTTTCAGATTTCATGTTTTATGGCTGGAACCGCTAAGAAGAAGAAGGATCTCTGGTATTTGGATAGTGGATGCTCACGACACATGACTGGATATTCTGAACTACTCTGCAGTTTCATCCAAATGAAAGGTCCCCCAGTAGTGTTTGGTAACAACAAGAAAGGAGAAACAGTAGGATATGGAGCAATCAAACGAGGAAATGTGACTATTGAAAATGTGTCACTAGTAGAAGGACTCAAGCACAACCTTCTCTCCATATCTCAGTTTTGTGACAAAGGAATGAACTGCATCTTCACATCAACTAGCTGTTATATCAAAGATGCTTCCTCTGGAGTCACTCTACTGACTGGCAACAGAACAGGTGATGTTTATATGATAGATTTGAGCAATATTGTTTCTATTGCTGACCTCTGTTTTGTAGCCAAAAATATAAGTGAAAGCAGCTGGTTATGGCATAAGCGGCTCAGCCACTTGAACTTCAAGTATCTAGCAAAACTGCACAGGGATGGTCTAGTAAAAGGACTACCCAAAGTGGCTGACCATCATGATGAAAAGTGTAAAGCATGCCAGCTTGGAAAGCAGCCCAAACAGTCATTTCCTAGTAAAACCGCACCTTCAACGAACCGCTGTTTGCAACTGCTGCACATGGATTTATTTGGACCTGTCCCAACCGCCAGTATAGGAGGAAACCGCTATACACTTGTGGTGGTTGATGATTATTCAAGATATACATGGGTGGAAATGATGGCCTCTAAAGATGATACTTATGGCATCGTAACCGCTCTCTTTAGACAGCTCCAAACTCAGAAATTGGATGACATTGTTGCCGTGCGTTCAGATAATGGAACCGAATTTACAAACAATGGTGTTGCCCAATATTGTGATGATCATGGAATTGATCATAACTTCTCTGTCGCTGGGGTTCCACAACAGAATGGAGTTGTAGAAAGAAGAACGGGACTTTGATTGAAGCCGGGAAGACCATGCTTGCAGAAGCAAAGCTTCCCAAATACTTCTGGGCCGAAGCTGTCAATACCGCATGTTTCACCCAGAACCGCTCCCTAATCATCAAAGTTCACAACAAGACTCCTTATGAATTGTGGAGAGGCAGATCACCCAACATTGCATTCTTCAAGATATTTGGATACAAGTGCTACATCTTGTACAATGGCAAAGAACATCGAGGTAAATTTGATGCTAAGGCCGATGAAGGTATTTTTGTTGGTTATTCAAAACACTCCAAAGCTTTTCGTTGTTTCAATAAGACATCTTTAAAAATTGTAGAGTCAGTCCATGTTACATTTGATGAACATAATCTTCTTGAGCCACATATGGCTCCAAATGTTGCTGATGATTTTAGTGGTTTTGAGACAGGTACATCTTACCCTAATCATGCAACCGCAAATGACCAACCTACTCAAACCGCTCCATCAGGTTCTCTAGCCGCTCCAAATCAAACCGAAGGTGTTGCTGTAGAACCGCATTCTTATGATCCCATTCAAACCGTTGATCCAGTTCCAAACATCACCTTCAATGAAGATTTCAATGAATATCAAGAAGAGCATTCTCTGGAAAATCTTCAAGAAATAGTGGTTCATGAAGACCTCCCTCCAGAAATCAATGAGCATAGAGACCATCCAACAACTAATGTTATAGGTCCTATCAGTTCTGGTGTTCAAACAAGAGGAAGCTTAACTCATAGAGATAACCACAGTTTGTTCTCAACCACACTGTTATCTCAGATGGAACCGAAGAAGGTAGATGAAGCTCTAAGTGATCCAAGTTGGGTAGCTGCAATGCAAGAAGAGCTTAATCAGTTTGAAAGATGCAGAGTTTGAACTCTAGTTCCAAGGCCCAGAGATCACACTGTAATTGGAACAAAATGGGTATACAGAAATAAGATGGATGAAAATGGTACTATTACAAGAAACAAAGCAAGGTTGGTTGCTCAAGGTTATAGGCAAGAAGAAGGGATTGATTATGATGAAACCTTTTCCCCTGTAGCCAGACTTGAAGCCATTAGATTGTTCCTGGCCTATGCCTCCTTCAAGAAATTCAAGTTATATCAAATGGATGTGAAGAGTGCATTTCTGAATGGTGAACTACAAGAAGAAGTTTATGTAGCTCAACCGCCAGGATTTGAAGACAACAAATATCCCAATCATGTCTTCAAGCTCAAGAAGGCCTTGTATGGACTCAAACAATCTCCAAGAGCATGGTATGACACTCTATCTAAATTTCTTATTGAACAAGGCTTCTCTAGAGGTAAAATTGATACAACTCTATTTATTGCTAAACACAAAGGTCATTCATTATTAGTTAAAATATATGTTGATGATATTATTTTCGGTTCTACTAATGAAACTATGTGTGTTAAGTTTGAGAAGCTTATGAAAGGTAAATTTGAGATGAGTATGATGGGAGAATTGACATTCTTTCTTGGACTCCAAATCAAGCAATGTCATGATGGAATTTTTATCAACCAAGCCAAATATACCAAAGATTTGATTAAGAAATTTGGGCTTGAAACCGCTAAGCCAGTTGATACCCCAATGCAAAAAGCCTGCAGTTTGGATCAAGATGAACGAGGTAAGAAAGTTGATCAGACTCTTTACCGAGGTATGATTGGCTCTTTACTTTACTTAACTGCTAGTAGGCCAGATATCATGTTCAGTGTTTGTGTTTGTGCTAGATTTCAAGCTGACCCTAGAGAATCTCATCTTATTGCTGTTAAAAGAATTATTAGATATTTATGTGGATCTATTAACCTTGGACTTTGGTACTCCAAAGAATCTTCATTTGATCTATTAGGTTATTCAGATGCTGACTTTGCATCATGTAAGATAAGAAGAAAGAGCACAAGTGGTACTTGTCAGTTCCTTGGAACACGGCTTGTATCATGGTCCAGCAAGAAACAAGCATCGGTTTCAGTCTCAACCGCTGAAGCTGAATATATTGCGGCTGGAAGCTGTTGCTCTCAAATTCTCTGAATGAAACAGCAGTTGGAAGACTATGAAGTATTTGAGAAGAACTGCCCTATCTACTGTGATAGTACTGCAGCAATATCAATCTCCAACAATCCAGTACAACACTCAAAAACCAAGCACATTGACATAAGATATCATTTCCTCAAAGTTCATGTTGAAAAGAAGAATATTTTTCTAGCAAAGGTGGGAACCGACGATCAAATTGCAGATATTCTCACCAAACCGCTTAAAAATTCTAGGTTCTTTCATTTACGAGGAGAAATGGGTATGCTGGAACTTACTTAATATAATTCATGTCTATTTATTTTTTGTTCTAATAATTTTTGTTAAGTATTTTGGCTCTATTAAGAAAATGCAAGTAGCTTGCTGTTCAATAGACGAAACCGCAACAAAATGGTTCGGCTAAAGATTCCACTCAAACCGAAGAGTCAAGAAGAACAACTTCAGTTTTATCCAAACCGAATTGTCAAAGCAAGGTTTCGGTTTTCTCTACTGAAATCGAAGATAGATCTGAAAGATATCGGTTTTATAAAAACCGATAATGAGGAAAAGGTAAGTCGGTTTACGCAAAACCGCTCAGGTATGAAATTGTATTTTAGTCCCTACTTTATGTCACTTCATTCTTTAAGGACCTTTTTGCAATTATCTCTGCCGCATTGAATGCGAATCGACAGGTACACTGACGGTTGAGTTTCCTTCTGCCGTCATGCCCGCTCCACTACCTGAGGTGGTTAATTGAGTATAAAAGACAAACCATTTTTCAATTTGTCTTTTTACCTTCTTACTCTTTTTAGCAAAAACCCTTTCTCTCTCTTCTGTACGCACTCCTCTCTCTCCGTTCTCACTCAAAATTTTCTTACTTAAACAAATTTTTTTTAATGGCACCAAAGAAATCAATTGATCTTGCTTCTTCTTCTACATCGTCCAAACCATCGAAGCCTGATATGGTATGAATTTCTGAAACCTAACTCAGTATATTTCATTTATCCGCCATTGTTGAAGCTTAAAAGCTTGTTCATCTTCCTTTGATCATTTTATGCTTTTTCTTCAATTTCTTGGTTGGTTTGTGATCACATTTACTTAAATATACTGTCTGATTACTTTGTTTTAAGATTTGTGTTCAATTTTGAGCAAAATCAATTTTGGGGTCATTTGGTGTTCTTGCGAAATTTTGCAGATTCTGGGTTCATGTGTTGTTATTTGTCTTGGTTTATTTAGAACTTTGTTAGAATCTGCCCTTTGTGATCATTTTGGTATAATTTTTCCATATTTTGGTTAAAGATTTTGTTTTGCATATTCATACTTTGTTCTTCGTGTTCTTCATGCATTCAAACTCTTTTTCAAAATTTTCCTCTTTGATTCGTTTTGCCTTCACTGTTCATTCATTCTTTGTTTTTACATTTTTACCCTTACTCTCCTTGAACCGCATGTTTTCATTGTTAGGATTCCTGGTTATAGTTTGTAGGACTTAATCAAACCGCAGTTTGCTTAAGGATTCAAACTATCATCCTTTAAGCTATTTCTAACTTAGAAAATTTTTCAGGATCCCTCAAACTTTGTTCCCGGTTCTAGGATACTAGAGGATGAAATTAAACAAGATGCAGTTGGAAGGAAGCTCCTCAAACTGCTGAATGATGCAAAGCTGCTACCTCTGTTTCTTATGGATGAACCGCAGTTTGTTACAATTATCTGCGCCGAATTTTTGAGAATGGGATCTCCACAAAGGCTGCCTTACTAGATGTAAGAGGAGAACCGATAAGGGATCTGGAATCCGGAGAAATGAAATTTGAAGATGCTATCAAGTCCACCGTCTGTGGCAAAGAAGTGATCCTAACCGCTTCCAAGATCGCAGTTCTAGCTGGTCTTGAGAACTCTGGAGTTATGGGGATAAAACCGGAACTTCTAAGCAATACTACAATGGAGTTGATTGGAGTTAATTCTTTCTCCACCAAGAATTCCTCCAAAAAGGACTTTGGAGAGGTGATGGCTCATCTATGTGAATTGGTGGATTCTGGAGTCATGTGCAAGAATGGAAACCACAACAACTTTACAAGTGAACAGTATGCTTACTGTGTGGCCATTCTTAAAGGGAAGAAACTGCACTGGCCCAAGGTTGTGATGAAGGAGATCATAAATGCTCTAAACCGCCTCCATGCTGCTAAAGCCGCTGGAAAATCCAAGGTCAGAACTCATTGCAGGTTGCTGACTAAGTTCCTGCATCAAGATACTGCCATTTTCAAGTTCTCTGCTGAAAACAAGGACTATTGGTTGGATCCAATTGAAAAATCTATCTTTGGATTATCAAAACTTGACGCCTTCAGAACCGCATTTGGATGGCGGTATGCTCAAACAGTTTGGAATGAGGACCCTTTTCCTGAAGCCGAACGTGGACCATTTCCTGAGGCTCGGCTCAACAAATCTGGGAAACCGTATGCTGGTGCCATTGCTGATCAGGCCCATGCTACGATGCTAAGGAATGAAGGTCAAACTGCTACTTTAAACCGACTAGGGTTAAGTCAGTTAGCTCAGACCGCGGTACATGCTGAGAGGGAGTCTGCGGTTGAGGGGGAGCCTGCAGTTCGGTCTATTCCTGCGGCTCGTCCCAAGGAAACCGCTGCTCCAAGAAGAGAAAGGGAACTGCTCAAATCCCTCCAATTATTACCAAAGCAGACTTATCCAAACCGCCTCATAACCCTTATCCAAACCGTCATCAAAACCTTCATCTTCTTCAACCTCTTTTCCCCCATCAGACTATCTCCTACTCTTTCCAAACCTATCACTTCTAAACCCTCAATTCCCAAACCTCAAATTAAACCTCTCTCTCTCCAGTACATTAAAATGTGGAGAAATCCATCAACTTTGCCATGGATGCCAGTTCTCTCAAAGCTGCCAAAGCTAAATCCATTCATGAACTCATCCCTTCACCTCATCTTTTTCTTCCTATCTCCTCTCCTCCTAAACCTTCAACTTCTAAACCGCCCTCTGTTCAATTCTCTGAAGAACAGTTGGCTGAAATTTTCAAAGCCTTCCCAAACCTCAAACCCTCCTCTCAAACCGAGCCTGAGCAGACCGAAATGTCTGAGGCTGCGGTTCTTGTTGATCAAACCGATGTGTCTACCATTGCGGTTCAGCCTGAGCAAACCGATGAGTTTGAGGCTGCAGCATTGCCTGAGCAGACTGATATGTCTGAGGTACTTGGTGAACCTGAGCAAGATGATGAAGTTCTTGAGGTTCAACCGCCAAAGAAGAAGAGAAAGTTGGTGAAGAAAAGTGATTATGTGGAACATTGGCAGTCAAGGCCACCAGGAGCTGTAGACTTCAGTGAGGCTGACTACAAAAGGGATCATTCACCACTTGAAGGTGCATTTGCAAAAGAGCTAAGAGAAAGAGCTGAGATGAGAAAGGCAGGTATTGACCCAATGTTGGTTGAGGTCTCTCCTCCTTCACTTAAAAGAAAGCTGGATTTTGATTCACCAGAACATACTCCATCTTCATCTCCAGACTTACCATATGCTGCAGCGGTTCTACCTTCACCAGTTCTTTCATCTGCTCAACCTTCGGTTTCTACGTCGGTCCAACCGATGGCTCAGTCTTCAGTTTCTCCATCTGCTCCGCCATCGGTTTCATTCATTAAACCGAAGACTAGGAAAAGGAAAAGTGCTGCTGAACTAGCTTCCTACTTGAAGCGGTTCAAAACTGAAACCTCTAGGGAAAGAAGGGCTGGAGCCCATGCTCGTGCCGCCGCCAAAGCCAAAGACAGATTCTTGAAGGCTGGCCGCCCTAACCCCTATGCTATTTTTCCCAAGGATGAGATGGCAGCCGCAGTTGAAAAGATAATTCTTTCAGTTGCAGAACAATTGATGGGAGAGATTGCCTATCAGGTACTCATGGATCCCACTCTTGCCTCCCAATTCTTTCTATTCTTTAATTGTCTTTGCATTCCCAATCTCTATAGGTTATTCCTTGTGCCTTCTCCTTCCATCTTTCTCTATGATGAATATATGAGATATGTTGCTCTTCCTTCTTCTCCTCCTCCTCCTCAAACCGAAATTATTCCTTATTATTTTTTCCTTCCTTTTTGATCCCATAGAACTTGAAACCGCCATTAGGGTTTCTATGGGTGAAACTTTAGAAGAGGCACACATTCTCTTGAAAGGCAAAGCCAAAATGCCTTCTTCATCCCATCAGTCTGATGATGCCATCCAAATTTCTAATGATGATACTTCCAGTGATGAGCACATTCCTGACTACACTCCTTCTGATGAACCGCCCTCTTCAATTCCTTCCTATCCCATTCTACCCCTTCATGCTACAACCGCTGATTTAATAGATACGGTTAGGAATATTCAAGTTCATCAGCAAACCGCCACTTCTCGGTTTGACACTCATCTCCTCACTTTACAAACTGATCTTGATGCCATTAAGGGGGAGAGAGTGAATGAGAGATTTGATGATAGGTCAAGACAACAACAGCTAGATGAGAGACTGAACTTAATTTTGGAAAATCAACTTGCTCTTCAAGATCTTGTCAGAACCAACAATGATCTTTGCAAATTAAAGTTTCAAGCCGTTGATGCATCACTTCAATCTGTTGTTGAGAAACTTGACATTTTGGCCCAGCATGCACTTGATTCTTCAGAACTTATCCTGCATAGAACCGGGAAACTTGTCAAGCAAACCGCTGCAATTGAATTAAAGATTGATGAACCGACTAAAGTTCGGCTTCGATCAGCTGACTTTGTTTTTGAAACCGCCCGTGGCTCTGGTTCTAGGAATGTTGATCAAACCGCCCCCGCTGTTGATGCTCAAGTTGCAGAAGAACAAGCTGCTCATGACGCTCAAATCGTTCAGAACCAAACCGCAGATGATGCTGCTGCTGCAAGGGGTTCTGTTGCAGATGAAGTAGACTAGATTTCATTTCTTAGTCTTTCTTTTTGATGTCTCTTGTAATTCATACATTGTAAGTTACTATCCTTTATGATTGAATTATAATGAGAATGACTGCATAGCATTCTGTTTCCAAAACTTTGTTTATTCAAACTGCTTGTTTGTGAAACAATGCTTGTATTTCTTAAAACCTCATGCACTACATTCATCATGAAAATACTTTTAAGTGCATTATGTTTTAAACATTCAGTTTAAACATGCATTTCTGATCCTCAAAATCATATCATCTTATATGCATCTGAATGTATTTCTTTTCTATCTTTTCTTCATTTCCTTTGTTTTTGATAGATTAGAAATCTATGATCTAGCATAGTGTGTGCATTGACTTGGGACATGCAATTTCATGAAATTTATTTCTGACATGTTCTTACCAAGTACAATGTTTTGCTATTATCATAGTGTGGTAATGGCATCAATCAAATAGGGGGAGATTGTTAGGATTCATTGTTAGTACACCCACCTTAATTTGATTGATCCATACCACGTGTCTTTTTATGGACTTTAGGACCGCATGTAATGAAGTTCTACTTCAATTTTTAGATAAGTCCATTTCTAGATTTTTAGTTGTCTAGGCTGAGTATAGTTCGGTTGTACATCTTTAGCGGTTTAGTGCTTCAAGCCGTCATCTTGAGACCGCCAGCATGGAGCCCTTCAGTTTTCATCAAACTGCAGTTTGCATGTTTGATGAAACCGCCCATCAAGATCATTCTTCAAACCGCTCCTATGCTTGGTGAAACCGCAGAGCAGTTATTGAAGAAATAAAGACATGTCATTTATTCCTTAGACAAACATTCCCTTTTTGACCGTAAAAGGATGTTGTTATGTCATGCCAAAATAACTCTAAGTTAACTTGGAGTTTCTGCAAGGAATGTCGGTTTGTCTATCAGTTTGAATTGTTTACCGTTAGTCCTTTCTGCAACAAAGGACAAATGTCAGGTAGTGGTGCAACAACTACCTAGGACTAAAAGACAAAACCAAGGACGAAAATGACAGCTCAACCAATGGGATTTCGACAGCACTGTACCCTTCAGATTTGATTCAAATCTTTACCCAACGGTCACAAGGGTGCTCTGCCTATAAATAGCCTTCATTACTCAACAATGAAGGTTGCTGAGCTTCAAGAGATTCATTCCCAAGTATTCAAGTTTGCTTTGAAGATTTAAACCCATATATTCATATCTTCAAACCATCTCCATTGCAAACCCAGTTCTTCATCAAAGCTTCAAGCCTAACAACCGTTCATACTTAGCCTTTACACCAAAAGAATTCTATTTGCTCAACCATCATTTAGATACTTAGAGCATTTGATTTCTTTTCACACACACACCCGATTTATATGATCACATAGATTATATACTTCGAAAACACCGGTTGTTTTTATAGCTTAGGTTAGACTTATTGTTTAGAGTTTAGATTCATCTTGTAAAACCTCCTCTAAATTAATACAAGTCTCATAGCTATTAGAAAATCCTAGACTAACCATCTAGGTAGAGGACGTACTTCATTTAAGAACGAACCTCTTCAATTTGTGAGTTGGATCTTTATTTTCTGTCTTGATATTTATCTGTCTTGTTTGTGGTCTTGAACTTGTTTCCATATACGAAATGACTTGAAAGATGAATTGTGTTTTCCTTTAAACTTTAAGTTTAACTATTCTATTGCATCATATTTTTTTCTCAACCCGAGTCAAACCTCCCAACTCTTTAACTTACATATTTGGCCAAACCGCAAACTCCGCTGTGCATTTTATCAGTTCGGTTCTTGTGCTTTGAACCGCAGTTGGCCAAACTGATAAGTACTCGGTTGATTTTAAGGGTATTTTAGAAAAAGTTTCGGACCGCTATTCACCCCCCCTCTAGCGGTTCTATACCGTTGTTGCCCTCTGGGACCAATATGAGCCTTATAATGAACTTGGCTCGTGTGCCATTATAATCCCTATCATTGCCCGAACACACACAAAAGTACCAGCTGGACTTTACACGAGAGCACAGTAAATAATACTTGCTTAAACAACAACCGGGGCAATGATTCCAAAGTAGGGAACCAAGCCAAACACATTACAAGATGCACACGAAAGAAACACTCATAAGAGTTCACAACATTGACATTACGTCACAACAATCTTACACACACTAGAACACGATCCTCAACAACCAAGTACGTTAAATCCATTTCTCACACGAGGGATTTCAAAATAAGAAACCTCACGAAAGCATCATAAAGATGTACAACACCCAAAATGGACCTAAACGGTTACATCAATTCAAACTCGATCACAAATGACCAACTCTAACACAACGGACCATTAATACTCTTTTTGGTACTATTAAACACCTATTGGATTTCCGTAATATAAAAATCAGAACCCAACTAAATAAACCAACCCATCGTGTAGTACTCGAGAAGAGCTTTCCAACGATAGTTTACACGACCAAAACGGAGTCCGGATGACGAAGTTATGGCCAAAACCAAAATAAATTATACTTCCTTCGTTTCACCGAACCAAAAGTACTAATACTTATAACACACAACAATTGTAACTTCACCAAAGCTACAAATTCAGCCTTAGACAACTCTAACACCAAACTAAAACCAATACTTGTACTACTCTTTCCGTCCCAAAATTACAAGTATCAAGAAACTATTCAAAACATGATTTTTCAACACATATAGCATATATAACATATATATGACCATTTTAACATTTAAAAGGGGGATTAGTAACTTACCTATTCTGGGGAAAGTATCGAGAAAATACTATTTGATCGGGTAGAAATACTCTACTCAACACCCTGAACATTTTGGTGTAATTAGATTTTAAAATGGAGTAGTAAATAAAATGATAAAAATTATCAAAGTTAAGAACCCTAACCTTTTCTTTCTTCTTGTTATTCTCAGTGCTTCTTTCTCTCTTTTCTCTCTATCAGCAAACATTAGTTAATCCTCTAGCCTTAGTGTGAGTATCAATTTCGGTGGAAAGATGACCCATATACACTAGAGATTAGCATTATTTCTATGAGTTACACCACATACTAAAGCAAACAAAGATAATGAATTGCTGGCAATTTAAGGGAAAGGCCAACGAAATGGTGGGTCCCACATCCAAATCCAATTCTCGTACAACATATTTTCCCAATCTTAGATAACTCAAATTTATTACTCCTCTCGTCCCGAAATAAATTGCACTAATTATCAAATTATTATTAACTTAGTATTTAAAAAGTTATTCCATCTGTCTCAAAATAAGTTTCACTAATTATTAAATTATTATATTGAGTTATATTCAGAAAGTTACTCTCCCCGTCCCAAAAGAAGTTGTACTAATTATTAAAGTACTACATTTAAAATAATAACCCACAATTCATAAAATGTAAATCCAAATTATCTACGAATGCACTCATATAAAATTGACAAATATATATATATATGTAAGTCAAGAAAATATTATCTAACACATAAAATGCACACATAATTTCCATTTTAAAATTAGAAAATTAGGGTGGGTTTTGGGGTCGTTACACCCATAAAACTTGAAAAAGACTCCTAAACCTTCTAGGAATAACCCTAACCTATATGGTAACATAGGACTCAAAAATAACAAAATCACTCCTAATCCTACTCTAAAACCCTCCTATTAAAAATAATGACGAAAATAATAAATAAAATAGAAACTAATGTAAACTAAATCCTAAAATACTAATTAAAATACAAATATAATTAATATGTTTGACGTTGTCAAACATTCGTGCTATATCAAAGAGTTTTAGTTCATGTTACTTGATCTTGGTGCATGGTTCACAATATCAAGAGTTAAAATACATTAGTCTACAAATACGCATGTCATCTTAGTCTCAAAATGTATCAAGTAAAATTTATCCTCATAACCTCTTGTTCTCTATTTGAAATTTATTCAACATAGCCCAGACCCGAATAAGTTGGAGCAATATGGATCTCCCATGTCATGGACACGCCGCGTCCTATTAAAAATTGAGAATACACTACACCACTCTCTCATCAGTAATTTGACCTGACACGGTTTGTACTCGCATAGAAGTTAGATTTGTATTTTTTTTATAACTCAGTTTCTTATTAACCGAGGCTGCTAATGACTGGTGCAGGTTTCAACTATGTTTTCTCTTTCTACTGTCAAACACAGTACTTCCTCCGTCCCAGACTAAGGTTCTTACTTTCCTTTTTGGTTTGTTTCAGACTAAGGTTCTTAGTTGCTTTATTACCTAAAATGAACAATGAGACAACCCACTTGTCATCCTCACAACAAAAACTTTTTACCCACTTTCTCTCTCCTACTTTCTCTTAGTTCAATTTTCACTCACAACATTTACTTTTTCTTAATCTCCATGTAAATAAAGTCAAACTAAGAACCTTAGTCAGGGACGGAGGGAGTATTATATAGGGTTCTTCAATTAGTGCTAATATTTTACCAATTAAGAGTACACAAAGTCATCCAATATTAGTTTAATTCCATTATTATATGTGTATGATTAATGTTAGACTTTGTTAATATATTTAAATACTGTCACTAATTGCAATAATGTTACTATTAATAAACACACATTGCGGTTGCTTATTAGTTCGTTTATATTATATGTGTATGATTAACGGTAGACTTTATTACCGTACGCAAGGTTATATATGCCTCAGTTGACTTGAAAGTTCCGTATGCTAAGAATTTTGTAGAAGATGGTCAAAATTATGACGTAATACTATTTTTTCTAAATTCAAGAGGGTGAAAATGATAAAATTTCCCTTTTTTAGGGGTAAAAATAATAAATTTTAAAACTTGACAGTAGTAAAAATGACACAACTCAAAAAAAAAAAAAAATGATCGATTGGAGTAGGTCTTGTGAAAAACGTGTTTTACCCTAAGGATAGAAAAAACGTGTTTTTTCAGAAAAATGTCAGTGTTAATATAAAAAACTGCCAGGCTTGACCACTGGCACTCATAAAACATAGACACTGGTACTTTTATAAGTGCTAGTGTTAGTGTTAAAAAGTGCCAGACACATACACTGACACTTTTTTAGCACTGGCACTGGCAGTTATGAAAAGTGCCAGTGTCTATGTTAATATGTGCCAGTGTAATATCACTGGCATTTCTTAAAACTAACACTGGCAGTTACGATAAGTGTCAGTTATTTACAAAAATGCCACCTTGTGCGTTGAAACAACTTCCAGATTATTACAAAAATGCCACCGCCCTATTTTAAAAACAGGTTTTACGCTAAGCTTAGGGTAAAACACGTTTTTTACTAGTTTTTTACTATGAACATTGATCGAAGAAAGAAAAAAATAATTATTATATTTAAATAACATGGATGTCACTCCCAAAACCAGAAGACTTGGCGAAAGGGTTTTGTCGTATGCTTAAGGGTTGACTTGAATCCTGGGATTAAGAGTTGACTTGTCCTAGGATTAAGAGGTACTGTACTTTCTTTAGTATCTTTTAATTTTAATTCCATTGTTATTTAATGAGTAATAATGGATTAATTTAAGGTATGCCTAGTGTATATAAATATAGGTGCCTAGTTAGAAGGGAGTCTCACCAAGCTAACTTGAATAACTAAAGTTGGAGCAAGTAGTGAATTAAGTTAGGAGGAAATCAATGTCAATGGAGAATAGAGATGGTGGCAGCGGCGGCGGCGATCAAGTTGGGACCGATAATGCGGCGGAAACTACCAAAAAACTTGCAAGGGCGTAAAGTGTCGTGGGCTAAACTGCAGCGTGCCGACTCCCTCAATCTGGAGGCTGGCAGACTCTCTTTTCCTCCTGCCCACAATTCAAAGGTAGTTTCTTTTGTTCATTTCTACAAGTGTATAGTTCTATACATGAAATTGCTCTTGAACTATTTCCACCTTTTAAAAGGCACCTCTTTTATGTGGAAATGCAATAAAGGAAGTGTGGGCGGATTTTTTTTTTTTTTTTGGGGTGGGGGGTGGGTGAGGGCGGGGAGTACGCATAATGATCCAAGTGTGAGCATAAGGTGGATTGGGCCGGTAATAGACTATATATTGGACGTTTCACTTAAAGACAAATTTATGATAAGGGAAGTAACCTCTCAAGTCTATATACCGGTCCATGTTTATTCTCTAATCAACGTGTGATATATATATGGTCTAATAGTATGCACATACACAGAACTGCTCTGAATTATTGGAGATATATATCAAGTAATTTGCTTGATTATGTGATGAAAACTTATATGTCTGTGTAAATGAAAAATACAGATGAATTGGGGGACGACGTTGATGTTAGCATTTCAGAGCATAGGGGTGATATACGGGGACATAGGCACATCTCCGCTCTACGTTTATTCCAGCACTTTCACTGAAGGCATTCACCACATTGATGACATTCTAGGCGTCCTCTCCCTCATTATCTACACCATCTTCCTCATCCCCACTCTCAAGTATGTCTTCATTGTCTTGAGGGCCAACGACAATGGCGATGGTTAGTGCTTAATGTTACTTATCTTAAGCTTTTCCTGCAAAAATAATGTATCTTTGTTCATTTTTTACTCCCACTACAACAAAAACGGCTTTCAGCGCCACTTATTATCAAAAAACTGAGAAATTTGTTCTACTTATTAACTAACGCTGAAATTTAGCGCATTTAATAAAAAAGTGCCAAAAATTAGCGGCGTTTATTTAAAGGTGCCGCAATACTTATTATGAAAATTTAGTTACACTTAATAAAAAGTGTCGGAAATTGGCGTCACTTATTAAAAGATGCCGAAAAATAGCGATACTTAGTACAAAAGAACCGGAAATTAGTAAAATGTGCCATAAATTAGTGGCACTTGGTAAACAATACCGGAAACTAGAGCCATGTTTTTCAAAAGTGCCCCAAATATACAGCATTTAAAGAAGTGCTGGAAATAAATAAGTGCTAGAAAAGACGCAGCATCCTTTCATCTATATGCATAGTTATCTTTGACTATTGAAATTTGTTTTTCAGGAGGAACATTTGCATTATATTCGTTACTATGTCGATACGTAAAAGTGAGTCTAATTCCAAATCAAGAACCGGAGGATCGGCAACTATCCAACTATCGATTGGATATCCCATCTACGGAGCTTAAGCGGGCTCAAAAAATAAAACAAAAGCTAGAGAGTAGCATTCCCTCAAAAATTATCCTCCTCCTTGTAACCATCCTCGGTACTTCCATGGTCATCGGTGATGGGGTTCTAACTCCATGCATATCAGGTGATTATCAACCCTAACATATTTGGTTTCTATATTATTTATTTTCTCCATATACTAAATGACTAATGTTTGATTAATTTGGCCTTGTACTTAGTCCTATCTGCTGTGGGTGGAATCAGTTCTCTTAGCCAAGGTATATAGCGTAGCATGTTTATATACACACATGAACACACACACACACACACACATATATACACATATATTCCATCCGTCCCGAAATGTATATCCGTTTCCAAGAAATTTGTGTCCCAAAGATGAATGTCTTTTATAAGAAAAAAAATTGTCCCTAAATGATCTTTCATCAATAAATTTTCACTAGTTTCTTTATATCTGCAAAAGTAACTGTTTGGAAAGAGAATTACAAAAATATATATATGATTTTTTGACAGTAAATTGTAAAAAAAATAGAGATTTTCTGAATGTCCCGTTCATTTGGACATCTATTTAGCGACGGAGGGGGTATATGTTAGTAATATTTAGTTTGATTTACATAATGTATGTTTGTGGGCATGCAGATGCTATTGTTTGGCTCTCAATTGCAATATTAGTGGCACTCTTCTGTGCACAACGTTTTGGGACGGACAAGGTGGGTTATACATTCGCACCAGTCATTTGCCTATGGTTCACACTCATCGGTGGCATAGGCCTCTACAACTTATTCAAGTATGATCTTGGTGTACTGCGCGCTTTCAATCCGGTATACATAATCAAGTACTTCAAGAGAAATGGCAAGCGTGGATGGATATCTCTTGGTGGGATTGTTCTCTGCATCACAGGTGACCTGTAGTAGCCTTATAACCCTAGCTAGAGCCAATTATATAATTTGGCTAGCTGCAGATGATAATTACTTGGTTTTTCAATTGTTTCAATAATTTCATTTTCAGGGACGGAAGCGATGTTTGCTGATCTAGGGCACTTCAATATAAGGGCTGTCCAAGTAAGTATAATATG
This sequence comes from Campanula takesimana, assembly GCA_026119855.1. NCBI lineage: Eukaryota > Viridiplantae > Streptophyta > Magnoliopsida > Asterales > Campanulaceae > Campanula > Campanula takesimana. The sequence goes on along the minus strand of JAOWBW010000447.1, from coordinate 647,830 downwards.
TAGGGAAAATATAAATTTATGCCCCTATACTTAGCTCTAAGATGCAGTACGGAGTATGTCTTTTGTAATTAAGGAGATAATACCAACAAAAAAATATTGCAATATTATGACCATCATTAGCAAGTTTTTCTTGGAATTGAATTGTTACACTACAAGGAAACTGTAATATAGAGATGGAAAAGTAGAGACATATAATTTGGCGACATATTAGGGACATTTCTTGTTTTAGCCACGGATTTTTCCGTCTCTAATCATCATTTTCCTTGTTGTGAATTAATTATGCAAATTTAATTAACTAAAAATGTACATGACAGATTAGCTTTTCTGGAGTAGTACTGCCTGCATTACTAGCAGCATACAGTGGGCAGGCTGCATATCTTAGGAAATATCCTGATAACGTTGATAATACTTTCTATGACTCCACACCAGGCAAGTCAAAGTTTTTGCGCGCGCCACTTTTTTTTTAAAGGTTCCAACTGTCTTTCTCGATATATAATCATGTTTCTTGATTGATAATTGGTGTGTATATGTGTGTGTGTGTGCAGATGCTCTCTACTGGCCAACGTTTGTTGTTGCAGTTGCTGCATCTATTATAGCTAGCCAAGCTATGATATCAGGAGCCTTTTCTATAATATCTCAGTCCCTAAGTCTAGGCTGCTTCCCTAGGGTTAAGGTTGTCCATACCTCGGATAAGCACGAGGGTCAAGTTTACATTCCCGAGGTCAACTACTTGCTCATGATTGCTTGTGTTGTTGTCACATTAGCGTTCAGGACAACCGAGAAGATAGGCCATGCATATGGTAATCATTTACTCCCCTCCGTCCCGAAATGGATGTTTAAAATTTCATTTTGCGCGACATTCTGATCATATGGAAGACGAGCATAATGGAATCTAAGTATCTAACTAGGTTTTTTTTTTTTTTTTTTTTTTTTGGCAGGAATTGCTGTGGTTGCTGTAATGGTGATCACGACGTGTATGGTCACACTTATAATGATAATCATATGGAAGACGAGCATATGGTGGATCGCCCTCTTCTTTGTTGTGTTTATGTCTGTGGAAGGGGTGTTTTTGTCCTCGGTTCTTTATAAGTTCACACAAGGTGGTTTCTTACCACTCGCGCTTTCGGTTGTCCTTATGAGCATAATGGGGGTGTGGCATTACGCCACCAAAGAACGTTACATGTTCGAGCTGAATAATAAAGTATCGAGTGGTTATATTAGAGACATTGCTGCTAACCCTAATATAAGCAGAATTCCTGGTATCGGGCTCTTGTACTCGGAGTTAGTGCAGGGAATCCCGCCTATTTTCCCTCATTTTATCGATAATATACCGTCCGTGCATTCCGTTCTTGTTTTTGTGTCAATTAAGAATATTCCGATTAGCAAAGTTGCAGTGGAGGAGCGGTTCTTGTTCAGGCAAGTTGAGCCTAGAGAGTACCGGACTTATAGGTGTGTGGTGAGGTACGGATACAAGGATAAAATAGAGGAGCCGAAAGAGTTTGAACGCCAGCTCGTTGAGTATTTGAAAGCCTTCATCAACCAAGAGCATTATATGCATCAACCAGTGACCGATGCAGATGCAGTGGAAGATACACATGCACATGCACAGCCACTGACAGAGGCACAGACAGAGGCAGAGACGGGTAACAATGGAAGGAGTAGTAGGAGATCAGGTTCGTCTGCAATTCACGTTGAGGAAATGGAAGTGAGGAACAATTCATCGAGCTCGATCCGGTCATTCCGTGGGACCGGTTTATCAAATCGGATGGTGAGTGGGACGATCAAAGGTGCTGAAGAAGAGATGATGTTTGTCGAGAAAGCGAAGGCGGAAGGAGTGGTTTATCTTTTGGGAGAGGCGGAAGTGGTGGCGAAAAAGGATTCATCTCTATTGAAGAAGGTGGTTGTGAATTATGCTTATAGCTTCTTAAGGAAGAACTCGAGGCAAGGAGATAAAGTGCTTGAAATTCCTAGGACTAGGCTTCTGAGGGTGGGTATGACATATGAAATATAATCACAACTATATATGCATGAATTTTTCTGCAGAATATATATATATATATAATATATATATGCATGAATTTTTCTGCAGAATATATATATATATATATATATATATATATATATATATTCTGCAGATGGAAAATGTTTGAAAAATAAATGTAATGGCTACTAAATTGGTTTGATGATTCTCAGATGGATTGCAGGACAAGGGGGTGCTTTCCATTTGATTTGCTTTATATTGTGTGATTATTTGAAGAATGATGTATATGAAAATGTTTACACTTAATGCAGCACTGAGCTTAATAGTAATATCCTCTCTGTCCTGAAATAAATATCGCCGTTTTTTTTACATTAATACGAAAGAACTTTGAGAGATAAACTTAGGTTTATTTAGTTATACTAATAAAATTGTAAAACTTGTTGTTGATAAACTAATATAAATACTATTAATAACTACTAATAAAAAATTTAAATTTTCATTAGAATGATTACTGAAAGAGCACAAAAATAACCCAGTCCACAAACGAGACATTGTTCGATTCATGGATATGGAAATGTAACAGTCACAATGTATTTTGATTAATGGATGTATTCTTATCCAGTATATTAAAGTAGTATAGGTCTTATCCATTTCATTAATGAAGTCATTGTATTATGGCAGAGGATCATTAGTATATAATGACCTCCCTTGTTAATCGAATAATTAAGCCACATTAAAATTTCCATTTGTCTTATTCATTTTTGTTTCTTTTCCAGTCTCTTATGCATCAGTTTTCTATCTATTTACTTCAAGTTCTTTCATGGTATCAAGAGCCGGTCGATCGTACCATGCTCAACATACTTCCGTTACTCTCTTCATTCTAAAACACCACTTTCCGTGTCGTCTATAATAACCGAAAGTCATGGCCCAAAACAACAGTACCTTTCCGTTATTTCTTAATAAACAGTCATATATGCCCCATTTCCTCAAAAATCCATATGCTCCACCAAATTCTTTCATAAGTATTACTGTATGCCAGTTTTGTAATAGAGCTGGTCACACAGCCCCCTATTGCTGGAGAATAGCAAATTCCGCATATTCAGCAAATTACTTCCCACCTACGGCTCCTGTATCCTTCGTCTTGGACTCGGGTGCAACCAATCATATGACTCCATCGTCTGAGGTCCTGACTAACCGCTCACCGTATTTAGGTACCGATTCTGTTACTATTGCAAATGGCTCTTCTCTACCAATCTCTTCTATTGGTCAATCACAATTTTCTTTTGGTGATCGGTCTTTTGTTTTAAATAATGTCCTTTGTGTTCCAAATATGCATAAGTCCCTTCTTTCTGTACGTCGTTTTTCTGCTGACAACAACTGTTATTTTGAAATTGATGATCGAGGTTTCCGTGTGAAGGACAACCACACGAAAGCAACGATTCTTTCTGGTCATACTTCAGGTGGCCTCTATTACCTTTCTTTCCAGCCAGCATCCAAAATTAACCCGCTCGCTCTTATTGGCGAACGTGCATCTTCTCAATTATGGCATGCTAGACTTGGACACCCTTCACAAAGAATTTTTGAGTCATTAGTAAATAAATATCATATTCCTGTTAGTGGTTCTGTTCGAGTCAATAGTTTTTGTCATGTGTGTCCTATGGGTAAATCATGTCATTTGCCTTTTATTTCTCGTTCGTTTAACTCTACTAAGCCTTTGGCAATGCTTCATTTAGATGTCTGGGGTTCATCGCCCATTGTTTCAAATTCTGGTTTCCGTTATTATTTATCTATAGTCGATGATTTTTCTCGCTTTGTTTGGTTGTATCCTCTAATGCACAAGTCTGATGTTTGTTCAGTTTTTAAGGATTTTAAAACACAAGTTGAAAACCAATTGTCTAGTAAGGTCTCAGCTGTCCACACTGTCAAAACAATCCAAACTGATGGGGGAGGAGAGTTCATGAATAATCAATTTGCTCTTTTCCTGAGGCAACATGGGATAAGGCATCAAGTAACTTGTCCTTATACACCCCAACAGAATGGAGTCGTTGAGCGAAAGCATCGTCATATTGTTGACATGGGTCTTTGCCTTCTAGCCCAATCGTTAGTTCCTCAAAAATATTGGCTAGAAGTTTTCTCCACAGCTGTTGTTATCATAAACCGTCTTCCCATGCGTCAATTGAGTTATGTCTCACCATATCAAAAATTGTTGAACCGCACTCCAGACTATAGGTTTCTAAAAACATTTGGGTGTACATGTTTTCCTTATCTTTTACCCTACAATAAGCATAAATTGATGCCTAAGTCTGTGCCGTGTGTTTTCTTGGGGTATGATTTACTCCGTAAAGGCTATAGGTGCTTGGATCCAAAAACTGATCGTATTTACATATCTCGTCATGTGTTATTTGATGAGACTCATTTTTTGTTTGATCCAAAATATAAATATGTTGCTGCTAACCGTGGCACGAGCCATCTTAATGTTTCTCAGTGGATAGATACATCAAGCACCAGTCTTCAAAATATGTCTCAGCAGCCATTGCCTCATACAGATCCAACAGTTGCTCATGACTATAATTCCCAGCCAACAATTTCTGTGCAGACAAGCTCCTCGTTGGCTACTCCATTGCAGCCAAAAAGTGCACCTTCCATTGCTGCTAATGCTCCAGGTCTGGTTCATTCAGGACGACCGTGTTTTTCGAACACACCCATACCTTTTGGGTTGGATTCTCACCAAGTCTCTAGCAATGAGCAGGCCGAACATCAATCTGGTTCTACAACATCCTCAACATCAACATCACTAAAGAAATACCGCACCATCTCAGATATTATTGCAAATCCGGCAACTCGATATCCTCTTCCTCATGCCTTGGTTGCTGCCACAAACTTCTCTTCTGATTTTGAGCCACGATCTTTTAAGCAAGCTGCCCCCCTTCGTCACTAGCAGGATGCAATGCATGATGAACTCAACGCCATGATGAAAAACCACACCTGGTCATTAGTTCCTCGTCCTACTTCTATGAATGTCATTGGTAGCAAGTGGGTTTATAAAATCAAGCGTAGAGCTGATGGTTCAATTGAGCGCTATAAAGCACGACTTGTAGCACAAGGATATTCTCAACAAGAAAGGGTTGACTATGAGGACACCTTCAGTCCTGTGGTTAAACCTCCAACAATTCGGAAAATTTTATCTCTTGCCCAATCCCACAATTGGACAATTCAACAGTTGGATGTCAGAAATGCCTTTTTAAATGGTATTCTTCAGGAAGAAGTATATATGGCTCAACCACCTGGATTTGTTGATGCTGCTCATCCCAATCATGTTTGCAAGCTTCATCGAGCAATTTATGGACTTAAGCAGTCACCTCGAGCTTGGTTTCAACGGCTATATGAGTTTTTGCTAGCCTTGGGGTTCTTCAATAGTAAGTCAGATCCTTCTCTTTTTATTCGACATTTTCATGATGCAACACTGACAATTCTCATATATGTTGATGATATAATTGTGACGGGATCTTCAGTATCTGAGGTTAATGCAGTCATTGGTCAAATCTGCAATACCTTTGATAGCAGACGCCTTGGCTCTTTGAGTTATTTTCTTGGGATAGAGGCAACTCGTTCTTCCTCAGTTCTCACTCTTAGTCAGTCTCGTTATGCTTCTGATTTGCTTCACAAGTTTAATATGGATGGTTGTAAACCAGCTCCAACTCCATTAGTTCCTGGGTGTCATCTAAGTGCAAGTGAAGGTGATCCTTTAACTGATGTTACCACTTATCGCCGAATGGTTGGAGCATTACAATATCTCACTCTTACTCGGCCTGACATATCATTCGCTGTTAATCAAGTATGTCAGTTTATGCACTCTCCTCGTACATCACATTTACAAGTCGTTAAGAGGATTTTCTATTAAAGGTTCCATTTCCTTGGGTTTAACCTTTCATTCCTCTTATGATACTACATTGCGAGCTTACTCGGATGCAGATTGGGCTGGTTATCCGGATGATCGCCGTTCCATAACAGGCGCTTGTGTGTTTATTGGTCCTAATCTAGTTGCTTGGACAGCAAAGAAGCAGCCAACAGTGTCCCATTCTAGTAGTGAGGCTGAATATCGTGCCTTAGCTACAACTGCGTCTGAACTTCGGTGGTTTTCATACCTATATCGTGAATTGGGAATTCCTCTACAACCACCTGTGTTGTTTTGTGATAACATATCAGCTTTACACATGTCTCGCAATCCAGTTTTTCATGCTCGCACTCGTCATATTGAAATTGATTATCACTTTGTCCGCGAACTTCAAAATAGTAGTTTTCTTCGTTTAGACTATGTTTCCACTCAAGATCAACTAGCTGATTTGTTTACAAAAGCTTTGGCTCGACCAAGATTTCAGTTGCTTTGTGACAAGCTGCAGCTACATTCTGTTCCGCTTGGCTTGAGGAGGGGTGAAAGAGCACAAAAATAACCCAGTCCACAAACGAGACATTGTTCGGTTCATGGATATGGAAATGTAACAGTCACAATGTATTTTAATTAATGGATGTATTCTTATCCAGTATATTAAAGTAGTATAGGTCCTATCCATTTCATTAATGAAGTCATTGTATTATGGCAGAGGATCATTAGTATATAATGACCTCCCTTGTTAATCGAATAATTAAGCCAGATTACAATTTCCATTTGTCTTATTCATTTTTGTTTCTTTTCCAGTCTCTTATGCATCAGTTTTCTATCTATTTGCTTCAAGTTCTTTCAATTACAATAACTTAAAATTATTGCTCGAAGTTACTTCTTACTAACGTATAAAAAACAGCTGAATTTATTCCGGAACAGAGTTAGTTATGTTATATGAAGAAAGCTTCCTCTAAATTTTATTTTTCCCACCTTATCCCTGTCATGGTACAAATGCAAATCTGATATCTTATGGTTAAAAGGCACCCAACACGAACAGCTTAGTTAGCTGTATTTATTTTCAGAGTCAAAAACAAAAACTCTCATTCAGTGCAATTTTACCGGATATATATATATATATATATATATATATATATTGACAAGGGGAGAAGGGAATCAAACCTTTGGGTGTCAAGTCCCTATTAGGGGTGGAAATGGTTCGGCTCAAACCGCGGTTCGGAATTGAGCCAAGCCAAACCGTGCGGTTTAGCTCGGTTTTTAAATTTATGCGGTTCAGCTCGGTTTCGAAAATTGATAAACCACATGGTTTGGTTCGGCTCACGGTCTGACCCTTCAAGCCGAACCGAGCCGAACCGTTTCGAGCTGAACCACGAGCCGAACCGTAGAGCTGAACCGTGGAGCCGAGCTATCTGAACCCACTACAAGAATAAGTTAAATTAGTACGGCTATTGTTGTCGGATGGCATTCCATAAGTGATTATTTATGAAGTTACCACAAATCGTTTACGGAAGGGTGGAATTGCAATTAATTTAAAGTCTGGTAAAAGCAATTTACACCCATCTTTCCGATCCTAAAAATCATTTTGCTTTTATCGACCCCCCTTTCAATTAGGTCGATAGGCATCGTCGACACTTGACACGATCGCCGACATCGCTCCAATCACCCCTCGTCGCCATCGCCATCATCGGACCTCCCCGCCGTCGTCGTCTTCGCCATCGCCCTGTGCCGTCATCATCGCCTACCACATCTTCACGATGTTAACCCCTACCATGTCTTCTCGTCGTCATCATCGGCATAACTAGGGCTCATAGGTAAATCCTCTCTCCTCTCTCTGATCCAATCCTATCTCGTCTATTGTCGATAGTCTCCTAAGACTCACTAGATTTCTTATTGAATCCATGTGTGCAGTCCCTGGATCGGCTAATTGTTGTTAGATCAGATATTTTCTGTGATTGTTTCTGTGAACATTTATGTAGCGTTAGCTTCAGAAGCTTTCAATTTTTTTTCCCACTTACTTCGACTGGATCTGGTGTAAGAGTTGTGGTTCAAACCGCGGTTTAAGCCACGGTTTAAACCGTAAAATCAGACCGTGGTTCAAACCGAGCCGAGCCGAACCGTGATGGTTTAGCTCAGCTCGGCTTGGACTATTTTGTGGTTCAGCTCGGTTTGGGATTTCTCCAAACTGATGTATAGCGGTTTGGCTTCTAAATTACCCCAAACCGAGCTAAACCGAACCATTTCCACTCCTAGTCCCTATGATGTATCCAAGTCAAAAATCATTCTTGGGTCCCATATGGCCATTAATAAGTAGGAGCCCACTTATGAAAAGTGCCGACTCGCCAATTGGCCCAAGTCGGCCCAAGAGAAGAGACATTTTGAGATGAATGGAAAACCCAAGTCGGCCCAAGAGAGGGGTGTTAGGCCTAATTGGTAGGAAAATAGGCTAGAGGGGGGGTGAATAGCCTTTTTAAAAATTTTACAAAGAAACACTTTTAAATGCAAAGTCACTTATCAGTTTGCAAACTATTATCAGTAAGCGCAGCGGGTAAAATATGACTTAGTTTTAACTCACACAAAGTCAGTGTATAAAAGATTTTCAGAGCTTAGTTTAAACACAAAGTTGTTTCTAAAAGTTCAATGCAGTTTCAAGAGATTGGTCAATGGAAATTACAATGAGTCAGTAAGAACATATGCAATCTGCCGGTGATAGAATTCCAACCGGCAATGATAAGGCAAGCAACAGAGACACAAGGATTTGGAGAGGTTCACAGTGTAAATACTTCTACGTCCTCTACCAAGTTTGGTCAGAACTTGGATTTGGGTTAAGAGCACTATTAGATTTTTCTAGTCTATTACAAGCACGGCTTTGCCGTTATAAAAAGACTAAGTTCTAGAAATTTCTAATGGATCGTAAAACAATTCTGACCAAGTGTATTTGAACGGCAATTTCAAGAGAACTTATCTCACTCAGGTGGGTGTGTGAATAACTTAAACAACGTATTCCTTATATGATCTAGTTTGGGAATACTAACAATGTTGTTTGAGTTGGTGCACAAGTGTATGTCCTATTAAATGATCTAATGATTATATAGACACAGAATGTTTGAGTCTTTAATGAATACTCAAGAACATTCAACTCTCTTCAATGCTCTATTTTCACCAACCTTCTTCAATGCTCCAAGTCCACTATTTATAAGAGGAGTAAATGTCTTGAGTCTTGTAGAAGAAGGCTTGCAATTTTGAATATCCAGCTGGGTAGTTGAGGAGCATTAAATGCGGTATCTTTAGCATTAATGACGAAGATATGTGGTACACGCATGCTCGCAAAAGTCTGATGGGTAAAGACCCCTTTGTCTCAACCGGTTACCTGCAAAAAGCAAGTAGAGACAGAGTATAGCTAAAAGTAGCTATGTGTCAGACGGCGCAGAAATCATTACAGAGCAGGTAAACTACTTTTAGATAAAACAGTAAGAAAGGACAGGGACAATCAGCAAGGTTGACTTTAAGGTGAAACGATGTAACCTGACTGACAGTACAGACTGTCTTTCTTTATCGGAAAGTTGAGAATGAAGTTGATCGGCAACTTGTTTATCAAGTTGATCGGCAACTAGTTTTACTGGTCTGCTGATTTGCTTCCTCTTGCTGGTTTGCCTTGTTTGAAGAGTTGGAATACACCTGTGCTGGTCACCAAGAATCCTAAGAGTACCTAATAAGGGTTCTAATAAAATTGGGGGATCCTAAGTGATAGCTATGATTGGGATTAAGCAATTCTATGTCCTAAACATATATTTGATCAACAATCTCCTCCTAATTGCTTAAGTCCAATCACCCTTTCCAAGAACATTTATCTTAGATTAGTAAAAGAATGTATAAGTAATGTCTATTTATTATCATTCCCTAAGCCAAGTCACACACTAGATGTCTTAAAGAGGTAAAAATACAAAATGATAAAAGTAAGAGAAAGAAAAGAAGAATGAGTTGCTGATGGCTTAAGATCAGCAGGGAGAATAATAATCTGCAAAACAAAGTTAGCATGAATAGCAGCAGATATTATAAGAGAATATAACATATAAAAATAAGCACACATAAAACAGTAATGGTTAGCAAAGAAGTCTTGGATAAATCGTTGAAGTTCTTCTGGATATCTATATCATTGGCTATATTGACTAGGAAACAGGAGGATCCTCTTGCTGGTCAACGGCCTTTGATGTAGAGTCGGTAAGCTTGGATTTCTTCTTTGCTCTCTTCTCTTTATTTTCGGCTTCTCTTTTCTTCCTTCTTTGAGTGCTCTCCAGCCTTTCAGTCAGCATTGCATTATTGGCTTCCAGAGCAGCTATCTTCACTTGAGCATCAGCAAGAGCAGACTTGGCAGTAGATAATTCTTTTTCAGTCCTTTCTAGATCTCTGATCTGCAGCCTTTGGTCATCTACTAGTTGCTGTTGAATAGAATGCATACTCCCCAAACTCTCTGAAAGGGCAATCAGCCTAGATTCTCTGTCCTCCAGCAGATCTTTCAAGTCTTGGATTCTATTGCATTCCTCCTCCTGATTGGACTTAAGGATTTTATCAGAGAGATCCTCATGAATACGGTTCAACTTGTCACGGAGGAAGAGGCCAGTATCGCCCAGATCGGCACGAGTAACAGGCACTTGCATATTTTCAGTATCCCTTCAAGGTAACTGAAGTATTCATACATACTATTCAGCACCACGGGTTTTGACAGTCCAAGAGAAGAATGCATCAGGAAGGAAGTAATGAAGTCTTCATTGATAATATCAGCATCTTCTACGAGACCTTCAGGAGTAGGCACAATCAACTCATCATCAGAAGATAGAACAATCAGTAATGGAAAAGCTGGCACAGGAGAGGGAGCAACTGGTAGAGGCAAAGCTTGTTGAAGAAAAGAAGCATCAGCAGCATATCTGTCGGCAAGAAGGATTTCAGCAGGAACAGATGTGGAGGCAACAAGATCGGCAGAATTTACATCAGCACGGACGATCGGCAAAGGGAATGAAGGATGAATAATAACTGCACGTTCAACCGGCAGATGGAACACACCATTGTCCTCCATAGAAAGAAAGATAGCCAGGATAAAATTCAAATAAGCACGACCTTCAAGAATCATGATCATTAACCCGGCATTCATCAGCCTTGAGGTATAGACATATGATCGGCACGCTGTCTTGGATGGAACATCGGCAGAGTTAATGCAAGAGCAGCAGATTTTACCAAGTGCAAAAGACCTCGAGAATTAGTGGCTCGGTATTCAAGGATGTCATGGAGTTCATCATTTATCATCATGCATCTCATCATCAGTCCATTTGTGGCGATGCTGACTTCCTTGGGTGATGGACCAGGTAGATGAATTTTGCCGCCAATTTTGAGCTTACCAGGCAGGCAATGGAGCGGTTCAAACGCTGGTGGTCCTTTCACCTTGAGCTTGGAGACCCTGGGAGCTTTCCCTTTCCGCCTTTTGAACTCAGGTTTAATCCAGGGCAAGAAAGTAATCCGTTCACTGGTTGAGCCTGGAAGAAATGAGTGATTGGGGCCAAAAGGATTTGAATTGATCGGAGAGAATTTGCCGACAGCTCTATATAATCATCAGGATCTATTTCATCCGAGCTGTCATTTCCACCGGCAGCTGCAGCAACAGGAACAGGTTGTGCTTCATCAGTAACAACTGGAGCAATGAAGGCCTCTGGAGCAGGAAGCAAAGGGAAGGAAATAGGAGCAAATAAAGCATCCTGAAATTCCTCAAATTGTAACTCAGCAGCAATCAAAGCATCAAAGTTAGCATTATGATCTTGATCGGCAATCTCTGTATCAGCACCTCCTCCCAACTCCACAATCTCTCTAACACCAGTAGGAGCTACTAGAATCACATCAGTAGAAGAGAGAGGGGCCTTAATAATCTGAGTGTCGGCAGTTGGCTCAGATGGATGAGTGTCAGTAGTTGGCTCATCAGCATACACATCAGCAATAACCTCTTTATCAGCACGATCTCCTCCTGATATCAGCAAGCCACCAACTTCATCAGCAGATTGAGTTTCTATAGTTTCCTCAATTGATGCAAGTTGGTCTTCTTTAACAATCAGAGGTTGAGTGTCCATAGTTTCCTCAACTTGATTTACAAAGGATTCATCAGCAGTGCTGGTTTCATCAGCAGGTTGAGTTTCAGAAGTTTTCTCAACAGTCTGTTCAACAGACTTATCAGCAGAGCCACGCTCAGAGCCATCACTGGCTAAAACTGAGTCAGCAAATGCTTCAGCAGAAGATATAGAAGTGGGGGCAGCAGCTGCATGAGCTTGATCAGAAGAGGGCTTTTTGAAGATAATACTTATCGGCATCTTATCATACTCACCGATAGAATCAGAAGAAGTGATTGTTTCACCAGCAGCTTTGTGAGAGCAAACAAAATCAGCAGTATCAACGGAACTGACTGGAGTTGGAATGGGGAGATTGCTGGTGAGGGAACTTGTTCAGGAATAGATGTAGATGCTGGTGTATGAGCAGCTCTAGCCTTAATAAAGGCCTCTGAATCGTTCACGAGATTCAGTGTAATCCTCTGCACATTCTTCACAAATTGAGTAGCTTGAGCACTCTTCTCCAGCCTTTCATTATCGTTGAAGTTCAGCAGATCATCCTCATCTTCAGGTCTTCTCAACTGATACGGATCTTGTTCATCAAAGTTCATCAGCTGGTTGAAGACTGAGGCATAGGCAACCCAAACGTCTTGCACCATCAGATCCTGTCTGATCCTATCTTGAAACAGATAGACTTGATTCCAAGGAAGGGGTAGCAAATCAAAATACCGTCCAAAGTTTAATCTGAACTCACTTTCAGACAACCTTTGAAATTTCTTAACAGGCACAAACTTCTCTTTGAACATATCGGTGACCCTGCTCAGACTTGTTAAATCAACATAATCAGCACGATTTCCAGGGGGAACTGTCTCCTTCCTTTCCTCATGAAATTGAAGCAACCGGCGAACAAACGGATGGAGATGATCAATGGGGAATACCCAATTCTTTGATAAGACCTTATTGGTGAAATACCAATGGTTTCTGAAGAATATATGAAATGTTGGGTTTCTGATTGGCTTGCATTTTCTGACGGAGGGTCCAGAGGCTACATCAGCAGCAGCATGGAGCTCAGGCAAGTGTGGAAGATCTAGAATTCCCTTTTGAAGAGGGACTCTCACCCTTAAGTCAGAACTAATCATTCTTCTTCTCTCAGCCATTTCATCGGCAGCATCGGTTTCAGACTTGATAACCACAGAGGGAGCAGTAAGTGTTGCACCGGCAAGAAGAGATGGTGCAAACCTGATCTGCTTAGCTCTTGGATCAGTAGAAGGAATTTGAGAGGAAGGAACTTGAGCAACTGAAGGTTTGGCTTTGGAGCAGTAGGAAGATCATCAGAAGATACAACCTTTGACTTCTTGACTTGAGGTTTATCAGCAGCTTTGACTAGCCTTCTCTTCTTTGGAGCTGCTGGAGTGGAATCGGCAAGAATCCTATCGGCAACTGGAGCAGGAGTAGAAACGTCGGCAGGGGCTACATCAGCAACCTTGACAACTTTCTTTGCCTTCTTCTTTTTAGGAGTACCAGCAGCAGGAACAGCAATTGTGCTGGTAGGAGCCTTCTTGGAAATCCTATTCCAATCGGTAAGCTTAAAGGATTTGAGTTTATCAAAGTCAAGACTAGGGGGTGCCGGTGAAGCCCTAACAATTGCTGAGTTGCGCCTCAAGATGGTGCTAATCAGCATGTAGTGGCATCCTTTACCGGGATGAGCTTTGTTCTTCTTTCTATCCTCCCTATACTTAATGGCAGCAATGGCGATGACCCTAAACAGGTAGGCACACCAGTTGAACTCTTCTTGCAACACGATGGCTGCCATTGCTTCAAACTGGACATCAGTAACATGGCTGTGAGAGCCAGATCTGCAAACCAAACATCTATCCACAATCTCTGCAAGGGCAAAGAATCTTCTTCTGTAGTCAGCTTTGAGATGGTTATCTCCACTGAGTCTGGGACCAGTTCCCCTCATAAGGGTCCATGCCTTGTCCAAAGTCTGTTCATCAGTAATGGAGTCAGCACCCTCATTCCCAAGTAGAGGGAATACTTCATGAATAGAAGATGGAGTAACAGAGATAGGCACGCCGGCGACGGTTGATGCGATGGAGACGAATACAGAGGAGTCATTGCGATCAGTGATGACGGAGGCATTTGAGAAGAACTCTTGAACTTGACCCAAAAATATAAAATCAATACCCGTTGGAGAGATGAAGGAGTCTAGAAGAGAACCAATCAGAAGATTCCTCAAGAATTCACCGTCAAGGGTGTCGTCGAAGAAGGTGGAGTCAACATAGCCTCCATAGATATCCTTTTCGTTGCTAGACATTTTCTGCAAAATCACTCAAAAGATCTCACAAGTTAGAACGAGTTAGTTCAAAAATAGATTGAAATGCAAGCGTGAAATCATCAAGTAGTTACCAGAAAATAATGTTAACTCTGGTTGAAGAAGGTAAGAGAGAATGATAGAAGATGAATCAACACAAGCAGTAGAGATATCAAGAGAGAGTGAAGAGCGAAAAGATCAGAAGGATTTTAAGTGTAGGTTATATATGTTATGGGAGAGAGAGAGAGAATAGAAAGGGTTTGCATGGGAGAAAGAGAAATAATGATGAGTTTAACTGTAGCAAATACCTCGGAGAACGTGCGCACACAATGCATTAGACGGTTAAACTTAGGAGAGAGAAAGGGTAGAAACGGCAACAATAAAGTTTAAGGTTACCTTTCTGATTTATCACAGAGAGTTGGGATAAATCTTTGACACGATTTGGGTAAGGCGGAGCACACACGTGTCAGAGAGGAGGTGTGACCGATTGTACCTTTGATTTGACTAAGCTTACGTCATGTGTCAGAGAATCTTTATACTTTTGAATTTAGATCTACCGATGAATTTTGAATTTTGACAAATCGGCAAGACATGGTTCGGCAAGTTGTTGATCAGCAAGATATTTACCGGCATGATGTTGTAAGCAATATTTTGTCGGTAATGTAATTAGGTCGGCACGATTTTCACACTTGCTGATGAGATCGGCAAGACTAGCACAAATAGCAAAGTCAGCACAAATTTTAACCATAATAATCAATCATACCTAGTTCACCTCTGAGGAATTCAAATCTTTTCTGATCTAAGGGTTTTGTCAGTATGTCTGCTCTTTGGTAGTCGGTATGAACTTTGAGCAGCACCACATTTCCCTTTTCAACATGTTCCTTCAGAAAATGATACTTGATGTCTATGTGCTTGGTTTTGGAATGCATGACCGGATTGTTTGAAACTGAGATAGCAGATTGATTGTCACAATAAATGGGACAAACTTGAGATGGAACTTCATAGTCAACAAGCTGATGCTTCATCCAAAGGATCTGTGAACAGCAACTGCCGGTAGCTATGTACTCAGCTTCAGTAGTAGAATGGAAATTGATGCTTGCTTCTTACAGGACCAAGACACCAATCTATCACCAAGAAATTGGCAAGTTCCACTAGTACTTTTTCTGGTCACCCTACAAGCTGCAAAGTCTGCATCTGAATAACCTATTAGATTAAAAGATGAATCTCTAGCATACCATAATCCAAGGTTAGCAGTGCCACATAGATATTTAATGATACATTTAACAGCTTGCAGATGGGATTCCCTAGGGTCAGCTTGAAACCTGGCACAAACACAAACATAATATCTGGTCTACTGGCAGTAAGATAAAGGAGTGAGCCGATCATACCTCGGTAGAGTGTCATAACTACTTTCTTACCAGACTCATCCTTATCTAAGTGAATGTTATTGCCCATAGGTGTGCTTTGAGAGTGAGCATTGTCAAAGCCAAACTTCTTGATTAATTCTTTTGCATACTTGGCTTGACTGATGAATATTCCCTCATTGGATTGCTTGACTTGAAATCCAAGGAAATATGTTAGTTCACCCATCATGCTCATCTCAAACTTGCTCTGCATTAGCTTCTCAAATCTCTTGCAAAGTGATTCATTAGTAGAACCAAAAATAATATCATCGACATATATTTGAACAAACAATGAATGACCCTTGTGCTTGGCAACAAATAAAGTAGTATCGATTTTACCTCGAGTGAAACCTAAGCCATCACTAAGTAAGAACTTAGAAAGGGTTTCATACCATGCCCTTGGAGCTTGCTTTAGGCCGTAGAGAGCTTTCTTCAATCGGTAGACATGATTAGGCTTCTTGGAGTCTTCAAAACCTGGTGGTTGTTCAACATACACTAGTTCTTGGAGTTCTCCATTTAGGAAGGCACTTTTCACGTCCATTTGATATAACTTGAATTCTTTGAAGGCAGCATAGGCTAGGAAAAGTCTTATAGCTTCCAATCTTGCAACAAGAGCGAATGTCTCATCGTAGTCAATTCCTTCTTCTTGTCGGTAGCCTTTAGCAACTAACCTTGCTTTGTTTCTAATAATATTCCCAGCTTCATCCAATTTATTCCTGTAGACCCATTTTGTACCGATCACTTGTTGAGATGATGGTCTTGGCACTAGTTCCCACACATTGCATCTTTCAAACTGATTTAGCTCCTCCTGCATGGCTTCCACCCAGCCAGGATCAGCAAGAGCTTCTTCAGTCTTCTTTGGTTCTATATTGGAAACCATAGCAGATGAGAAGAGACTCTCGGCGAATGCTCTACTAAGGTTTCTTGTCAATCTTGGTCCAAAGACATCACCAATCACATTTTCTAGTGGATGATCACGAACTGGTCTAACTTCTCTCGGCAAATCTTGTCTGACTGTATCTTGTTGGAGTGATTCTAGAGGAGGATCAAGATCAGCAGATGGAGAAGGAGAATTAGAGTTCTGGGTGTGAGGTGGATTAGATTGAGAGCTTGTTGGGAAGGGTCTTATAACAGAAATTGGTTGAGGGCTAGATCTGTCTTCAGGATGATCAGCAGAATTTGCATCGGTAAATGGATTATGAAAGTTATCGGTAAGATCATGCTCTGCCGATGATGGGAAATAGTGAGTATCTGCTGGTTCTTCTACTGAAATGACTGGATCAGCAGCTGGTACTTGACCTGCAGGGTTAGAATTACTGGATTCACCTGTCTCATGAGCACTAGAAGCATTAGTACTATTTGGAGCCTTGTCAGACTCTAACAAATCAAATTCATCAAAGGTTACATGAACAGATTCAACAATTTTCAAAAGTTTCTTATTAAAAACTCGAAAGGCCTTACTGTATTTAGCGTATCCAACAAAGATTCCTTCATCAGCTTTCTCATCAAATTTACCTCTGTGCTCTTTACCGTTGTAAAGCACGTAACATTTGCAGCCGAATATTTTGAAGAATCCAATGTTGGGAGTTCTGCCTCTCCAGAGTTCATAAGGAGTCTTGTTATGGAATTTGTTGATGAGAGATCTGTTCTGAGTGAAGCAGGCGGTATTGATGGCTTCAGCCCAAAAATATTTCGGCAGCCTGGCTTCAGCAATCATGGTCTTACCAGCTTCAATGAGAGTTCTGTTCTTTCTCTCAACGACACCATTTTGTTGTGGTGTACCGGCAGCTGAGAAGTTGTGGTCTATGCCATGATCATCACAGTACTGAGCAATACCATTGTTCTTGAATTTAGTGCCGTTGTCTGATCTCATGCTGATGATATCGCTCTCCTTCTGGGTCTGTAGTAGTCTGAATAACTTGGTAGCAACGGCATAAGTGTCATCTTTGTGACTGAAAGTTTCCACCCAAGTATATCTAGAGAAATCATCTACTACAACCAAGGTATATCTACTTTCCCCAATACTTGCTGTAGTTGTGGGGCCAAATAGATCCATATGTAGCATTTGGAGGCACTTAGATGTTGACATACAGGGCTTGCTTCGGAAGGATGATTTATGTTGTTTTCCAAGCTGGCAGGCCTTGCATTTCTTTGCTTGATCAGCAGACACTTGAGGCAGAGCGGTAACCAGATTTGAACCGGCAAGCTTTGATAGATATTTGAAGTTCAAGTGACTGAGTCTCTTGTGCCATAGCCATGAGTTCTCACTGATGTTCTTAGCTACAAAACAAACATTAGCAACACCAGTAATAGCACTTAAGTTTACTGCATAAATGTTACCTTTTCTTTTGGCAGTGAGAAGAGTTTCATTGGAAGCAATGTCTTTCACATAGCAACTGGAAGTAGTAAATACACATTGAATTCCTTTATCACAGAATTGTGATATAGATAGAAGGTTGTGTTTCAGACCATCCACAAGAGAGACCTTCTGTACAGTAACTGCACCTCTCTTGATGGTACCTATACCGATGATTTTTCCTTTGGCATTATCACCGAAAACCACTGGGGGACCTGATGCTTCTGAGATATCGGCAAGTAGATTGCAAATCCTATCATGTGTCTTGAGCAGCCACTATCTAGAATCCACAAATCCTTGCTTGCACCAGTTGAGGCCATGAAGCATTCCTGAAATAAAACGGTATGCTTATGGTCCCCCTTATTCTTGGGTCCGAGGGTTAGTTCCTCTTTGGCAACCACATCTGGCCACCACTAGAGGATGTAACCTCAGTGGGTCCAGATAGGTGCTTCAAGAGGCATTCATGAGCCTTATGACCATAATCAGAACAATTTGAACATCTCACTTGATTGATAGGCTGTGGAGTCGGTAGAACGTCATTCTGTTTAGTCAGTGCATCGGCAGAACTAGGGAATTGAGCAGGCACAAACTTAGTAGGTTTAAAGGTTTTAGTATTGCCTTTCTTTCCATTCTGTTTACCTTTGGCAGTTACCTTATTAGGTACTTGTCCATCGGCAGTAGATGTGGTTAGACCGGCAGTACTAGCTCTGCTGATGTATTCACCAAGAATACCGTTATCGGCAGACTCAGTATCAGCAACCTTAACATATTTTTGTTTGTGCTTGTCATTCCTTTTGTTCTAGTTCTTAGGATACTTCATTGCCACAGCACTGTATATTGGCTTAGCATCCTTATGCACTGAGTTAACAGGACTACATTCAACTTTCTCATCCTTTTTCTCGGTCACACAAGTTTCAGTAGAGCTACTGCTGCTGGAATCAAATCCTAACCCAGATTGGTCCTTATATGACATTTGGGTCTGTAGGATTGTTTCAACAGCAACTCTAGATTTTGTGTAAGAATCAACAATCCTTGAGAGATGATTGTTTCTTTTCACAAGATCTTCGATCTGAGCTATCAATACTGCTACTTGGTTTTTGAGATCCAGGTTTTCTTTCTTTAGAAGAACAGACTCAAGCTCATGTCCTTTGAGAACATTAAGTTCAGACACAAGCAAGTCATTCTCTACAGAAATTCTATTGAAATCAGCAGCCATCACTTTATGAACGCTACTCAGCTTCTCATTATCAATAAAAAGTTCATCCATTGTCTCTACCATTTCAGCTTTGGATATTTCAGGAAAGGGATCAGCTAAAATTTTGGGGGCAGGGGGAATAGGTTTGGGAGAGAAGTCAGGTAGAGAAGAGATGGGTTTAGATAAGCTTTTGGCAATGCTGGGATGCTCGGTGAATGAGAATTTTCTGGTCATTGGTAAGGGTTTAGGTTTGATGGCAGTGAATTGAATAGAGTTACACTGACCATAGAGAGAGGTTCCCACTTGGTGAACTCTGTATCCATTTGGGTTCTCTGCTTTGAAACTAATCTCTTTGAAGTGTGGTTGAGGTCTTCCAGTAGCTTCTTCTCTGACTGGAGATCTTGGAGAGGATGGATCTCGGTAGACTGGAGTCAGCAATGTGGATGTATCGGCATCTTCCAAGTCTAGGGCGACAAAGCTTACATCGGCATCTTCATCTTCATCGGCATCTTCATCTGAGTCAGTTTCACACCAAACCGGCAAGGCCTTTTCTGTGCTTTCATCGGCAACAAAGCTTCGAGACTTGGGATGTCTCTTGTTGAATGACTTCCTCACATACTCATATTTTGGTTGAGGACATTTAGAAGCAAAGTGACCAGGTTTTCTGCAGTTGAAGCAAACAAGATCACCTTTGTTGTTCTTTCCGTCGGTAGCACTTGTTGATGGTTTGTTGTAACTTGCTGGTTTTTGAAAAGTTGGTGTGAATGATTTTGGTTGCTGGTAGTTTCCTTTCTGCATCCTTTTGAAGTCCTTAAACCTTTTGTAGTTCCTAGCGAAGGCGGCAAATTCGTCTTCTTCCATAGGCTGTTCTGAGGTAGTTGCAGGGGTTTTGGAGCTGCAGGGTATAGGATGGGGATCTATAGGAGGGAATTTGTTTGAAGGGAAGGATATCTGTGACTGAGCTGATAGAGACAAGTTTTTGAAATTTTTATCGAGAACGTTAAGTTTTTGCAGTTCTCTCTCATACAGAAATAGACTAGATACAAGATTCTGAATAGAAGTCTTGTTCAAGTCTCTCACTTATCTAACAGCGGTGACCTTGGTATGATACTCATTTCCCAAAGAACTTAGAAAACGAATATTCAGGTCTTTCATAGTATAAATCTTTCCTAATGAAGCACATAAATTACTTACCTCGCAGAATCTGTCGTAGGCACTCTTTAGTGACTCACCATCTTGTTTCTTGAAGGATTCAAACTCAGCAATACAATCGTAGTGTCTATTGTCCTTTACCTGCTCGTCACCTTCAAAGTATGCGAGGAGCTTGTTCCAGCATTCTTGAGCCGTGGAGCACAAGTCAATGAGTTTATATTGCTTGTCGTCCAAACCACAAGAAATAATGTGGCATGCTTTTCCATCTAGGGCAGCTGAAAGTTTGTCGTCCTCAGTCCATTCCTCTCTTAGTTTCTCGACCAAGGTTTCTTTAATCTGAACATGGGTTTCTTGTTCAGTGTCACGATCAGCATGTTGTGTCAGCGGAGTGGAGGGAATAGGTCTATAGGTGGTTGAGACTTTTAAAGGAATGATTGGACCACCTTCTATGACCTTCATCAACCAATCATCGATTGAGTTCATATACTTTATCATACGAGATTTCCAGACACCAAACTCGTTGACATTTAACAACGGTATGGTGGTGATGTTAAATGACTGCATGATTTTTCCTGCCATGGTCGGCAATACAAGCTGCAAAGCTTGGAAATTTCTTTCAAAATTCCAAGCTCTGATACTAATTGTTAGGACCAATTGGTAGGAAAATAGGCTAGAGGGGGGGGGGTGAATAGCCTTTTTAAAAATTTTACAAAGAAACACTTTTAAATGCAAAGTCACTTATCAGTTTGCAAACTATTATCAGTAAGCGCAGCGGGTAAAATATGACTTAGTTTTAACTCACACAAAGTCAGTGTATAAAAGATTTTCAGAGCTTAGTTTAAACACAAAGTTTTTTCTAAAAGTTCAATGCAGTTTCAAGAGATTGGTCAATGGAAATTACAATGAGTCAGTAAGAACATATGCAATCTGCCGGTGATAGAATTCCAACCGGCAATGATAAGGCAAGCAACAGAGACACAAGGATTTGGAGAGGTTCACAGTGTAAATACTGCTACGTCCTCTACCAAGTTTGGTCAGAACTTGGATTTGGGTTAAGAGTACTATTAGATTTTTCTAGTCTATTACAAGCACGGCTTTGCCGGTATACAAAGACTAAGTTCTAGAAATTTCTAATGGATCGTAAAACAATTCTGACCAAGTGTATTTGAGCGGCAAGTTCAAGAGAACTTATCTCACTCAGGTGGGTGTGTGAATAACTTAAACAACGTATTCCTTATATGATCTAGTTTGGGAATACTAACAATGTTGTTTGAGTTGGTGCACAAGTGTATGTCCTATTAAATGATCTAATGATTATATGGACACAGAATGTTTGAGTCTTTAATGAATACTCAAGAACATTCAACTCTCTTCAATGCTCTATTTTCACCAACCTTCTTCAATGCTCCAAGTCCACTATTTATAAGAGGAGTAAATGTCTTGAGTCTTGTAGAAGAAGGCTTGCAATTTTGAATATCCAGCTGGGTAGTTGAGGAGCATTAAATGCGGTATCTTTAGCATTAATGACGAAGATATGTGGTACACGCATGCTCGCAAAAGTCTGATGGGTAAAGACCCCTTTGTCTCAACCGGTTACCTGCAAAAAGCAAGTAGAGACAGAGTATAGCTAAAAGTAGCTATGTGTCAGACGGCGCAGCAATCATTACAGAGCAAGTAAACTACTTTTAGATAAAACAGTAAGAAAGGACAGGGACAATCAGCAAGGTTGACTTTAAGGTGAAACGATGTAACCTGACTGACAGTACAGACTGTCTTTCTTTATCGGCAAGTTGAGAATGAAGTTGATCGGCAACTTGTTTATCAAGTTGATCGGCAACTAGTTTTACTGGTCTGCTGATTTGCTTCCTCTTGCTGGTTTGCCTTGTTTGAAGAGTTGGAATACACCTGTGCTGGTCACCAAGAATCCTAAGAGTACCTTATAAGGGTTCTAATAAAATTGGGGGATCCTAAGTGATAGCTATGATTGGGATTAAGCAATTCTATGTCCTAAACATATATTTGATCAACAAGGGGACATACTGAGATACGATCAACTTGAAAGCTCAAGTCGGTAGTGGATCTACGTCACTACTACACCAATTCGACATGAGACCAAGACGCCTGATGAGTTATAGGGCTAAGGGGGTTTGGCCTAAGAAGAGATAAAAAGAGTACAACATTATGATCAAAGGGCATAATCCCCATTACTTGCATTGTATTATTCATGTGTGAAACTTGGCTAAATACATGTAAATATAGGAAATAGCAACTTCCATGTACACTGTAATGACCCGAATTTTCATAAAGTAAACAAATCCATAAAAAACATGGAAATACTAACAGTTGTCTTACAAAATCCAACTTAAATAGCCCAACGGCTAGTCTCAAACCATCAATTCAACAATAAACGCGGAAGCGAAATTAAATACTAAGTCTTCAAGCCAGTACAACCACTAGCTAAACAAAATAACCCATAAAGTCTTAATATAACTGACACGGACAGCTTCATCTAACGATCCGTCTACTTCTTTAAGTCATTACCTGAAAAAGATTATTAGAGAAATGGTGAGCGAACAATGCTCAGTAAGTTCATACGGACTTCTCCGATAGCTAAGGAGAAGTGACCGAAAGAACAGACTCAATTGATAATTCCAAAGATCAGATATTATTTAAAATACTAACTGCATATAATGAATACAGTTAAGTATTCAAAAATCTGTGGTCCTAATTCCATTCCGTCAATTCCAAGTTCCAAACACCTTTTCAGGGTGTCACACCTTTTCAGGGTGTTAAGTGAATAAGAGACCTTACACCTTTTCAGGGTGCTCCCTCATTTAGAATTATCATGATAATCTAGAGTTCCACAAAGTCTAAGTTACAAGTAGTTACTAGACTTATTTCCAAATGTCCATTTCCTAGGACAGTTTCCACATTAGTCCTTTTCAGGGACTATACAGCTACACCTGTTGCAATTAGATATAGCATACTTTCCAGAATAGTGTTCCCTAAATGAGAGCACATGCAAATTCAAATGTTCTAAGATTCCCTACGACCAAAACACGTCATAGGTAAGATATACAAAAGACGTTCATCAACGTAGAGTTCAAGCGCTATGGACCATATAGCATTCATGAAAGAATTATAGAGTTCCAATGAATAAAAAATTCAAGATACTTAGGAACGTAATCCCTTACCTTGCTAGCGTTGACTTCTAGCGGGTTCTTTGCGTACAATCTACAATCACGCAAAGATACTACTTTTAGGACAAGAACAATATTTATCCCCGTCCCCAAATTCCTTTTCTAACTTTAACCTTTTGAGTTTATTTCTTAAACTCCTTCTTAAGGTTCTTACTTTAGTTTAGGGTTTATCTTACCCTTCATAACTTTCCCAACATATCTTTAGGTTTACGTAAAAGTCTACTTCCAATCCATGTGTCTTAAGTTGACTTTATTTTATGAAAACACTATTCACATCGTTGACTTTACTATTCCCAGCATTGACTTTACTATTCCTAGCATTGACTTTACTATTCCAGCATTGACTTTACTATTCCCAGCATTGACTTTACACGCACAGAAAACACCTTGAAAACACACACACAAAACCCTAATTCCCAAACCCTAATTTTGATACACACACACAACACACACATACACACACACACGGCACACACACACTGCACACACTTGCACACACACAAACACACTCACACACATGCACGGACACCCACACGCCGACAGCCGCCAGCCACCAGCCGCCGCCGCCGCCGCCAGCCGCCGCCTTGCATGTCCATACTATTCCCAACTTTCTCCATTAAAAAGGTTTTCAAAGATTAGCATTAAACCCTAGTTTTATCAATTTAGGGTTAGGGTTCTAAGTTTGATTCAAAATTCCTAGGTGATACCCATCCCAAGAATTAAAGCTTAGAGTACGAGGGAATTACCTTCGAAGGGAAAAAGATTGGATCTTCTTCTTCCTCTCTCTTTCTCCTTCTTTCTCCTTCTTCTCTCTCTCTCTCGGTTCTCTCTCTCTCTCCGCCTCCTCTCTCTCTTTTCCTTAGGGTTTTCTTTTTGTTTGACACAAAATAATATGGAGAGGGTTTAAATACTTAGGGTTTTCCTTTCCCCTTCCAAAAAGGTTTCCTAAGGTTGACTAGATTGGGCCCCTCTTATTAGCCCAATTCATTAACTACTTAATGAACCCGATCACAACATTTAATATAAAAGAAAAATAATAATAATAATGGGCCAAAAGGCCGGTTATTACACTATTCCCTCCTTAAAAGGGTTTGGTCCTCCAAACTAAACGTACCTTAAGCAGCGAATAACTCGAGGTTTGCTTCTCGCATCTCACTCTCGAGCTCCCACGTCGTTTCCCTTTCTGAGTGATTGCTCCATTGAACCTTTACGTAAGGAATCACCCTTCTTCTCAGGGTTTGATCCTTGCGATCCACTATCTTTACCGGTGCTTCGTCATAGCTCAGGTCGGCACGCATCCTCAGTTGCTTGTACTCAATTGCATGGCTTGGGTCAGGAATATACTTCCTCAGCATAGATACATGAAACACGTTGTGAACTCCTGCTAAAACAGGCGGTAAGGCTAACTTGTATGCCACGGTCCCAACTCGTTCTAAGATTTCAAATGGTCCCACATATCTCGGACTCAGCTTCCCACGGATTACGAATCTCATCACTCCCTTGGTTGGCGAAATCTTCAAAAAGACATGGTCGCCCAGTTGGAACTCTAAATCGCGTCTTCGATGATCAGCATACGATTTCTGTCGGCTTTGCGCGGTTACTAACCATTTTCTAATTTGTAGAACCTTTTCGGCAGTCACTTGCACAAGTTCTGGTCCGGTTATCTTTCTCTCACCAACTTCATCCCAACACGTCGGTGATCTACACCTTCTCCCATACAACGCTTCGTACGGTGCCATACCAATGCTAGCATGAAAACTATTATTATAAGCGAATTCTACAAACGGCAAGTGTTCATCCCAAGTTCCTTGCCAATCCAATGACGTAGCTCTCAACATATCTTCCAGCATTTGAATAGTTCTTTCTGATTGCCCATCGGTCTGCGGATGGAAGGTTGTACTCATTGTCAACTCGATACCCAACGCTCCTTGCAGACTCTTCCAGAATTTTGATGTAAACCTATCGTCTCTGTCGGACACAATCGAGACTGGTATTCCATGTAATTTTACAATCTCATCTATGTAGAGTTTTGCCAACTTTTCCAGCGAATCGCTTACCTTTATTGCCAGGAAATGAGTAGATTTGGTGAGTCGGTCAACTATCACCCATATTGCGTTATACCCTTTCAGTGTCCTTGGCAAACCCACTACTAAATCCATCGCGATATGCTCCCACTTCCATTCGGGAATACGCAGTGTCTGAAGCAATCCTGCCTGTCTCTGGTGTTCACTTTTCACTTGCTGGCATACTAAACATCTTGAAACGAACTCAGCTATTTCTCCCTTCATATTGTTCCACCAGAATAATTCCCTTAGATTCCTATACATCTTCGTGTTCCCAGGGTGTACAGAAAATCTTGAATAATGGGCTTCTTTCAAAATTTCCATCTTGACATCCTCATTATTAGGTACACATACTCTAGACTGATACCTCAGGATTCCATCTTCTCCTACACAAAATTCCTTCGCCTTCCCATTAGCTATACTTTCCAGTACCTTCCTTAATTCTTCGTCTCCTCCTTGAGCTTCTTTAATCCTATCCATAAGCGTTGGCTGGACGCTCATTTGAGCCAAATACCCTTTAACCTTAACCTCTAGGTTAGTAATCTCCAAACGATCCCAGACATTCTTCTCCTTAGAAACCAATGTGGCTAGCGTCCCACGATTCTTCCTACTCAACGCGTCTACCACCTTATTGGCCTTGCCGGGGTGGTATAAGATCGTACAATCATAGTCCTTTAATAGTTCTAACCATCTCCTCTGCCTCATGTTGAGCTCTTTCTGCGTAAAGATATACTTAAGGCTCTTATGATCCGTGAAAATCTGACATGTAACCCCATACAAGTAATGTCTCTAAATCTTCAGGGCAAATACCACAACTGCTAATTCTAAGTCATGTGTAGGGTAATTCTTCTCATGGTTTTTCAACTGCCTGGATGCATAAGCTATCACCATATCATTTTGCATCAATACACAACCTAGTCCTTTAAGTGAAGCATCACTATAAACCACGAATCCTTCGGTGCCTGATGGTAGTGCAAGAACTGGTGCAGATACCAAACATCGTTTTAATTTCTCGAAACTTGTTTCACATTCATCAGACCAAACGAATTTGGATCCTTTCTGCATCAACTTGGTTAGTGGTAAGGACAACTTAGAGAATCCTTCCACGAATCTCCTATAATAACCTGCCAGTCCCAAGAAACTCCTTATCTCACTTACTGACGTTGGTCTCTCCCAATTTAGAATAGCCTCTATTTTTATTGGATCCACAGCAATCCCATCTTTCGACACTACATGCCCTAGAAATGCCACTTCCTCCAACCAAAATTCACACTTCTTAAATTTGGCATACAACTTTTGTTCCCGTAGGATTTGTAATACTAACCTCAAATGTTCCTCATGTTCCTCCTTAGTCTTTGAGTATACCAAAATATCATCGATGAATATAATCACACACGTATCCAAGAACTCTTGAAATATTCTATTCATCAGTTCCATAAATGATGCCGGTGCGTTAGTCAATCCAAACGGCATCACCACAAATTCATAATGACCATATCTAGTTCTAAAAGCCGTCTTTGCTATATCTTCCTTCTTTACCCTTAGCTGGTGATAACCAGATCTCAAATCTATCTTGGAGAAGTAACATGCTCCACGAACCTGATCGAACAAGTCGTCAATCCTCGGCAATGGATACTGGTTCCTTACCGTCACACGATTCAATTCCCTATAGTCGATGCACAACCTCATCGTCCCATCCTTCTTCTTTACGAATAAGACCGGTGCGCCCTATGGCGAAACACTTGGTCGAATCAATCCTTTGTCCAGCAATTCTTGTAGTTGCTCCTTCAATTCCTTTAGTTCTAGGGGAGCCATTCTATACGGTGCCCTCGATATTGGTGTAGTTTCTGGTACCAAATCGATGGAAAACTCAACTTCTCTTTCAGGTGGTACCCCAGGTAAATCTTCTGGAAACACGTCCTTGAAGTCTTTGATCACTGAGAGTGATTCTATAGTTACCTCTCTGGCATCAGTGGTACTCACGTACGCCAGAAATCCTCCACATCCCTTTCTTAGCATCCTACGCGCCTTCATAACCAAAATGATGTTCGATGGAGCCTTAGGTCTCGTACCTCTAAAGCAGCACTCTTCTCCAGATGGTAGCTTGAACTTAACCTCCTTTCTAAAGCAATATATATGAGCATGATAGGCTGCTAACCAATCCATCCCTAAGATCACATCAAACTCATCCATCTTCAAACTAATAAGGTCGACTTCGAATTTCCTACCGTTCAATTCTAAGGGGCATCTTTTAAACACAGATGTAATTAAAATCGAGTCTTTAGTCAAAGTATCTACTACTAATGAATGCTTTAGTACTTCAGGGACCAATTTCATTTTGTTTGCTAAATGAGTGCTTATCACAGAATGAGTAGTGCCAGAATCAATCAATGCAGGAACATTACGAGAGTAGAGTTGTACCGTACCTACCACGAGATCATTAGTGGCGCGTGCATCCTTAACTGTCATAGTGAAGACACGTCCATTACCCCACCTTTTCCCTTATTGTCGTCCTTTAATCCTTTGGCCTTGTTGTCCCTCCTTGGTTCTGGGCACTTCCAATGGGGATGTCCCATCTTGTCACAATTGTAGCATTTCTCTCCTTGTACCAGCACCCTTCAGTTTTATGCCTCCCGTCACATACTTGGCATTTCACATCTGAGCCTTGCCCTTTGACATTTTCTCTTTTTCCATCTCTACGGCTTCCTTGACCTTTATTAGGGTACTTGCTAGCCGTACTATCCTTTTCACGATCATCACTCGTCTTGCGCTTGTTATCCTCATTCTTATTCCAGCTTCCTTTGGTAGGTTCCTTTTCAGTTGTTTTCTTCCTTTCATCCTTCTTGTTCTGATAATTTTCCGCTTCTGTTTCCATGATCTTAGCTCGGTCCAACACCTGATCATACGTTGGCAACATCAGTGGGGTAATTCTGTAGCGGATTCGGTCACTCAGACCAAGTTCGAACTTCCGGGCCTCTTGCTCATCATTATCGAAGAACGTCGGAGCAAACTCTAGCAATTCTGTGAACTTCTCACAATACTCGTCCACGGTCATCCTTCTTTGGTTAGAGTCATGAATTCTGCCACCTTAGCGTTTCGAACGCTCATTGAATAATACTTTGCATAGAAAATGCGCTTGAATCCATCCCAAGTAAGCGCAGCATCACCACGAGTCGTAGCAGCTCTCTTCTCTCCTTCCCACCATTTCAGGGCTTGTCCCTTAAGCATGAATGTGGTGAACACCACCTTCCTTTCTGGAGTACAATCCAGAGTTTCGAAAACTTTCTCCATGTCTTTCACCCAGTCTTCTGGTTTCTCATTCTTAGAGCCCGAAAATGACTCCGGATTCTGTTTCTGAAAGAGTTCTAGCGGATCCCTCATAGGAACTTGTGGGTTCTGCTGTGGTTGAGTCAATGCCGTCATAACTTGCCCGATGCCGGCCACGGTTTGATTCAAAGTTCTAAACAAATTCGCCATATCAGGGTCAACTCGTCCCTCGGCATTAGCGTTTCTTCCGGATCCTCTTCCAGCCATCTGAATAAGATTATTCTTAAGTTAATATCGTAGGGGAGAACACATTATTTACATTATACATGCATGGCTACTACGTCTAACCACTATCATACATAGGGCCGTCCCCAAAAGATAAAGTTTCCATATTAATTCTAGTTCTAGCCATTTACTAGGCTACATTTATTCATTAGAGGTCAATTCACTAGACCCATTACTATACACAATTGGCCATCAAATCATGCCAATTACTTCTACAGTTAACTACTACTATGAAGTCCTTCACAGTTTTGTTTCAGTCATTCCACTAGACCAAAACTATTTCCACTTGGCCGTTTTTCATGAGCCATACTTTCTAATTAAGGTCTTTTCTCGACCTACACTTCTTGTTCTACTAGATCACATTCCATAATTAGACATAACGGATAACAAAGGTCAATTACTAATGAATAACTTCAATACTTTTATTAAATGAAACTTCCAAAATCCAATAGTTAAGAAAGAAAATTCCAACTAAACTTCTAACTATAACTACTTACTAATACTATGAAAGAAATAAAAGAATATCTAACTTCTACTTTTTCTTCAAAGGTTCGCATTTTTCCTTGGCCTTCCCCTAGGTCTTCAACTAGGGACCTTGGGTGCCTTCTTCGAACCTCTTGGCCTCCCTCTAGGCCTATGAACCGGTACCTCCACTATCTCTTCATCATCTTCCACGAGAATTGGGGCAGCTTCATCGCCCTCTACATTAACTCCATTTCCTTGACCATTACATGTTCCTCAATTAGCTTTCCTGCCCTCTTTCTACTCTCTTCCATTAAAGTTGCTGCCATCTGTGGGTCTACTTCCTTCAATGCAAAGTAGTAGCTTCGCACATCTTCACATAATGTGTCATCCCACTCTCTAAATCCCATTAGCTCTTCCTTTCTTTCCTTTAATTCCTTGCTAGTGTCTCTTAGTGCTCCTTCTGCAAGCAACCACTTGTTCAAAGTAATCCTTCCCTTAGCTTGTTCCTTCTTCAGAGTCTTATTCAACTTCCTTATCCAAAGAGAGTACCTCTTAACCACTTTGGTCACGTTCTTTCCTAGCGAGTTCATCTTCAAGTTCTTCTCAACTCCGTTTATGACCTACAACCATGACATTACCACAATTAGTGACCATAATCTTAAAGATACGAATGATTACCAAAACATCTCTTAAACACCAAGAAAATGCATCAATGTAATACTTAAGGTTCACTCCTAAGTATTTCTTTGTACTCCTAAATTGATTTCAGATTCTTTCCCAAAATAGAAGGTTCCCAATTTAGAAAGTTTCCCGAAATAGAAAGTTTCCTAAAATAGAAGGTTTCCTAAAATAGAAAGTCCCACTTCAAGCAATCCTAGTATTCCTAGAATGCTCAATCAAGCCTATTTAATATCAGAGTTTCCTATCCCTTAAGTTCTAAAACCTTAGCTCTGATACCAACTGTAACGACCCAGGTTTTCATAAAGTAAACAAATCCATAAAAACATGGAAATACTAACAGTTGTCTTACAAAATCCAACTTAAATAGCCCAACGGCTAGTCTCAAACCATCAATTCAACAATAAATGCGGAAGCGAAATTAAATACTAAGTCTTCAAGCCAGTACAACCACTAGCTAAACAAAATAACCCATAAAGTCTTAATATAACTGACACGGACAGCTTCATCTAGCGATCCGTCTACTTCTTTAAGTCGTTACCTGAAAAAGATTATTAGAGAAAGGGTGAGCGAACAATGCTCAGTAAGTTCATACGGACTTCTCCGATAGCTAAGGAGAAGTGACCGAAAGAACGGACTCAATTGATAATTCCAAAGATCAGATATTATTTAAAATACTAACTGCATATAACGAATACAGTTAAGAATTCAAAAATCTGTGGTCCTAATTCCATTCTATCAATTCCAAGTTCCAAACACCTTTTCAGGGTGTCACACCTTTTCTGGGTGTTAAGTGAATAAGAGACCTTACACCTTTTCAGGGTGCTCCCTCATTTAGAATTATCATGATAATCTAGAGTTCCACAAAGTCTAAGTTACAAGTAGTTACTAGACTTATTTCCAAATGTCCATTTCCTAGGACAGTTTCCACATTAGTCCTTTTCAGGGACTAGTTAGTCCTTTTCAGGGACTATACAGCTACACCTGTTACAATTAGATATAGCATACTTTCCAGAATAGTGTTCCCTAAATGAGAGCACATGCAAATTCAAATGTTCTAAGATTCCCTACGACCAAAACACGTCATAGGTAAGATATACAAAAGACGTTCATCAACGTAGAGTTCAAGCGCTATGGACCATATAGCATTCATGAAAGAATTATAGAGTTCCAATGAATAAAGAATTCAAGATACTTAGGAATGTAATCCCTTACCTTGCTAGCGTTGACTTCTAGCGGGTTCTTTGCGTACAATCTACAATCACGCAAAGATACTACTTTTAGGACAAGAACAATATTTATCCCCGTCCCCAAATTCCTTTTCTAACTTTAACCTTTTGAGTTTATTTCTTAAACTCCTTCTTAAGGTTCTTACTTTAGTTTAGGGTTTATCTTACCCTTCATAACTTTCCCAACATATCTTTAGGTTTACGTAAAAGTCTACTTCCAATCCATGTGTCTTAAGTTGACTTTATTTTATGAAAACACTATTCACATCGTTGACTTTACTATTCCCAGCATTGACTTTACTATTCCCAGCATTGACTTTACTATTCCAGCATTGACTTTACTATTCCCAGCATTGACTTTACTATTCCCAGCATTGACTTTACACGCACATAAAACACCTTGAAAACACACACACAAAACCCTAATTCCCAAACCCTAATTTTGATACACACACACAAGACACACATACACACACACACGGCACACACACATTGCACACACTTGCACACACACAAACACACTCACACACATGCACGGACACCCACACGCCGACAGCCGCCAGCCACCAGCCGCCGCCAGCCGCCGCCGCCGCCGTGCATGTCCATACTATTCCCAACTTTCTCCATTAAAAAGGTTTTCATAGATTAACATTAAACCCTAGTTTTATCAATTTAGGGTTAGGGTTCTAAGTTTGATTCAAAATTCCTAGGTGATACCCATCCCAAGAATTAAAGCTTAGAGTACGAGGGAATTACCTTCGAAGGGAAAAAGATTGGATCTTCTTCTTCCTCCTCTCTTTCTCCTTCTTTCTCCTTCTTCTCCCTCTCTCGGTTCTCTCTCTCTCTCCGCCTCCTCTCTCTCTTTTCCTTAGGGTTTTCTTTTTGTTTGACACAAAATAATATGGAGAGGGTTTAAAGAGGGTTTAAATACTTAGGGTTTTCCTTTCCCCTTCCAAAAAGGTTTCCTAAGGTTGACTAGATTGGGCCCCTCTTATTAGCCCAATTCATTAACTACTTAATGATCCCGATCACAACATTTAATATAAAAGCAAAATAATAATAATAATAATAATGGGCCAAAAGGCCGGTTATTACATACACCATTCAGCAAGGTCCTTACATGTCCTTTGTTGGGATAATGCCTTTGAATTTGAGACGCCAAGTTAGAGGATTATACAACAGGATTCCAAGATGGAGCAGGATTACAATAAGGATTAGTTAGTTCTTTTGGGACAAGGACTTTTGTAGTCCTTATTGGTTCAGAGTTGGGGATTATTAGTTAGTCCTTTTGGGACAAGGACTTTTGTAATCCTTATCAGGAATGAATTATTAATCCTTTAGGGATTAATAAAAGCTATTCCTTACGTAATATTATTAATCCTTTAGGGATTAGCACAGTCAGGACCAAAATTCGTGCTAGCATAGATTAGTATGATCTTGTAAAAGTTTCTCTAGATTGATAATAATATTCTCTCCCCTCCCCGTGGACGTAGCCAAGTTGGTGAACCACGTAAATCTGTGTTCTTGTAATTGCTTGCTTTTCTCATCAAGCCTTGTTTATTGCTCTAACATCCTTAATAAATGTGGGGCTCTCAACCTGAAGACAACATAATGAGCGTAAACCAAATCGCAAGAGTGAACAACTTGCTAAGGAAGTGACATGATATCACATGGCTTAACAGCCACAACAATAGATTAACAAATTCTGACACAATGATCCTTTATTTGAAGATAAGAAAAAAAAAACATTTTTTAGCGTTCCACTAACAGTAAGTGGTCATGCATAAAGTGCCTATAACCAACTAAAGGGTAACACGTGTCCAAAGTCAGACATTTTTATTCCTTCTAAAAAAGAAAAATAAAGAATTGAGTGTCTATTTAACGGGGTTAGTATTTTGTTTAAACAGATGTTAGAGTATTTAACTAATGTTTATATAACTAACTAAGATGCTATGTAGGAATTTTCGTTAAGTATTTTAACGTCCTTAGGGTCTATATAAACGCATTGCATTATATATAGTATAACCAATTGATAAACTAAGGCGGCTACCTTAATCGCCGGTTAGGCTTTTCCTAAGTGAACTAAGGGTTTGTTTGGTAGAGCTGTGTGTTCAAAATGAATTAAAAAATAATCAGTTTTTTGCTAATTAAGCGTCTCAATGGAGAGTTTTTGAGTGAAGTTTTTTAAAAATCTTAGCCCTTTTTAGCCGCTCCAAATAATAGCGTAAAAAAGCCCCGTTTTGAAAAACCTCCATTCCAAAACTGGGCACCAAACGAGCTAGGTTAAACTAACGGGCAATGCTAGGGGCACAAAAGAAGTTTACAAAATGATGGATACAAAATGAGGTGACGATATTTTATTGGTTGCATCGATTGTGGACCCGGCAAACTCTAATTAAAAGCACCAATTAAATCTTGACACATCATTTTGTGAGTTAAATTTTGTGAGTTTTTTGTGGGCTTTATGTAGTGTTTGTTTGTAGGGAAAATGTGTTGAGAGAACTTGTGTATAGTTCTTGTAGGGAAAATGAAGTTCGTCCTTTTCTAAGGTAGAAATGAAAGGTTTTTATAGGTAAAAAGAGGAGGGAAAACTTGGAGGGAAATTGGTCAATCCATGTGAGACGGAATTGACCAATAGAAAATAAGATAAATAAAATAATAAATGAAATAAATAAAAGAAAATCAAATAATAATAAAAAGAAATATTTTGTTTTTTAATGAAAAGGCTAGAATAAAGGATTGGGAGTTTTTGGAACAAAGGGGGGATGAACTTGGATGTAAAAAGAGGTTATTTTGTAAACTAGGAAAAAGAGGGAAATAAGGTGCAATCCGTTACTGCCAAAGTGGGAAGCGCGCGAGCCCCGCTTTTGGGGCGAGACGCGCGCGCAGCCCGTTAACAGTTCCAGAAGCGCCCGCGGCAGAAAAAGACAGAATGACCCTAAAAGTTAACTCTGTTATGCAGTTTAGTCCAAAACTAACGGAATCAGTTAGGAACTTAACCGAAGTAACAGAAATCAACAAAAATAAGTTAAATAAAAATACTTTGTATGCAATCGGGGTGAGAGGTCCAAGGAGGGGTGTCTACAGAGCCCCTCAGCGACGTGGATTGCGAAGCAAAACGCGTCGACGAAAGTAAAAACACCCGCCGAGGACATCGACAAAGAAAAAGAAAGAAAAGAAAGCAAAGACTCGATGAAAACAGTAATTTGAAATTGCTAGAGATAGGGGTGCGCTCCCTGTGTGAGCGTCTTTTGTTGATAGAGGGGGGCGGCATGATCTGTTGGTAAACCTGCCGGCTGAATCCGTTGAGTGAGGCCGTTAGTGAACCTTTGAGGAGGCCGTTGGTGAACCTTTGAATGAGACCGTTAGTGAACCTTTGAGGAGGCCGTTAGTGAACCTTCGAGGAGGCCGTTAGTGAACCTTGAGGCCGTTAGTGAACCCTTTGAGATGAGGCCGTTAGTGAACCTTTGAAGAGGCCGTTAGTGTACCTATGAATGAGGCCGTTAGTGAACCTTTAAAATGAGGCCGTTAGTGAACCTTTGAGGAGGCCGTTAGTGAACCTTTGAATGACGAATCCGTTAGTGAAATCCTTGGATGAGGCCGTTAGTGAACCTTTGAGGAGGCCGTTAGTGAACCTTTTAATGAGTCCGTTAGTGAACCTTTGAAGAGGCCGTTAGTGAACCTTTGAAGAGGCCGTTAGTGAACCTTTTACGAATCCGTTAGTGAAATCCGTGGATGAGGCCGTTAGTGAACCTTTGTTGACGAATCCGTTAGTGAAATCCGTTTGATGAGGCCGTTAGTGAACCTTTGTTGACGAATCCGTTAGTGAAATCCGTTGATGAGGCCGTTATTGGGCCTTTGAATGAGTCCGTGGGGATGCGGGCATGGTTGACTGTGGACCATTTTCTGCTGGGGATGAAGTACCTTGAGTAGCGGATGCTGTTGACTTCGTGGTGATACTTGTTATGTGTGTGCTTGGCAGGTATATGTGTTTGTGCAAGAAGATGCATGAAGAGAGAAATTGTGCTCGTGGTGCAATGTGATTTGAGAGCAGTTTTGCATGAGAGAGAGCTTTTGTAGGAATGGAGAAAGTGATTTTGTGTGCGGTGTGATTTGAGGAAAGCCTCGGATGCATTCATACCTTCACTTACTATTGCCGCTTGATTGGAGATGGATTGCCGAAGGATGTTGATACTTTTGATGAAGATGATGAACTGCCGTTGCCTTCGATGGAATGTTGTTGAGATGACATTCTGAATGATGGGTTGGTCGTGCCAAAGGCTGCCTACGTATCCTTTGAAGGGAATCAGACCAGCGTAGTTCAAGGATGATGGAGAATGCTGGAGGAGAAGCTAGGAGCAAAGCAAAGTAAAGCACATACTTTTGCACATAGAAGAAGAAAAAGAAAACGAAAAATCTTTTTTTTTTTTTTTTTTTTTTAGATTAGAAAGGAAAGAATATGTACACATGTGAGGAAAAGATTTTTTTAGTTCGTGGGTGAACCATTTTAACCATTGTGTGCTTGTGAAGCCAACCCAAGATCAAGTCATGTTCAGTCGAAGTCCGGATTGCCTCGCTTGAATTCTGTTGTCGCCGGTGTGCCCAGCGAAGATTGATGTCTAGCCCCAAGATATTTGTCGATTATGGGGCTTCAAAAGGCTTTTGATGCCGAGATGAGGGGTTGCCGATTGTAAAGCCCCTAGAGTGCCTTTGATGCCAAATTTGAGGGACTTGCATAGCTCCAAGATAAATCAGCTCTTGGCCCATTCGAGTAAATCGTCTTTTGTTGTTGATGTGAGCAAGCTCCAAGCTTCGAGAGATTGCTAAGCCTCAAATGTCATGGACTTGTTGCTTGCGGGCTTGGAGATGGTGAAATGTGAAGACCTTTCATTGTAAAGTTCCCAAATTATCTTGTGATCGGCTCGGCATTGAGCGCGGATGTACCGTCGGGTAGAATTCTTGATAGAGATCCCCTTCTTGCTCTTACTGGGGAGATGAATGGCCTCATTGTGGTTGATACCCAAATGGCGGAGGGCTTATGTCAAAAGATGCAGTAATGTCTTGCGGTGCCGTCGAGGTCGCGGATGATAAGGTCTTGGCGTGATAAAGTCTCAAATGAGTATGCTTGCTTGACTCTTCTTGAGTTGAACCAATGACGGATCTTCGGATGCAACTAGTGCTGTGGCCCAACTTTATCTGAGCTGCACCTTGTGCTTTTGATCTTGGAGAAGGGGGTGCTGAATTGCAGAAACATTGGGATTGGCCGTGGCATTTCCCGCTATAACCCTGTTTTGATTAGAGTTTAGCATATTGAATCTTTTTCCTTTTCTCTAAGACTTCCTTCAAAATCTCGCTGTGAGTTCTAACAAAAATCATCAACTTCATTCATAACATCGGAGTCTTCATTTAAAACCAAGAGGCCTTTGACTTGAAGTGTTGAGAGACCCTTGAATCTTGATTGTTCTCATGGAGCCATAAGACTACTCCACATTGCACTTGCTCAAGTATTGTTGCCCAAAAGACTGTCGGTCGCGAAGCCCTAATACTGCCCTTTGCTTGAATTACTGTAATGCCGTAGCCCAAAAGATTGTAGATGGCGAAGCCCGTTGAGACCTTCGGTGCCGAATTGAGGAAGCTTCCAATGTTGCACATGACTTGGCTGGGGATACTGCTGGGGAGTTAATTGTTCTTTGCCGAGGGAGCCTTTAAGACTTGACCGTAGCCCCTAGAGTGCCATCATTGATTGCGAGAAAGGTCCACCCTTGATTGGGGAAACGATCACGGGCACACATGACAAGAGGGCTTTTTGACATCCCTTTTGAGGGACTTTGAGGATAGCCTCACACATCTTTTTCGAGCATAGCCCCTAGGGCGTATTGATTGCCAAATGAAGCAAAAGAATCCCTTGTTCTTGAGTCACATAGCCCCTAGGGCGTCACCATTTGTTAAGCAAAGCAAGAGTGACTCATCCTCGTGTGAGGGAATAAACATGAGAGGATATGGCAAGAGCTACTCCATTTCTCGGGAGCCTTTCGGCGTACTTTAGAAGCACATACTTGAAGAAGCCTTGAAAACTGAGACAGATGTTGTTGCTATTTGCTGCCCAAGCCAATTGACTAGCTAGGGATTATTTGTGCAACCTCGTGCCCTTTTATGATGGGCTTTTATCGGATGGATCTTGGTTACCACGGGCCTTCTTTTCATGAACCCAAAAATGCACACTGCTGGAGAATGATGACGATAACCCAAGACAACCTTTGATGGTGCTATATCTTGTCGAGCCTTTTGTAATCCCAAAGTTGACTCGGTGGGGAATTGACTTGCTGAGGAGATTCAATGTAGAACTTGTCTTCTTTAGAGGCCGGGGATCTCCATTTCTCTTTCCCTTCTCTCTCTCACTCTCTCATTTTTTTTATGACGCACCCTATTTTTTGCCTAGACCGCCCTTTCGGGTTTTCAATCTAGCGGGCATCTCTTTTGCGTCTTCATCATTTTTTTTTTTTGACTCAATTGATGAGGAAGTGTGCATTGACTCTAGCTGAGGAGATAAGACATGTGATTTTGCGGTGGAGACCTTTTGTCACTAATGATGAGTGACATTGACTTGACTAGGGAAGTGTCCCTAGTATTGACATGTATTTTTTATTGAATTGAATGACTCGCGAAGGCAAGTAAGTCATTAAGAGAGAAGAGAAGGAAAGCCCCAATTTTATTGCAAGAAATTGGGAGTATGCAGAAAGAATAGAAGTAACAAGGAGCGCGAAATGATTCCAAATCTAAGAAAGTTGTTCAATCTTTTTGGTGATTAATTCATTGGCAAATGAATCGTACAAAGATGTCTTTACAAGTTCGAGATGAAGGCAGATCACCATAACGCGCTAGGGCTAAACATTTCTTCTTTCTTGCATGAGACCGGACCCGAAGGTTGCCTACGTTCCTCCAGTGTAGAGGCTCAGGTCACCGTAGTTCTTGTGAATTCTCCATTCTTCGGGATGGAATTGTTGCTTCGTCGTGTAGCTTCGTCCTCCTTTGGTGGATGGAATGATGTTGATCTTGATGTGAACTTCTTTGATTGATGGGGATTTTTTTTTTTTTTTTTTTTTTTTTGTGCTCTAGCTTTTGCCTAGGTTGATTTGAAGAGTTCAATCTAGCGAGCATTTTTTTTTTTTTTTTTTTTAATCCCCCTTTGAAACATTGCTTGATTTTTCTCCAT
Organism: Campanula takesimana; assembly: GCA_026119855.1. Lineage (NCBI taxonomy): Eukaryota > Viridiplantae > Streptophyta > Magnoliopsida > Asterales > Campanulaceae > Campanula > Campanula takesimana. The sequence continues at coordinate 609,048 of JAOWBW010000447.1, read as the reverse complement.
GGTTGTTGCTTCACCTTTGATGTCTTGGCTTTGTCTTCGTCGTTGATGATGTTGCCTTCGTCACAATGTTTAGCCCCTAGGCGTTCAAGTGATGGCCTTCATTCCAAAACTCGTTTAGACATCTTTTCATCATTTTGCCAAGAATTAGATTGAACAACTTGGAAGAGTGTATGAGGACAAGAACGACTTTTTATTTGATGATGAGACTTGACTCAAAATTTCACATTAATTGGACAAATAAAACTTAATGCACACTTAAGAGGACTTTGACACTTTTTTTTTTTTTTTTTTAATTCCTATTACTAGGTAGAAAGAGAAACGGAGATTGTTGTTGTAGTCCCCATTGTCGTTGTAGTCTCTTTGTGGCATGATTTCTTGTAGGAGCCCCATTTCGAAACCAAATCATTCTTCTTTGATGAGTTCTTGCATGTTGGCACTCTCTAAAGGTTGCTCTTCACCCACAGTAAATTCGCCGTTGTCGAACAAATCTTGGATGATGTTTCGGAGATGGAAGCACCCTTCGGTAGTATGGCCACTATGCTTGTGGTAGCCGCACCATTCACCATGTGCATGATTCTTCGGTATCTTCTTCGACTTGTACCCCTCCAAAGGCTTGACCTTTCCACTTGCCACCAAAGTTTCAAATGCTTCAGCTTGGGTTACTCCTAGGAGAGGAGTGAAAACTCGGTTGTTGGCGGTACCTTTGTAGCTTTTGAGGGACGGGCCACTTGAGCATGCTTTACCCTTAAACTTTGCCTTGTTGTTGATGAGCTCTTGCAAACGGGCTTTGAGCTCGGAAACCTTCCTTGTGAATCTTCCTCTCGAGATCAAAACGGTCTTGCCACAAATCGTCTTTTCGGCGGGCATCCTCGGAAAGTCTATCCATTTATTCCCCCATGGCTCTTATTATGTTGAAGAGTCTTTCGTTGGACACGGAGAAGTACCCACCATTGTTGTTGCCGTTGGCTCTTATTATGTTGAAGAGGCTTTTCCTAAGTGAACTAAGGGTTTGTTTGGTAGAGCTGTGTGTTCAAAATGAATTAAAAAATAATCAGTTTTTTGCTAATTAAGCGTCTCAATGGAGAGTTTTTGAGTGAAGTTTTTTAAAAATCTTAGCCCTTTTTAGCCGCTCCAAATAATAGCGTAAAAAAGCCCCGTTTTGAAAAACCTCCATTCCAAAACTGGGCACCAAACGAGCTAGGTTAAACTAACGGGCAATGCTAGGGGCACAAAAGAAGTTTACAAAATGATGGATACAAAATGAGGTGACGATATTTTATTGGTTGCATCGATTGTGGACCCGGCAAACTCTAATTAAAAGCACCAATTAAATCTTGACACATCATTTTGTGAGTTAAATTTTGTGAGTTTTTTGTGGGCTTTATATTTAGGGCATGTTTGGTAAAGCTGAAAATTAAGCTCTGAAAATGTAGAGCTGAAAAAGTAGAGCTGAAATCATTAAGTTGCTGAATTTTGTAAGACTTCAGTTTGTTTGGTACTGACAAACTATATCTTAATTTAATTAGGGATGGCAACGGGGCGGAAAGGGGCGGGTTTGACCAAAGCCGTACCCTCCCCGCCCCGCCAATTAGTAAACCCGTATTCGGCTGTAGATACCCCGGGAAACCACAACTTGGCTAGAGCGGTGAATTATCCTAGGATGTCTAACTTGTTTTAGATTGTTTAGAGTCGCCACCTATGTTTTTAAAGGAACATAAGAAAAACCTAGAAATAGCCTAATTTATGTACAAAACCAGAGATTCGGGAGAGAAGGGTTCGGGGGTTAGGTGACGGAGTGGGAAGTACTTAAACACCCACTCCGCCCCGCTTATGCGGGTCTTGCTACTATTGGTGTTCTAATGCTAAATGTCCTTCAATTTATTAACAGTGCTAACAATTATAATGTAAAGAAAAAGGGGAAGAAAAGAGAATTGTTTTATTTATAAATTTATGCTAAACAATTACATTAAGAAATGTATAGGAAATTAAAGTAGAGATTAAATGTAGGGAGATAACCTTAACCAACTTTAATGTAGTAAAGTGGTCATTTGGTCATGTCCCAATTGATGGGGATTGCATACTAATAAGACTAGAATAAAAGAGAAGAAGAATAAAAGTACCTTTAGAAAAGAGGACCTTAGACTTTGACTTAAAGATGGTGTTGTTTGTAGAGAAATGGTTGTGTAACACTTTGTGTAGTGTTTGTTTGTAGGGAAAATGTGTTGAGAGAACTTGTGTATAGTTCTTGTAGGAAAGATGAAGTTCGTCCTTTTCTAAGGTAGAAATGAGAGGTTTTTATAGGTAAAAAGATGAGGGAAAACTTGGAGGGAAATTGGTCAATCCATGTGAGACGGAATTGACCAATAGAAAATAAGATAAATAAAATAATAAATGAAATAAATAAAAGAAAATCAAATAATAATAAAAAGAAATATTTTGTTTTGTAATGAAAAGGCTAGAATAAAGGATTGAGAGTTTTTGGAACAAAGGGGGGATGAACTTGGATGTAAAAAGAGGTTATTTTGTAAACTAGGAAAAGGAGGAAAATAAGGTGCAATCCGTTACTGCCAAAGTGGAAAGCGCGTGAGTCCCGCTTTTGGGGCGAGACGCGCGCGCAGTCCGTTAACAGTTCCGGAAGCGCCCGCGGTAGAAAAGGACAAAATGACCCTAAAAGTTAACTCTGTTATGCAGTTTAGTCCAAAACTAACGGAATCAGTTAGGAACTTAACCGAAGTAACAGAAATCAACAAAAATAAGTTAAATAAAAATACTTTGTATGCAATTGGGGTGAGAGGTCCAAGGCGGGTGTCTACAGAGCCCCTCGGCGACGTGGATTGCGAAGCAAAACGCGTCGACGAAAGTAAAAACACCCGCCGAGGACATCGACAAAGAAAAGAAAGAAAAGAAAGCAAAGACTCGATGAAAGCAGTAATTTGAAATTGCTAGAGATAGGGGTGCGCTCCCTGTGTGAGCGTCTTTTGTTGATAGAGGGGGGCGGCATGATCCGTTGGTAAACCTGCCGGCTGAATCAGTTGAGTGAGGCCGTTAGTGAACCTTTGAGGAGGCCGTTGGTGAACCTTTGAATGAGGCCGTTAGTGAACCTTTGAGGAGGCCGTTAGTGAACCTTCGAGGAGGCCGTTAGTGAACCTTGAGGCCGTTAGTGAACCCTTTGAAATGAGGCCGTTAGTGAACCTTTGAAGAGGCAGTTAGTGAACCTTTGAATGAGGCCGTTAGTGAACCTTTGAAATGAGGCCGTTAGTGAACCTTTGAGGAGGCCGTTAGTGAACCTTTGAATGACGAATCCGTTAGTGAAATCCGTGGATGAGGCCGTTAGTGAACCTTTGAGGAGGCCGTTAGTGAACCTTTGAATGAGGCCGTTAGTGAACCTTTGAAGAGGCCGTTAGTGATCCTTTTGACGAATCCGTTAGTGAAATCCGTGGATGAGGCCGTTAGTGAACCTTTGTTTATGAATCCGTTAGTGAAATCCGTTTAATGAGGCCGTAGTGAACCTTTGTTGACGAATCCGTTAGTGAAATCCGTTGATGAGGCCGTTATTGAGCCTTTGAATGAGTCCGTGGGGATGCGGGCATGGTTGACTGTGGACCATTTTCTGCTGGGGATGAAGTGCCTTGAGTAGCGGATGCTGTTGACTTCGTGGTGATACCTGTTATGTGTGTGCTTGGCAGGTATATGTGTTTGTGCAAGAAGATGCATGAAGAGAGAAATTGTGCTCGTGGTGCAATGTGATTTGAGAGCAGTTTTGCATGAGAGAGAGCTTTTGTAGGAATGGAGAAAGTGATTTTGTGTGCGGTGTGATTTGAGGAAAGCCTCGGATGCATTCATACCATCACTTACCATTTCCGCTTGATTGGAGATGGATTGCCGAAGGATGTTGATACTTTTGATGAAGATGATGAACTGCCGTTGCCTTCGATGGAATGTTGTTGAGATGACATTCTGAATGATGGGTTGGTCGTGCCAAAGGCTGCCTACGTATCCTTTGAAGGGAATCAGACCAGCGTAGTTCAAGGATGATGGAGAATGCTCGAGGAGAAGCTAGGAGCAAAGCAAAGTAAAGCACATACTTTTGCACATAGAAGAAGAAAAAGAAAACGAAAAATCTTTTTTTTTTTTTTTTTTAGATTAGAAAGGAAAGAATATGTACACATGTGAGGAAAAGATATTTTTAGTTCGTGGGTGAACCATTTTAACCATTGTGTGCTTGTGAAGCCAACCCAAGATCAAGTCATGTTCAGTCGAAGTCCGGATTGCCTCGCTTGAATTCTGTAGTCGCCGGTGTGCCCAGCGAAGATTGATGTCTAGCCCCAAGAGATTTGTCGATTATGGGGCTTCAAAAGGCTTTTGATGCCGAGATGAGGGTTGCCGATTGTAAAGCCCCTAGAGTGCCTTTGATGCCAAATTTTGAGGGACTTGCATAGCTCCAAGATAAATCAGCTCTTGGCCCATTCGAGTAAATCGTCTTTTGTTGTTGACGTGAGCAAGCTCCAAGCTTCGAGATATTGCTAAGCCTCAAATGTCATGGACTTGTTGCTTGCGGGCTTGGAGATGGTGAAATGTGAAGACCTTTCATTGTAAAGTTCCCAAATTATCTTGTGATCGGCTCGGCATTGAGCGCGGATGTACCGTCGGGTAGAATTCTTGATAGAGATCCCCTTCTTGCTCTTACTGGGGAGATGAATGGCCTCATTGTGGTTGATACCCAAATGGCGGAGGGCTTATGTCAAAAGATGCAGTAATGTCTTGCGGTGCCGTCGAGGTCGCGGATGATAAGGTCTTGGCGTGATAAAGTCTCAAATGAGTATGCTTGCTTGACTCTTCTTGAGTTGAACCAATGACGGATCTTCGGATGCAACTAGTGTTGTGGCCCAACTTTATCTGAGCTGCACCTTGTGCTTTTGATCTTGGAGAAGGGGGTGCTGAATTGCAGAAACATTGGGATTGGCCGTGGCATTTCCCGCTATAACCCTGTTTTGATTAGAGTTTAGCATATTGAATCTTTTTCCTTTTCTCTAAGACTTCCTTCAAAATCTCGATGTGAGTTTTAAAAAAATCATCAACTTCATTCATAACATCGGAGTCTTCATTTAAAACCAAGAGGCCTTTGACTTGAAGTGTTGAGAGACCCTTGAATCTTGATTGTTCTCATGGAGCCATAAGACTACTCCACATTGCACTTGCTCAAGTATTGTTGCCCAAAAGACTGTCGGTCGCGAAGCCCTAATACTGCCCTTTGCTTGAATTACTGTAATGCCGTAGCCCAAAAGATTGTAGATGGCGAAGCCCGTTGAGACCTTCGGTGCCGAATTGAGGAAGCTTCCAATGTTGCACATGACTTGGCTGGGGATACTGCTGGGGAGTTAATTGCTCTTTGCCGAGGGAGCCTTTAAGACTTGACCGTAGCCCCTAGAGTGCCATCATTGATTGCGAGAAAGGTCCACCCTTGATTGGGGAAACGAGCACGGGCACACATGACAAGAGGGCTTTTTGACATCCCTTTTGAGGGACTTTGAGGATAGCCTCACACATCTTTTTCGAGCATAGCCCCTAGGGCGTATTGATTGCCAAATGAAGCAAAAGAATCCCTTGTTCTTGAGTCACATAGCCCCTAGGGCGTCACCATTTGTTAAGCAAAGCAAGAGTGACTCATCCTCGTGTGAGGGAATAAACATGAGAGGATATGGCAAGAGCTACTCCATTTCTCGGGAGCCTTTCGGCGTACTTTAGAAGCACATACTTGAAGAAGCCTTGAAAACTGAGACACATGTTGTTGCTATTTGCTGCCCAAGCCAATTGACTAGCTAGGGATTATTTGTGCAACCTCGTGCCCTTTTATGATGGGCTTTTTATCGGATGGATCTTGGTTACCACGGGCCTTCTTTTCATGAACCCAAAAATGCACACTGCTGGAGAATGATGACGATAACCCAAGACAACCTTTGATGGTGCTATATCTTGTCGAGCCTTTTGTAATCCCAAAGTTGACTCGGTGGGGAATTGACTTGCTGAGGAGATTCAATGTAGAACTTGTCTTCTTTAGAGGCCGGGGATCTCCATTTCTCTTTCCCTTCTCTCTCTCACTCTCTCATTTTTTTATGACGCACCCTATTTTTTGCCTAGACCGCCCTTTCGGGTTTTCAATCTAGCGGGCATCTCTTTTGCGTCTTCATCATTTTTTTTTGACTCAATTGATGAGGAAGTGTGCATTGACTCTAGCTGAGGAGATAAGACATGTGATTTTGCGGTGGAGACCTTTTGTCACTAATGATGAGTGACATTGACTTGACTAGGGAAGTGTCCCTAGTATTGACATGTATTTTTTATTGAATTGAATGACTCGCGAAGGCAAGTAAGTCATTAAGAGAGAAGAGAAGGAAAGCCCCAATTTTATTGCAAGAAATTGGGAGTATGCAGAAAGAATAGAAGTAACAAGGAGCGCGAAATGATTCCAAATCTAAGAAAGTTGTTCAATTTTTTTGGTCATTAATTCATTGGCAAATGAATCGTACAAAGATGTCTTTACAAGTTCGAGATGAAGGCCGATCACCATAACGCGCTAGGGCTAAACATTTCTTCTTTCTTGCATGAGACCGGACCCGAAGGTTGCCTACGTTCCTCCAGTGTAGAGGCTCAGGTCACCGTAGTTCTTGTGAATTCTCCATTCTTCGGGATGGAATTGTTGCTTCGTCGTGTAGCTTCGTCCTCCTTTGGTGGATGGAATGATGTTGATCTTGATGTGAACTTCTTTGATTGAGGGGGATTTTTTTTTTTTTTTTTTTTCGTGCTCTAACTTTTGCCTAGGTTGATTTGAAGAGTTCAACCTAGCGAGCATTTTTTTTTTTTTTTTTTTTAATCCCCCCTTTGAAACATTGCTTGATTTTTCTCCATGGTTGTTGCTTCACCTTTGATGTCTTGGCTTTGTCTTCGTCGTTGATGATGTTGCCTTCGTCATAATGTTTAGCCCCTAGGCGTTCAAGTGATGACCTTCATTCCAAAACTCGTTTAGACATCTTTTCATCATTTTGCCAAGAATTAGATTGAACAACTTGGAAGAGTGTATGAGGACAAGAACTACTTTTTATTTGATGATGAGACTTGACTCAAAATTTCACATTAATTGGACAAATAAAACTTAATGCACACTTAAGAGGACTTTGACACTTTTTTTTTTTTTTAATTCCTATTACTAGGTAGAAAGAGAAACGGAGATTGTTGTTGTAGTCCCCATTGTCGTTGTAGTCTCCTTGTGGCATGATTTCTTGTAGAAGCCCCATTTCGAAACCAAATCATTCTTCTTTGATGAGTTCTTGCATGTTGGCACTCTCTAAAGGTTGCTCTTCACCCACAGTAAATTCGCCGTTGTCGAACAAATCTTGGATGATGTTTCGGAGAAGGAAGCACCCTTCGTTGTAGTCTCCTTGCGGTAGTATGGCCACTATGCCAAAGTGGGAAGCGCGCGAGTCCCGCTTTTGGGGCGAGACGCGCGCGCAGCCCATTAACAGTTCCGGAAGCGCCCGCGGCAGAAAATGACAGAATGACAGAATGACCCTAAAAGTTAACTCTGTTATGCAGTTAGTCCAAAACTAACGGAATCAGTTAGGAACTTAACCGAAGTAACAGAAATCAACAAAAATAAGTTAAATAAAAATATTTTGTATGCAATCGGGGTGAGAGGTCCAAGGCGGGGTGTCTACACCGGCCCGGCCCGTATGGTTAATAATCACAATTTTTTTGGGCTTTAGCCCAGTCTTTAAAGAGTCCAACAGCCCAACAATATACAATTACAACATTGTATCAAATTTAAGCCAAATATAATAATTTCAACCATCCCATTCACACCCAAAGTATACAATTACAACACATTTATAGTAATTTACTGCATATATTAGTATACGGGGCAAGTCGAGGCCCCGCGGGTTTGAGTGTGCAACCAAACCCGCCCCGCTACGGTGCGGACTGTCCCGGATACGGAGCGAGTTCAGATAGATTGCCATCCCTAAATTTAATCGAAATTGTAAACAAACACTAAAAAAATAGTCTCATCTCTTTCATTTGATTATTCTTTTTGTTTATCTTAAAAATATAGTCATATTTGTAAAATAAATAATCATAATTCAAAAATATTATTTGTCAAATTATTTTTTATTTAGACCGATAATAATAATAATATTTGAATAGTTTTTTATTGGTACTTTCATTTGTCCCACATTAATAAAGTTCATCTTCACTATTTTGATCAATTTTACTTAAATTTCACAACAACAAAATTGATAAAATTCAATTATGATACTCAAGTAAAATATTATCAAAATTTATAATATAAAAATAATTTCATTTTAATTTTATCATATTTAATCTGTAGAAAAAACAAAATATTTCAACAAAAGAAAGTAACATTAAATAAACAAAAATGTTGATGAGTGAGTTTGAACCCATTCCCTTTTTTATCTTACCTCGTCTTACCTTGTTAAGACTTGCCATACTAGCTTAAAATTAATAGCTTATTTTAAGATAATCTTAACAATTTAAGTGATTGAAATTTTCCTTACCAAACAAGCTTAATTCTTTAATGAGTAAGTCTCTTGTAAAACGCGTTTTACACTAGGCTTAGTGTAAAACGTGTTTTATTAATAACGGCAAGTAGGGTTTAAGAGACGCGGTGGCATAAGTGTAAATATTTGAAACTTATGAAATCTCAGGAGGCATATTTTAAAACTGCAGGAGACATATTATGAAACTGAAGGAGGCATATTTTTGAACTCCACATCAGGCACTTTGTAAAACTATAACTGGCATTTTTTTCAAAGAGACACTTCTAAATTTTAAAGCAAGCATGTTTTAAAACTGGAGGAGGCATATTTTCATACTGCAGGAGGCACATTTTTAAATTAGAGCAGGCATTTGTTTTCTTTAAAAAAGACAATGTTAAAAGTTCAAAAAAATCTCAGGAGGCATGTTTTGAAACTGCAGGAGGCACATTTTTTAACTAGAGCAGGCATTTATTTTTTTCTCAAAAAAGGCACTGTTAAAAGTTCAAAAAAAGTGTCTCCTCTAGAGTTAAAACATGCCTGCTCTAAAAAAGTGCCCCTCTAGAGTTAAAATATGTCTGCGGTGAAGTATTGAAAAATGCCTCATCTTGTTTTAAAATGTGCCTGCTGAGATTTCCATGAGTTCAACTTATTTACAAAATTGTCACCGCGTCTTTTAATCCCTCTTAAGCCGTTATTTGAAAAACACGTTTTACACTTAGTTAGTGTAAAACACGTTTTTTACAAGATTTTGTGTTTTTAATCTCTTAAAATGTTAAATGTTCCAAATTAAGAGCTTAATTGGGTTACCAAACAGGCCCTTACCCTAAAACTAAAGGGTGTAAAATTGGGGAGAACCAAACCAAGTAGGTGTGAACAAGGGTGGCGGTATCAGCACTCTTAACTAAACTACTGCCCAACTCGACCTATAACGCCCAAATCAAGTTCTCAAATTAAAATTACAGTACACCTTCCAACTTTCCCTCAGCGCCGGCCATCACTCCACCAGAAAACTCCACACGCACACAACGCCGACCATTTTTTCTGTATCAAATCAAATCAAACCCAATTCAATTCTGATTCAATATCTCTATTTCAATCCAAACACATTCACTGATTTCCTCATAAGCTCCAAATCCACAAAGGAAAATTCAAAATGAGTGATACAACTTCCGGCTCCGATCTCGCCGAAACAAAGAGTGGTGGGTTCGATTCCAGTCGAATTGGGGAAGTAAAATCGTGGCTTCAATCTCAATTCGATGCCGCCGGGAAAGATGTGCCTGATTTCGAGTATACCCCTCGAAGTATTGCTTATTTACACAACCTTGCCACCATCTCTCAAGCCAAAACTCAAGCTGCTACTATTGTTGCCAATGATTTCCGTCAAAAAACTACTGAGTATCGTTCCCAAGGTTGGTCTTCTCTTCTTGTAGAATTTGCTTTAATTTTTTTTTTTATTTTCATATTTTTTTTTGAAAGATTTTTATTTTCATTTTTAACGCTAGAAATTGGGTTTTGTTTTGGTTCAATTATAACTGTAAGTGAAGTATTTATTTTGAATGAAATCGTTTGAAAAAAGAAATCTTTATTGATTGGAAAGAAGTTATGATCTATAGGGCATATTATCTAGGATTGATTCTTATATTTTAGGACCTTGTATGGTGCCCTAATTTTTTGGGGGTTTGCCGTTTTGGTTTATGTTGTTTTTATTGTTCTTGGTTTACAGAATTCTGAATTTTGTTAAGTATGATCAGTGACGGACGTAGAGCATTTTGTAAGTGGGTGCACAAAACGCTATAAAGTGTCGTGTGAAAAACAGTGTTTGTTGTGTGACTCAAACTTGCAACCATGAGGTTAAAATCCTAACGTCTTAACCATTAAACCAGACACATTATATGAATAATATCTATGTGTTTGTGTCCGCCACCGAGTCTGATATGAAATGTTGCATGTTTTTTTTTGCTAAAAATTTTGGATATGAGTTGATAATGTGCTTATTACAATATGTTTCTAGAAAAATGATGGTTTGTAGTTGTGAAATGAAATGTTTCTGTTCCACTGTTTTCTGTAAACGGTTGTCCTTTGTATCTTTAAGATCTTATTATCTGTCCTTATATGAATTGTTTTATTTAACTAGTATTTTAATGTTTTGCTGTGTAATGTCATCCATATTTCCTAGCTGCAAGGATTAGAGAGATACTAGAGAATGTTGGATTAGCACAAGAAAGTTTGCCCGCCAATGTTGTTTCGTCATCACAAGTTCTGGCTAACGTTGCGAATTTAATGAATATCAGAGATACTGAATTAAGCAGGTGGGTTATTTCTGTGCTTTATAATTTTTTGCATATCCGTTCCTGTTTTTCTATTCTATTTTCAGTCTTTTAGGTTCTTACTTGAGAGTTGGCTTTAGTTTTATTGTAGCTATGGGGGACATTTCATTGAGAAAGACTGGAGTAGAGGAGAAGAGAGCTAAAGTGCAAAAGGAATCGAAAATTCTTCTTGATTATACCCGAAAAGCCATAGCAAGGCTAACTTATTTGAAAAGGTTAGCGAGTCAGACAATTCTCAGTTCTCGTTGTGAGTTTAAGTTCATTTACATATGAAGCTTGTATATACAATTCTTATTTTTGAAAATTGAGTAAGTGAGCACATTTTTTATTTTGCTAGAACACTTGCACAACTGGAAGATGATGTAGCTCCTTTGTGAGGCTCAAATGGAGAGTTGGAATACAAACTTGTCCATCATGGTTTCAAAAGAGAGACAATACTTGCAACAATATTCTAACTACAAGGTACATTCATTCTCTGTAACAATTTTACTGTCAAATGAATTAAAGCTTGGCCTCTCTCTATCTCTCCCCCTGTTCTTCCATGTTTCATCTTTTTATCCTCAAAATCTCTCTCTGTGGTTTAGGAATTCTGAGTTTGCATTGCCAATACAATGATAATAGCTAATCCTCTATAGCAATCTGATAGGTACCTCGATAAACATATGCTTGATATATAGTGGTGATTCGATTCCATTGGCACTTTCTATTTTACCTTTATGGTAAGCCCGAAAACACGTAAAAACATACTCCTCTTGACCTGAAATTTTCGGGTTCAGAGGCTAAAATTGCGGAACGTATCTCTTCTTTTATGAGCATCAGTGTGCGAGTATATTTGACAGTTGAGAATTGAGACCAAACTGTGGTTTTTTTCTTTCATTTATATCTTTATAATAAGTTGGTTCATATTGGAATTTGGCAGTCTTATATCAGTTACTAAGAGCTTCTCCAACGGTTTTGGTGCAAAAAATTGCACTATATCTCTATAATGGTGCTATGTTTGCAACATACTCCATCCGTCCCACCTCACTTGACACTCAAGAGGTGGGCACAATAACTAAGGAACAAGAATTAAATAAGGAAAATGTGTGGTAGAAAATAAAGAGAATGAGTGGGGTAAATAGTAATGTTGGTTGAATAAATTGAGTGGTGAAAAATTAAGAGAGAGAATGAGTGGTGGGGTAGAGTGCATATAAAATTATAAATAGTAGGCTATTTTGGGAAGTGTCAAGTGAACTGGGACGGACCAGAATGGAAATAAGTGTCAAGTGAGCTGGGACAGAGGGAGTATATATCCAACCATTTGCTTTAAATTTTCGACCGAAAAAGAATATTGTTATAATATACATTTTTATTTCACATATATAAATAATACTCCCTCCGTCCCATAACAATGTTCGCACTTTTGATGTGCACAGGAGTTAAGGAAGGAATAGTAGTGGTAAGTTGTTGTGACTTGTGAGTATGAAAAGTAATGTAGGTGAGGGAAAGTGGGATAAAGAACAATAGTAGATAGTTGTTGTGAGTATGACAAGTGGGTCCCATTGAATAAAGAAATATATAAAATTTCCAATTTGAGAAAGTGTGACTTATCAATGGAACGACCAAAAAGGATGTTTGTGCACATTGTTATGGGACGGAGTATTAGGTTATATGTATTTATATGGTAAAATCTTTCTATATACATCAAAACACAAAATTAAGAAAAGATATTTTCAATAAAAATAATAATAATAAAAAAAAGGATAGAGCAACTCTATTTCTTGCACCATATTTGAAGCAAGAGATAGAGTTGCTTCATAATAGCGCAAGATTTAGTTCCGTTGGAGCTCAAAATTGCACTATTTTGAAGTATTAGAGCATGGTTGGAGATGGTCTTAGGATTACCTTGGTAGGGAACAAGCTTTTGTTTTGTGGATGGTCATAGGAGATGATAAGGCAGGAGACCCTCGATAATTTGCTATCACTCTGATCAATATAAATACTAAAACATCTTGATCTCTTTTGTTTGATATGATATTGCAGTTTGTAGTTTGCTTTCGTCTATGTTTTAGTTTTTATTTTTGATGAACGAGTTGCTACATTTATGGTTCATTCTTAATGGTAAGTTGTGGGGAGAGGAAAATATATTTGCCCATGAGCATGCTTACTTGTTTCTTAAAAATCTGGATGAAAAATGCCAAAGAGCATGCTATTGCTTTTCAGAGAGGGGAATATACCAAAAAGTTTAATAATCAAAGAGTTTCATACTCCTGGACCATCTCATAATGTTAGTCTCTTTTGACTATTCAAAGATAAACAAAAACAAAAAAATCATTTCCGTCACTATTCTCCCCTCTTCTTCCTTTGCCTTTCATCATTCCCTCACTCTCTCTTTCTCAAACACCCCCCCCCCCCCATTTTTATTACGAGGGCAATTTATAGAAGTTTTATGAATTACCCCTCCCCCCAACCAAATTATCAATTATGGAAATGAAACTATCTTTTCGGGACGGAGGGAGTATATTACAGTAGCTCTTCTAACAGTTCTCTTGTAGTTGTATGGAGCTTCTCTTTTTTGGCTTTAGTTAGGTTGCCACTTGCCATTGTGTTTAAGCTTATTGGCTAATGTGTGTTTTCTCTATATCTGCACTTGAATTTTTATTTTGTTTTGTTTTTTTATTAAGAAAGCAAATACACAAACAATATTCCCTCCCTCTCATAATAAGTGTTGATGTAGACCTGCCAGTGTTTCTTAGGAACGGCTTTACTTGTTTGTACATTGCTTGTAAAAAGGCACAATCCGCATGAAGACTATCTGGTTATTCAGAAACATGACAGTTATTTTTAGATGAGCCAAAAAGGAAAGTGCGCAGTTATAATTAATTAAAATATGACTAATATGAAAGCTTTTTGTGGAACAGGCAATGCTGAATAGAGTGGGGTATACCCCGGAGATAAGTCACGGAGTGTTGGTTGAAATGGCGGAGCACAGGAAAGACTTGGAGAAGAAAACAAAGCCGATTCTCGACACTTTGAGAAGCTACCAAGACTTGCCTCCTGTAATATTCCTACCATCTGATACATACATCATTTCATTCTCTTGTTTTAATTTGCTGTTTCAGAAAATTTGTTTAGAAAATCTTAGTATTATTTTTTTTTCTCTTTTTTTTTTTTTTTTTTTTCTGATTTTTTAAAAAAATGGTATTGCAGGATAAAGCATTGGCTGCACTTGCTATTGAGGACAAAAAGAGGCAGTATGCTGCTGCCGAGAAGTATCTCGAAGATATTCTCCAGTCCGCTCTTGCCACTACTGGATAAATTCTGACAAATTTTTCTTTCCTTTTCTTTTCCTTTTGGATCGCTTCTGTGTGTATGTATGTCCGGGTTGGTGCTCGGCAAGGACTTCAGATTTGCTACTGCTGTGAAAGTATTTAGTTAACGTTTATTAAAAAAAAAACTTGTAAAAGTATTTTTATTACAATTGTTGCTAACATAGGTGCAATCTCTCTCTCTCTCTCTCTCTCTTACACACAGTCTCACAGACAATGGCGAAGCCAGAAATATTCAGAAAGGGGGGGGGGGGGTCAAGACTGTTTTATAGATAAATATTATAGTTCGGGTATTCAAATTTAACATACAATAAAGAAACACCGTTTTTAAGATTTACATGCATACCTATCAAAAAAAGTCTTAAAAATCGAGCGAAATACACAGAACTAACAAAATGTACGGATTTTGTTATGCAAGAAAATAAGAGCAAAACAAGAGAGATCGTAAAAATTTAAGTTTGCGTAAGATATGATCAAAGTGATTAATTCTTCCGAGCCAATGCAGCAGCAATCCCACCGACTATGAGTCCCACGGCAGTAGCAGTTATCCCAATACCAATCACACCATCTGCATTTCGCGAAAAGAAAATTAAAATTAAAAATAAAATAAATTTCATCACCAGCTTGAAATAAAAATACACGCTACGGGTCAGAAAATACTTGTGCACTAATACCTTTAGTGATTCGGTCTTCAACAGTCTTCTTAAGGGATAAGGCCTGCCTCCAATCGGGTGCAATCTATAAAACAATAAACCCCAATAATTAAACGCAGATTCCTAGATATACATAGTCAAATATAATTAAAGGGTTTAAGATTTTTAGTAATATTCACAAAAAAAAAAAAAAAAAAAAAAAAAAAAAGGGATGCAAAAACTAAGATAGCTAGTAAGCACTCGCAAACAGGTCAAGTCAGTGCTAGCGGGAAAGATGAAGCAAGGCTATAGTAGTTTAGTTTACGGGAGGAAGCATATGATCTGCTCTCATGTCTATCAATCTTTGAGAAACAGTAGCAACTAATGAATAATAGAGAACAAATATACTCACTCCGTCCTAAAATGATTTTTTCCATTTTGACTATTCAAACCTTTTAAGATTATGAACACTTGCTTCACTAACCATGTTTTGTTAACTTTTGAGACAAAATTGTGAAATGGGAACAACTTTTTGGGACAATGAGACAAGACAACTGGGAAGATCATTTTGGGATGGAATGAGTATTACTTACTCCTTCCTATCCTAAAATTAGATTAAAACTCCTCTTCAAGATACAAAAGGAGTTCAATGTCCAGATTAAGCAATAAAATTCGAGGGTATATGACATACTCCCTATGTCCCGAAATGTTTGTCTCATTTAACTTTTAATGGTCAACTCACGTTAACTTTGACCATACATTGGTGTCAATTCTAATGATCACAATGAAGTTCTAAACAATGTTATTGATAAATCACTTAATGATTTATCAATTACAATATTTAGAATTTCACTAGGATGACTAGATCGACATCAATGTTTGGTCAAAGCTCATTTGTGTTGACCATAAGAAGTCAAATGAAACAACATTCCGAGACAGAGGGAGTAATAATTACTGAAATGGTGGGAACATTCTATCGTGTCTGGGATTTTCTTGAAGTTTCCTTCCAATAGAAGACAATGGAAAAATCAAAAAGTAAATAACGAACTCAGGTACACAAAACCTTTTAACATTACTTAAGAGTTAAGGGGCAATCCACTGACCAATTCATTTTGAGGTGCAACCCCAAAGTCAACATGAATGTAATTATAGCGAGATTGGAAAGTCAAGATCAAATCAAGAAAATAGGATTAATGAGGAGTGACCGTTCGGTGACTAAGGCAATGACTACAAATCTATGGGGCAACTGAATCATGAAAATAACCTAACAGACAACGGGTTCATTCTATGCAACAGAAAACCAATGATGACTTCAAGAAGACATGTATGATAACCATGGTTATTATACACACATCCATTTCTGGAAAGGATCAATGAAATACTCCCTCCATCCCATCAAGTTAGTCCCACTTATTTTGTTGTTATTTTGAATTAACATTGAGTAATAATTTAGGCTAATTTAATAATTATCATAACAAAAATCTAAAAAAAATGTTATTGATAAAACTACATACTCCGTCCGTCCCACTCGAAATAGGATTTTTGAGTTGGGCACGGGGATTAAGGAAAAGTGTTAGTGGAGTAGGTGTTGTATGAAAAGTGGGGTAGGAGAGAGAAAGTGGGGTAGAGAATAATGAGTGGAAAGTTGTTGTGAGTGTGAATGTGGGTCCCATTAAATAGAACATTTCCAATTTGGGGTTGTCATATTTCGAGTGTGACACCGGAAATGGCATTTTGTTCTAATTCGAGTGCGACGGAGGGAGTATATGTCATTCAAGAAACTGTTTTATGGTTCTAAGCTATCAAGGCAGTACCACACAAGTTCCTAATGTACAAAACGAGGTTTAGTCAAACAATTCTCGGCTACTCCACCGACTTAGCATTGCAAAGCAATTGGATTCCCCAGCCAGTCTTGGTAAGTACCCATATAAAGTTGAGTTTTAGTAATGACTAAAAATGTGGTCAAGCAGAATGCAAAGAGGGACTTCTAAACTGAATATCTACATTGTATTCTTTGCTTGTCAATTTATATATCGTGAGAAGAGTCAAAGGGCATGCTGAATGCAAATGCATTAGTAAGAAAACTCATTAATCAAATTATTAAAATCATATACAAGATACCTCTGATGGTGAAATGATGGATAAGAAATATAATTTCGAGCTAAAGACTAAAGAAGTGGATTTTCCAGCCATTTTTCAGAATCATCATTTTGGCAGGAGCAGCTATGATTTGAGAAACTGTTGCAAACACACCAATAAGAAAACTACAAAAAGCATATTTATGAAACATAAACAAAGAAGGTGAAGAGAAGCAGAGACACAAGATAAAGAACATACCTCCAAACATTGTTCAAGAAGCTGCCTACTCCTTGGAAATTCACCACTTCGGTAATACCCGACAGCAAGAAGGTAAAGCTTTTCTCTGTTTTGCAATGGACTGTTTGTGTTTGCTAATGATGCTGACAACAAAAAAATGTTCAGTTTCTTTATATAAGCATTATTTCAGTAAATAAGTTAGAACAACCAATAAGAAATGATTAAACTATGGATTAAACTAATACATGGAATTAACCGCTCATCAACCTCCCATTATCAGAAGTTCAAAATCAATCAGAAGCTAAAACACTAAATTATATTCAACTATTAAATTGCACGAAGATGACTTGTTTGATCAATCATTCTAGAAAATTGATAAATTTAGCACATTAAGTACACCTCTTCTTTGTAAACTCCAAGTTTTCGATTAAAATACTAAATTATGTTCTTTTATGGGTCAGGTGGTAGTGAAATAAACAATGTATGCGTTCCAGCTATAGAGACATTTTATTCCATACTTGAAGGAATGATGAAAAAGTATATTTTGAATTCTAGGAACGTTGTAGGTACATTCTGATAACTTAAGGTAAGGGCAATTGAACAAGAATAAAAGAAGAGCACCTCAATTCTTGGTGATAGCTTTCACCTAAAGGAGCCCCAAAAGAAACAAAAGATGGGAGTCAAAGAAAATCTGAGACGAGATAAATAATTGTGTCCTGGAGAAAACTCACAATCCCTGTTTCGTAATGTGATCATCAAAGTAATTAGCCTCAACAAATTATTAAAATTGACATATATATAAGTCCTTGCAGTGCAGATGGGATTAGATAAGAAAATGTGAAGGACCTACGTTCACTAACATCACTGCTGTAATAAATGGGGAGGGTCATAATTGGTGAAGCTCCGTCACACTTTTTAGGCTTTACAAGTTTACCCTCAACCTCTAAAAATAACTACATCAATAACTAGTTCCATATAACCACCCACCCATTTCCACCATCCAACAAAATAACCACTAAAAATTGAACCATGAAAATCAAGACCAGCAATCAGAACTTTTACCTAAGGGAGATAAATTCTATGTGGAAATTATCATAACGAATTTTATCATTTTATTATAGACAAAGCGTATGCTATATAATCACGAGGGACCTTGGTTATGCAAGTAAGAAACTGTGAAATCACTAACAAGTCCAAAAGCATGAGCCAAGCGAGGCACTTGAGATAGGAAATACATCTCAAAGTGAACCAACATTGTAAAAGACAGACAGGGCTAAAAAGTGAAAATATGCCTTTCGCTGGCGAACATAGAAACTCATTCTAATAAACAAAAATGACAAAGGGATTACAAAATGACTAATTTATGTCACCTTCAAGCATAGCTATTCCACGCTGCACATCATCTCCTTGTTTAGAATGAACCAGAGCCCATGACAAGCGCATAAGGCTTTCAGTTTTTCGTTCATCATAGGAACCATTTTCAGCATCAGCAACTTCTTTCTCACAGTCCTATATATATATAATATATTATCAAGACCAACCACTAAGTGAAGAAGTGAAAGTTTTTTACCAAATGAATTTCACTAGTCTCCTTATACTTGCAAAACTAAATGGAAAGTGAATAACAAGAATATCTGTGAATCTTTGCCATTAAATTATATAAGTAGAGATTTTCGAATGTCCCCTAAAAATGAAATTTAGGCATTTATTTAGGGACGGAGGGAGTAGGATGTAGGATGTAAATGAAGCGAGTATACTCACATCGAACCTACAGTTAATTAATCTTGTTAAGACATAGCTCCTCTATTGCACAAATTGAACTATTTAGCAGGCACTGCTATACATGCAAAAGCTATCAGCGTTAACCCCCAGACATTTGTCAACCAGTCACACAGAGAGAGAAGAGAGAGATTAAAGGTCAAATACAGCGCATCCAATGCATTAATTATAATTTTTTCTGTATATTCTCTGCAATCTAATATAGAAGAGGAGAAAAACTAAATGCAACCATAATTTACTACGCCACCTAATACTATGCGGAGTTGCACACACCAGCTGAGAAATTCATGGTTCTCAAATCCAGACCAGCATATAAAAAAAACATAAGTCAATGGAGTAAATATAAAAATAAATTCATACTCACTTTCGCATGTATTTGTCTAACCACCATAGTGAAAATTAAAGAAAATAAACAGATGCCGTATTCATTTCGAGTTATGAATTACTCTCTCCATTCCATGTCAAGCGTCCACGTTTTGAAAATCAAAACTTAATAAATTTCATACTTTACACCTCTTCGTATTTCTTATAATTTGCACTAAAGTTTAATTATTATTTTTTCTGCAATGTGAATAAATCTATCATATTTTAAACTTTTTGTTTTAGAAAAAACAAGGTGTTTAAAGATTATTTTCTGAAAGTGGACTCTTAATATGGAAGATCCAAAAAAGTAATAGTGCACCACGTGAAACAGAGGGAGTATTAAAAGCGCAACATCGAATACTTGGCAGATTGTCACCTTCTGCTGCTCAAAACAATATTTACCATCAAACTGAGGGAAAAAAAAAAAAAATCTTCTTATACATTAGCTAGCATATAGTAGTTCAATTATATAACCCCAAATACCATTAAACACTGGCGGATCTATGTAGAGGTGAGGGGGGTCACTTGACCCCCCTGAGTTTTTTGTTTATTCCACTTTAGTCCTTTAACTTTGTGTGAAAATTCTATTATTACTTCAGTTTGACCCCCCTCAAATTGTCTACTTATATTTTATACCCCTTCCATCCCATAATAAATGACACATTTTACCATTTTTTGTGTCTTATTTGAAAGTCTCACTTTCTTAAAATAGAAATTTCATACTACCTCTGTCCCTAAATGAGTGTCCAAATTCCATTTTAAGGGACATAACTTTTCATACAATTTGGTGGCAAAATTCATATATAATCTTCTTTACAAACGTTTAGTTTTTGCAAGTATAAAGAGACCGGTGAAAAAAAATGGAAAAAAACATTTAGGGACAAAGTTATGGTCAAAATGGACACTCATTTTGGGATAAAAATTTCCTGAAAATGGACACTCATTTAGGGACAGAAGGAGTATTACTAGACCCAATTATCATACTCACAACAACTTTTCATTTAGGCTCCGTTTGTTTGGCGGAAAACAACTTCCGAAAAACATTTTCCCCATTTTCCGGTGTTTGTTAAACACCGGAAAATGGGGAAAATGTTTTCCAAGGAAGTGGTTTTCCTCCATTCCTAAGGAAAACGTTTTCCTTACCTCCACCTAAGGAAAACGTTTTCCGGAAAATGCTAACACTTCAATTGTTGTTTTAACTCCAATTTTTGTTTTACGAAAATTATTTTTTAAATATACCCAGTTAATTAAAAAATGTCTAAAAATATTTTATTTTTATGAATATTTTGCAATATGTTAAATTATTAACTTTAGTCCATTATAATTACAAAACTACATTTCCATTTTACTTTATAATTGAAATTGGAGATAATGACTAATTTATTGATTATTTCTTTTAATATATACTCTAGGTGATCAAAATTAATGTATCTAAAAAAGTTTTCCGGAAAGCATATTCTTAAAATTCACCAAACAGTGGAAATTACATTTTCCGGAAAACATTTTCCAAGAAATCGTTTTCCGGAAGTTATTTTCCGCGAAACAAACGGAGCACTATACCTACTTTTAAAACAATTTTTCTTAATACTCGTTCTTAAAAAAAAAAAATGAGTAGTTTTTTATGGGACAAATGGAATACTCTTTTCTTTATGCCTCAAAATAAAAGTCTGTTCAATAGAAACATTTTGTCCCAAGTTAAATACTCATTTTCTAAACACTTCTCTCCTAAATGTCTTTTTTTTTTTTTACCAATTTCTTTAGTAAAACGTTAATAGTGTCATAATTGTTTTTCGTTGTCATTACGGTAGTTAAATTTTAACTTTATATAAAATCTCTTATCGTTATTGTTATTTAACTCATAATTTTGAAAATAGGTTATGTATGCAAACTTAAATTTTGAAATTTCAATATTTAATAATCATTTCCCGTTACCTTAAAATTTGACCCCCTCACTAAAATTTCTAGATTCGCCACTGCCATTAAATCCACAAATTCACAAAATACACATACAAAATGTAGTTTAACAGTCTTGGAAATATTAATTGCAGACAGCAGTTATCTATTTTACTAATCGGTTCAGCAAATCAAATGTTTAAGAGCGTAAATTGGAATGCCTCCGATCATCGGAGTAACTCAGATCAAATGATTTAATACTTCAGTCTCGTAATCAGTAAACGGTGAAGAGAGAAGAAAATCTTACGATGATGATATCGCGATTGCACCAAGGGATCTGATCACCGCCGGTGAAGAAATTGCTGACTGAATCGAAGAATTGCCCAATCTTCGCCTCCATATCTCCCTGAAAATCAGCACCGGTAAAGCTCAAACTGTGTGCGTGTGTGAGAGAGGGGAAATCTATGTATATAGGTATTGGATTGGTCGTTGTGCCTTCGGGAAGAAGAAAAATTAAAATTTTTAGAACATTTATATTTTTTCTCCCTTTTCTTTTTTGGTTAATGACAATTTAGGGTCTGAACTCCAGGGGTGCGTCTAAAAGGGGCCTGAGTTTTTTTTCTCTCGCTAGATCAGGGCTAAATATCTAAATTTTTCAGCAGTTAAGGGCTTTTTGACGGAAATCGTTAGAAAAGTCAGTTAAGTGTCATGTGCATGGCACATGATCGACTAAATGGATGGATTTGTAATGAAAATTTGTCAAAAAGGGTCAAACTGTAAATTTTAAAATTTGAAGGGTTAAATCTAAAACAAAACAAAACCCTACCCCTCCTATCCCCCTTCTTTAACGCATCTTCTTCCTCTCTCTCATTCCAACGTATCTTCTTCCTCTCCTCTCTCCGGCGAAATTTTCCCCTCCCCTCCTCTCCTCCGGCGTCCCCTCCCCTTACTCCCGTGTCCCCTCCCCTTACTCCAGCGATGATCTGTGGCAGCCAGCGGTGATCTCCGGCGGCGGCATTAGATGCGGAAAAGGCTGCCGGAATTCCGTGCTGTTCCTGGTGCTTTTGACTGCTCGAATCAGGTCTGATGGCGACGTTTTTAGCACCATTCTCTTCGTCCAGTCAGGGCGCCCCTTGTGGTGTTCGCTTTCTCGCCGGAATGTCGCCGGCGAACGACGGCAGTGAAAGGGGACTGGGTTTCTGACAGAATCTGGGTTTCGTCGGCGAGGTCTTGGGTGAGGATGGTCTGAGCGATGGCCATGCCGACATTGCCGACGCCGATAACGGAGATTTTGGTGGTGCGGGTAGAGGGGATCGATGGGGATGTGTTTTGGATGTGTTTGAAGAAGGATTTTGAAATGTCTAAGCCTCCTGGGCCTAGGGTTGACGATGATGGGATTTTGTGCATTTTTGGGGGAAGAATTTTGGTTGGGATTTTTCCAATTTGATTTAGGGTTTGTGAGAATGAATTTAGGGGCTGAAAAAGTGGTTTTGTTGGGTGGTGGTGAACGGCGGTGGCTATGGTGGTTTAAAGTGGAGGATGGGGTGGGTGTTCATGGAAGATGATGAGAAAGGGAAGGAGCAATCAATTTTTCTATGGAGGCTTACTATTCTTGCTGGGTTTGTGTATTTTTTTTTTTTTTTTTAATTTACTTTGTTAAAGTTTCTGTTAAATTGTAATTAATCCTTTTGAATAAGAATGTGGATTTTTTTTATATTTTAATAAGTCTATTTTTTTAAATGTTCTATAATAATATTAAGTATCTATAATACTCCATCCGTCCCATCCGAAATAGGATTCTTGGTCCGACACGGGATTAAGGAATAATAATCTTTTTATTATAAAAAGTTGTTTGAAAAGTAGGTGTTGTGAGTATGAAGGAGAGAGAAAGTGGGTGGGGAATAATAAATGAAAAGTTGTTGTGAGTATGACAAGTGGGTCCTCCTAATAAAAAAGTAATAAAAGCTTTCCATTTTGCGATGTCCTATTTCGAGTGGGACACCCAAAATGGCAAAACGTCCTAATTCGAGTGAGACGGGGGGAGTATGTTCATAGAATAAAATTTAAATCTATTTATAATTTTCTTTATTTTAAATTTATTACTTAGAAAATAATCTAAATCCTTTATATTTAATATAGCTATTAGATTAATTTGTTTAATAATTTTGATTTTGTTTTAATAAATTTATTTTATATATGATAATTACTTATTTTATTATATACTTGATTATTTAGAAAAAAAATTATTTTTTTAGAAAAAATATTTATTTCATTTTTAAACCTTTTGAGTTTCAAAAATTTCACCAAAACCCTTACTAACTAATATCGTTACAAATCCATCCATTTAGTCGATCACATGCCATACACATGGCACTTAACTGACTTTTCTAACGATTTCCGTCAAAAAGCCCTTAACTGCCGAAAAATTTAGATATTGAGCCCTGATCTAGCGAAGAAAAAAAAACCCAGGCCCCTTTTAGACGCACCCCCTGGAGTTCAGGCCCTAAATTATCATTAACTCTTTCTTTTTTCTCTAAGTTTTCATTCAACATCGTTTTATAAAGGGGAAATGACAATTTAGGGTTCAAAATTAACAACATTAGTCAATTTGAGGTTTTTTTACGGAAATGTTAGAAAAAATCGTTAAGCCACCATGTGCGTTGCACATGCAACTTAATTGACATTATTTAGGGTTAAAATTACCAATTTACCCTTCATACCAGACCCTAAATTGACAAAATCCTAAAGTTTGGACCCTGTTTTGTCATTTTTAAAAATTAACAAATTAAATTTCAAATTTTTTCACTTTATGGTATATTAATTAAATAAAAATTTTTATGCATGTTTAATGTATTAAAATTTAAAATAAATATTGTATTAGATATAAATATGTCATTACACCATTAATAACTATAATAGCAAAAAATTAATAGAATGATAATATTAAATGATAACTAGATAATAAAATCTATATATGTATATATATTATTTAAAAATATAAAAGACACTAATATAAAGTACCTAAAGACAAAAATTGTAATTAAAAATAAATATAATTGTTATAAGGTACCTAAATATATAAATATGTCATTTTTTAAAAGAATTTCTCTAGCCCTTGTAGTCTTATTGGACTTTATCTTTTAAGGCTATATGTTTGTAATTACAAATAAATATAATTGGTTATAAATTAATAATGAAGAATTATCAATAGCACAACTTACACAATATGCCTAGAAATACATAAGGTAATGACATATTTATATCTAGGACAATATTTATTTTTAATATTTTTATTTCTTTACTTTGAATCAATATATTTGGTAAATAATATATATATATTTGTTACAAAAAAAAACTTTTCTTTAAGTAATTTTTATTTATGTATTGTATATGTTTAAAGAATATATATACATATGTATATGATATATATATATATATATATTATCATTAATATTTAATATTTATATTCTATTTTATTTTTTCATGTTATAGTTATTGATAGGGTAATAATATTTATATCTAATACAATATTTATTTTAAATTTGAATACATTAAACATGCATAAAAATATTTTTTATTTAATTAATATACACTGAAGTGGAAAATTTTGAAATTTAATTTGTTAATTTTAAAAAATGACAAAACAGGGTCCAAACTTTAGGATTTTATCAATTTAGGGTCTGGTATGAAGGGTAAATTGGTAATTTTAACCCCAAATAACGTCAGTTAAGTTGCATTTGATACTCACGTGGCCACTTAACGATTTTTTTCTAACATTTCCGTCAAAAAACCTCAAATTGACTAATGTTGTTAACATTGGACCCTAAATTGACAAAATTGAAACATCGGACCCCTATTGGCACACACCCCCTAAACTTTGGACCCTAAATTGTCATTTCCCCTTTTATAAAGTGAAAAAAGAACGAGTTTTTTGAAACAGCCTTACATACTATCAATTTATTACTACCTCCGTTTCATATCTATTCACCCTCTCATTTGCACGAAGATTAAGGAATAGTAAAATGATGTAATTGTTGTGAGTATAAAAATAAAGTAAGAAAGAATGAGTGGGAGGGAATAGTAAGTTAATTTGTATTGTGACTTGTGAGTACTCCATCCATCCCATTTTAAGAGTAAAAAAATGGGTGAGTTCAAGAATTAAAGAAAAGTGATGTGTTGTGAGTGTTGATAGTTTGGTAGGAGAAAAAAAGTGGGATAGAGAAGAGTTAGTGGATAATTGTTGTTAGTATGACATGTATGACCCACTTTACGTTTTAGGATTTTGACTCTTAAAATGAGACCGCCTTTTAGGAAATTTTTGACTCTAAAGATGGGACTGAGTGAGTATAAAAGTAAGTAGGAGAGAGAATGAGTGAAAGGAATATTAAAGATTCTTTCCCATTTTAGGAAGTGAGCCGAACATGCTCTCTGATGACCCTTATGCAAGGCCGAGTCGCCTACACCTGCACAACCTTGCATGTGCCTTTTTGAGAGCCCTATTTCTGATGCTTGCGTGCACGCTCGTGGCATCCCCAACACGCGACCGTCCAACCACTGCTGCGCTGATTTGTGGTTTCCTTACCGATTCAAGTCGCAAGAATTACTCGAATCATTGCGGACCTATCCTTACCAATCGACATAGATTCAAAAGAATATTCCCAACAGTAACACTAAGACTTTCAAAACAAAATTTATGAGCACTACTATAGTGATACTACAACTATACACCATCATAATATTAGCTTAATAATTCATATAACTGTTTGGTTAATGTGGCATACAATGTCGTATAGACAATTCAAATTTAAAATTCCCATGATTACAATTTTTCTCTAAATTCGCCAACATATTTGCCACTGTACTTTGTTTTCAACGATTTGGCCGCTGTACTATGAGTTTTGCCGTCATTTTCTTCCTTCATCCAAATGAATGGTAAAAACTTAACCAAAATGTTAAAAGTTAAATGAAATATTACAACTATCTTGAAAATGTTAAAATTTTAACAAAAATATTGAAAATGTTAAAGTTTTTTTCATTAAATATTGAAAAATATATAAAAATATTTATAAAATTTTTTTTTGTAAAAAAGAATTATGTTGATAACATTTTTGAAAATTATTTTTTTAATAATATTTTAAATATTTTCTTTAATATTATTATTAAAAGTAACTCCAATGCTTATTTGTTTTAGAATAAATGCTTGGGTACAAAGTGAATATTAATTTACATTGATTGGTTTTCATCGTCTAAATACCCTAGAAGGGGTGGTCCCAATATTTAACATAAAGAAAATAATATTTTACATACAATTTTACTATTATTTAAATTCAATATAAAAATAATTATATTTATAATACTTATTTTTGGAAAAAATAATTATTTTTATTTATTTTTAAATATATATAATAAATATTTCATAATAAATATTTTGTAATACCACATCCCACATCGGCTAAGTGTGGGAGTTTAGTGCGTGGTGCTTATGTAGCGGGTCAGGTCTTCGGGCTCGGGTCGTTACAATATATTACTTTACAAAATGATATTAAACATAATTAAATTTAAAAAATATTTTAAAGTATGTTTAGTTTTAATTAAAAAACCTTAAAGATTTTCAATATCTTAAAATTTTAAAATTTTCATTATGGTTTTAATATTTTGATAAAATTTTAACATTTTTGTTAAATTTCTAACATCCGTTTGGAAGAAGGAAGAAAATGATGGCAAAACTCATAATACAGTGGGGTAATTGATGAAAATAAAGTACAATAAAAATTTTGGAGGTGAACCTTTTGCCGTGTTTTGATTTAGTATCTTTGGTATTATGAACTAAAATAAAGAAAACATACGAGCCCTTATATAATACGTAGTAATTCTTTTGTTTCATAATAAAATAATAAATATTGCACAACCGAATGATAAATTAGACTCTCGACACATTACATTATATTAGTGCAATAATAAGCTGAGTTTGCATTTATTTATATAAAACTGAGAATCAGATCAAAATACATCATAAAATAAGTTATTCTCTCAGTTCACACTTGAAATCAAGCACACATCCATAACACCATGGATCATCATTTAAATTCAGTCCCACACATTCATTTTTTCCCAGTGTTTAAATGTTGCATTTTTACAAGCTAAATAAAAACCATCAGTTCTTACTAGCCAAAAACCTTTATTATAATGATGGAAGATCTTACGACACATATGATCCACCATCGACGTATTATAAACGTCAAAAACAACATCTTTATCACCCCAATAAAAATGTGCGAACCAGAGAGTTGTAAACTTATTACTGCAGAAGCTCCACTCGTAATTTTCACTTGAATGAAGGAGGTGGATTCCGTGATCTTTTCCAGAATGTAAATGAAATGTAATATCTTCTGAAATTCCATTAACTATTTTTACTGTCCAAACTGTGCCAAAACAAAATGCATACAATGTTGGCACAAGACAAAATGCAAAGATAAAGAAACAAAGGAGGTTATTTTTAAATGAAGTACTCATGTTTAAGATGTGAATTCAGTTTTTTTTGGTTTTGCTATTTGGGCATTCCCTTTAAGTAGTGGGTGAACATATGCGCAAATACATACTCCCTCCGTCCCATCACAAGTGCTACTAGAATTGTGGTCACAATAATTAAGAAAAAGTAGTAAATGTGTGGTGAAAAATGAAGAAGAGAATGAGTGGGGTTAAATAGTGGGGTTGGTTGAATATAAATATATTAAAACATTTCCATTTTGAGCAGTCTCACTTGTGGTGGGACGGACCAAAAAGAAAATTAGTCTCACTTGTTGTGGGACGGAAGGAGTATATTGTATTTATACATACACAAAAACATGTGTGCCTTTTTATTAAAATCTGAATATTGGGAAAAAAAACAAAAAAAAAAAAACATTTCCTCTCGCTTAAAGTTCAAAAAGTACTAAAAATTATCAAAATCCACTTAAGTTCAAAAACGGTGTAATATCTAAAAGTGAAATATTTACATAATAAAGTCCTCTCTATTGTCTCTTATTGTTAAAATCAGTCAATATTACTCCAATCTTTCAAATGACTAGTGGGTAACCCGTGGGTAACTAATTTGCTATTTTTTTTTTGTATTTACTTTTTTTATATATTATTATTTAATAAAGTAGAATAACAGTTTTTTTGTAATAAAAATATGTTGTATATGAAAAATAATTTTTTAATTATAGTTAACTAAAATAGTAACCACATCTTAACTAAAACCATTAATAGTAATAATTAATCTATATAATAATATCAATAACTAATATTATTAATAGTACTTATTAATATTTATAGTAACAATTATAATTAACTAATAATATTAATAATAATGTTAACTTGTATAATAACTATTATGATTAACTAATACTATTAATAGTAAAAATTAACATATATTATAACTATTATGATTAACTAATACTATTAATAGTAATAGTTAATTTATAAAGTAACCATTATAGTTAACTTGTATAGTAACTATTCTTGTTAATTATACTATTAATAGTAATAGTTATATATTATAGTAACTATTTTAGTTGACTAATACTATTAATAGTAATAGTTAACTTGTATAGTAACTATTATAGTTAATTAATACTAATAATAGTAATAGTTAACTATAATAGTTAACTATTACTAATAATAGTAATAGTTACTATAATAGTTACCCTATATAGTAACTAATAGTATTAGCTAATACTATTAGCTAAGAAAAAGAATTTGAAAAGTCATAGTTAACTATTACTAATAATAGTAAGAGTTAACTTTAATAGTTAACTATTATAGTAACTATTACTATTATTAGTAATAGTTACTATAATAGTTAACTATTACTAATAATAGTAATAGTTTGCTATAATAGTTAACTATAATAGTTACCCTATATAGTAACTAATAGTATTAGCTAATACTATTAGCTAAGAAAAAGAATTTGAAAAGTCACATATTTATGTTGGTAGGATTGATGTGGCATCACCATATGCAAGCTTTTCTATAGTTTATCCACATGTCAACACTATATCTCTCCTCACCAACTTTATATATATATATATATATATATATATATATATATATATATATATATATATATATATATATATAGATTTTGGTTCTCTAACTAGATTGAGTTTTTGATTAATTTTTCTGTAATTTCAACTATTGATAGAATTTTGATTATTCATCAAGAATAGCTTTTAAAATTTTATTATTTCTTCTTTTAATGCATTTTTATAATTTTATCAGAGTAACAAATTCTTGATAATTGTTTTTAAAAGTTTAATCAAGTTTATCATTTTTTTAATCAAAAAGGGAAAAAGGCCCCCATAAATTTTATTAAAATAAGAAAATCAAATTTAATGGGGAAATAGACCAAAACCACTGGAGAACAAAAAAAGAGCAAACAAAAAGAATAAATAAAAGAAAGAAAGACAAAGAGAAATTGTTTATCTCCGATGTCTTTTAGAGTCTCCCAAATATCTTTTAGAACATCGGCCTTTAGACTTGACTGTGCTCTTGCCATGTTTTTTTTTTCGAGGGATAAAGCCATCCTCTTCATTATAGTAGTCAACAAAAGAGCAACCATCTGCTATTGGAGCCCCCCGGACATACATTCACACCTCCGACCATTTGTCTGTATTGGCGAGCTTCTGCATACATGGACATAGATTCATATGAGTGATAGCCTTCCGGGTTAGAATTTCACTTTTCCCTTAAAGGGATTGTGTAATATCCCAGAATTTCGTTTAATAAAGTATTTAAAATTTGAGATGGGAGTTTATGGCTCTTATTGATATTGCAGCTGGAAAAATTACTAGAAGAAATAGGTAAAGAAAACTATTTTTACGAAAAGGAAATTATAGGTGCTGCAGGATGATCGAGACGGTGGTGCCATGAAGAGATAGAGTTCGAGATGTTAGGATGAGCTTGAGCGGAAGATGGGTGCGAGAGATATACTCCATTATCAAGTGTCCCATGGAGTAGGATGTGATTTGGTCATCCGAGCCTTACTAATAAAAGAGGAATGTGAGAATTCAACAAGAGCATCGTTATCGTTGCAAAATTATGAGACCGTTATCGTTGCAAAATTGTGAGACAGAATATTTTTAGATATGAGAGGAACATGAAGAACATTATGAAACTGAATAAAAGTATGAGAAGAGGGAAGTGAACAAACATATATTGGAGATTGGTAGAGAAGAGCCATCACCAATTGTTACTTCATCGCTACCATCATAGGGACTGTGAAGGGAGGCGTTGTTTAGGTCATTAGTATGTGGTGGGTGGCACCACTGTCAACTAACCAAGAGGCGGGTTGGGAAATGGTTGGTGCAGTGGCGGTGTGGGCTTGCGGGCGGGAGTTGTTGTAGGTGGTGCGGTTCGGCTAGGTGGAGGTTGGAGGACGAGAAAACACAACTGAGGGGTAGGATTTCTTGAACAGGAAACATTGGGATATGACATGACCCACTTGACGACAATATTGGCACTTGCCGGTAGGAGAGGGGAGAAGAGGTAGAGGCTGGTTTGACCTAGGGGCTGCACGGTGGGGATTGAGTTCGTATTGAGCGGTGTGGGCGGAAGCGGGAAAGGGAGTACGTGGGCACAGTATGTTCACTACAATAAAAATGACTTTTGTCAGCACTTATTTACCCGTAAAATTGTCTCACTTTATAAAAGAATCCTGCAAATTTCCGACACTTTTTATGAAGTGCCGCAAATTTTCGGCACTATTAATAAAGTGCCGCTAAATTTCCGGCACTTTTTCACAAAGTGCCGCAAATTAGCGGCACTTTGTAAAAATGTCAGAAATTAGCGGCACTTATAAAGAGTGCCGGAAAATTTGCGGCACTTATAAAGAGTGCCGGAAAATTTGCGGCACTTATTAAAAAGTGCCACTAAACTTCCAGCACTTTTTTTAAGTGCCGCTAATTTTCGGCACTTTATTATAAAGTGCTGCTAATAACAATAGGTTTCTTTTGAATATCTTTATTTAATTTTGAAATTTAATCATATTTTTCATTTAACTTTGCTTTAATTTGTTAATTATATAGATTTATATGTACTGCAACCATAAAAACGCATTAATATAAGCTTATGCGTTATGATAAATAATTGTATGTGTAAATTTGTATCAAAAAATGATTTATCCTAGTGGTGGAAAGCTTGCTTCATATGTAGGAGGTCTAGTGCTTGAATCTTGGTAAGTTTAATAATTTTTTATTTAAAATATGGCACTTTAAAAAGTGCCGACACTTTTAAAGTGTCGGAAAATATTACCGACACCACTTTTCCTAGCACTTAAAAAACTACCGACAAATGTGATGGAAATAGCTTTTTAGACATTTTTCCCCGTGTCCGACACTTCTTAAAGTGTCGCAAAAAATCATATTTGTTGTAGTGGTTGTTTTAGGGTAATCTCATGATTGATCAACTTTTCATGAAGAGCTTCAACTGTGATGGGTGTATCACATGCTCGAATGGAGTCTACGTCGGGCTTGTAGGTTTGATAGTCAAACCGCTTAAGATTTTGGAAATAATGTCCTCGGGGTACATGGATTTCCGAGGAGAGCAAGCTTGGCCATTGCTTTGAAGTCAGTGGTGGGAGACAATATGTTAAAGAGTAATTCAGCTATAATCATAAGAGATATAATTAGGGTTCAAAGCTTGATCATATTATTGATTTT
Organism: Campanula takesimana; assembly: GCA_026119855.1. Classification (NCBI taxonomy): domain Eukaryota; kingdom Viridiplantae; phylum Streptophyta; class Magnoliopsida; order Asterales; family Campanulaceae; genus Campanula; species Campanula takesimana. The sequence continues at coordinate 577,184 of JAOWBW010000447.1, read as the reverse complement.
GATATGGTTTTATAGTACATCAAAGAGAATCCTATTTAGGAAATGATTCTAAAGAGTAGGCAACAAGAAAGATCAATTCTAGTCTAACCAAATATCTATCATAGCTTTAATTAATAGCAATCGGATCTCTTAACCCCATTAGGAGATCCATATTCCGTAATACCCCCCTCAAGTTGGAGCATGGGGATTCAAAATGCCCAACTTGCTTAAAAGAAAGTCAAAATGCTTCTTTCCAAGAGGGTTGGTAAATATATCCGCAAACTGTGTAGATGTAGGAACATAAGAAGGAGCAATGAAACCTTCCTTGACTGCATCACGAACAAAAAAACAATCAACCTCAATATGTTTTGACATTTCATGAAAAACTGGATTTTGAGCAAGATGGATTGCTGATTGACTATCACAGAAGAGAGAAATAGCCTTTGGATGATGCACTCCCAAGCTAAGTAAAAGACCTTTTTTGATGATTTCCGAAGACCACTAACCGAGACTTCAATCTTTAAATGCTTCCATCAGAACGATATTTGATGCGATAAACCCACTGATTTCCCAATGCCTTTTTGCCTGGAGGTAGAGGCTCTAATGTCCAAGTATCGTTATCTTCTAAGGCTTGATTTCTTCGTGTATGGACTTTTTCCGTCCTTCATTCGTCATGGCTTCACCTGCCCAGGGTTAGTGCAGCAAGAAAATTTTGGTGGTTCACAGAGAAATTGTCACAATTCATATAATGTGCTATAGGGTAAGGAGTACCTGAGGGAAGTTGTGGAGAATATGAGACAAGAGATGGACTTTTGGCATTGATCGTGTTAACCACATAGTCACGCAGACGAACTGAATGAGTCTTCTCACGCATTCTCCTACCCAGTTCAGCAGGCTGAGGATTAAGATCAGGAGCTAAGTTATCCTCAATCTCAGTTGTTGTTGAAGAAGAAGCTGCAAATGAGCCGGCAGATGGGGTGACAGTTGTCTGAACATCTTGCTGCACAACTGGTGCAACAGGACTTGGGGTTTCCAGAATGTCACAAGCAGCAAAATCTAAATCGATCTCCCCATTCAATTCGACAATTGTTTCAGGAACAATGTTTACAGATTCAGGTTCTTTAAAAGGAAAAATGTCCTCAAAAAATTTGACATCTCTAGAGACAAAAAACTCTTTAGTGTCTAGATCAAAGAGTTTCCAACCCATTTTCCCAAATGGATACCCCAAAAAATTGCACTTTCGACTACGACTGGCAAATTTATCATCACTTGTTTTCTGATTGTGAGCAAAACATAACGAGCCAAAAACTTGAATAGTAATATAAGAATTGCCAAATAGAATCTCATGGGGGTTTTTGTTATGTAATAAGGGAGATGGGGTTCGATTAATTAAATGAGCGGAAGCAAGAATTGTCTCTCCCCAAAATAAATGGGGAGATTGGCTTGGAACGTCAAAGCCCTTGCAACATTCAAAATATGTTGATGCTTTCTTTCAACTTGTCCATTTTGTTGAGGAGTTTCAATGCAAGACGTTTGAAAAAGAATTCCCGTGGCAGAAAAGAAATCCATCAAACTCCTCAACTCGGTACCATTATCACTTTGAACAATTTTAATATTTGGATTAAACTTGCGATTCATCATAGCAACAAAAGTCATAAACGCTTGAAAAACTTCAGTTTTGTCAATCAACAAATAGACCCAAACAGCACGAGAATAATCATTAACAATGGTTAAGAAATAACGTGCCCCATAAGAAGAAGCATGTCTATAAGATCCCCACAAATCACAATGTACTTTTTCAAAAATTCTAATAGACTTATTATCATTTAACAAAAATTTGTCTCTATGTTGTTTGGCATGAAAGCATACCTCACCAAGCTTTATTCAAATGACACTTAGAGTCACTAACAGGGGGAAGTAACTTTACTATTCCTTCAGACGGATGTCTCGTTCTTTTATGCAAAAGTTCCAAGGTGGATGTTGCTCCATTAACTGAAATCTGATGCAGTTTATCCACTTCTTTGAAGTAGTAAAGTCCATCTCGTTTAACACCCGTTCCAATCAACTCCCTCAACTGGTCCTGTATAGCACACATAAGAGAGTTAAATTAGACAATACACTGCATATCATCATTTAAATGTGAAACCGAAATTAAATTGCAACTTAAATTTGGCACGAAAAAAACATTCCGAAGAGTTATTTTGTCTGTCAATACCACAGATCCTTTTCTCATTGCAATGACAGAATCACCATTAGGGAGTCCAAATGGACAATCAAGAATGTCACAAATGTGACATAAAAGATCCATATTACCAGTGACATGATTAGAGGCTCCAGTATCAATTATCCATACAGAATTATCAAACATACCATTCAAGCGATCCTTAGAAAATCTAGTATTACCAATAGGTCCAGCAACGGCTGCTCCTACAGAAGCACGAGTTGTTCCAGCAGTTGTTGGAGCAGTTGTGTGAACAGCAGATCGCATATCTGACCGCACATATCTGTTGCTGGTTGCTGCGTTTGATTGAACTCGACCATTCTTACCATCCTTGCCTTTCCCACTTCCATCAACAGGTTGTCCACCGTTATACCACCATTGTGGGTAGCCTATGATCTTAAAACATCGATTTATCTTGTGACCGGGCTTCTTGCAATAATAGCAACACAAGCGTGATTTATCTGGACGTATAAATTTTCCATGCAAACGTGCAGGATTGATAAAGTTACTTGACCGATCTTGCGGTCCAAGAAAGAAAGAGGAAGTAGGTTTTCTTGTAAGTGGCGTTGTTGGTAGGCTAGTCGTGTGGTCAGTTGTTCCGGCAGCCGGTTGCTCAACCGGTGTCATGATGATGATCTTGATTTAAAGAATACGCTCTAATACCATGTTAAGGAGTAATTTGGATATAATCATAAGAGATATAATTAGGGTTCAAAGCTTGATCATATTATTGATTTTGATATGGTTTTATAGTACATCAAAGAGAATCCTATTTAGGAAAGGATTCTAAAGAGTAGGCAACAAGAAAGATCAATTCTAATCTAACCAAATATCTATCATATCTTTAATTAATAGCAATCGGATCTCCTAAACCCATTAAGAGATCCATATTCCATAACACAATAGGTTAGTCGTGAGAAGGGAAAAAAAAAAAAGAATAATAGTTGTATCACGGGCTTGAATGGAATGAAACTTCTTTTTACCCTTGTATCTGAAATAGGTTGTATCAAGGGTGGTGAATATGAATTTGAAGGCAGGGTTTAAATTTTGATGGTAAAGGTTTATGTTAGGGTGAGTAATGGATAAGAATTTGAACTATACATCTCTTTCAAAATTAATGGTCAAATTTGCTTGATCCTTGGTCAAGGGTGAATTCAGTCATTTATTTTGAGATAGGGGGAGTAGTTTTTTATGTTTTGATGTAATGGATTTGTTTCTCTTCGTCTCATTTGATGAGTTGATACTTCTATCTATGTTAGTGTGTCCCAAAATCATTTTATTGTGTTGTAATCTATGTACGTGAAATATTCTTTTTACTACAACTATATATCAATCATGACATTATCATAATATCAGCCCTAATAATTCACAACCATTTGATCATTTATGGCACATGATGTAATACAGAAAATTCAATCTCGCAATTCCCATATTCACAAACTTTCTCTAAATTTAATGACCAAGTAAAATTGTTGCGCTGATAAGGTCATTGTGGCTTAATTGTAATCCAAATATTTCATGCTCCACAGCGGCGTATATAATAATTCTTTCGTTTCACCGCAAGCAAATGGTAAATTAGACTACTTCAGCGCATTACATTACATTAGTACATTTTTAAGCTAGATTTGCATTATTTATATAAAATCAAAAATTACATCAAAATATAACATAAAACATACAAGCAGACTGAGTACCTTCCGAATATATTAAAATTAGTAATTCCCTCGATCCACACACACATTTATAACAACATAGATCATCACTTAAATTCAATTCCACACATTCATTTTTTCCCAATCTTTACCTGGAAATGTTCCATTCTTACAACCTAAATAAAAACCATCAGTTCTTACTAGCCAAAAACATTTATCATAATGGCCAAAGAGCACAGTACACGTAATATCCACCAGCGACGTATTATAAACGTCAAAAACGGCTTGTTTTTCACCCCAATAAAAATGTGCAAACCAGAGGGTTGTAAACCTATTATTGCAGAAACTCCATCTATACTCTTCACCTGAATGGAGGATATGAATTCCATGATCTTTTCCAGAGTGTAAATGAAATGCAATATCTTCTGAAATGCCGTTAATTATGTCTACTTTCCAAATTCTGCCAAAACAAAAGGCATACAATGTTGGCACAAGACAAAATGTAAAGATTAAGAAACAAAGGAGGATATTTTTCAATGAAGAACTCATGTTTATGATGTGAATTCAGTTATTCTTGGTTTAGATGTTTGGGCATTCCCCTTTAATAGTGGGTGAACATATATATGCATATACAGACATACTTATACTGTATAGATACATGTGTGCATATAAATAATGTGACTATTGGAAAATAATTTAGAACATAGGATTATCAAAATCCACACCTGAATTTTATTCCAAGTATTAAGTTTTTTGTTTCACGAAAAGCAACCTCATAATATCTAAAAACAATATGTTCACATAATAAAGTCCTCTCTCTCAACGGTTATTTTTAGAATCTGTCAAAAATTACTTAAATTTCTCATATGAATACGATTATCAACTAGATTGAGTTTTGACCAAGATTTGTTGAAATTTGAATTTTCAATTAAATTTTAAAGCTTGTTTCTAATAATATTTCAAATTTTCAATTAGTGCATCAGCAACAATTCTAAGAATTTTATTTGGGATATAAAAAAAAAAAAATTGTCCAAGTTCACCATCAAATAAAAAGTAACACTCTTTTTACTGGATGGAGGTGTCTAGACGAATTAGCTCCTAATGCAATTACTTCCTCTGTCCCAGAATAAATGTTACATGTGGTCAACTAAGTTGAACTTTGACCAAAGAGTTATGAAAATCTTAGCATTTTTATACAATTTTGAAAATGGTTATTGATACCAATAGAAACACTATTCATAACTATTTTTGAATTTCAATGACGACAAAATTTTGTATTAAAAATAAGTCAATGTTTAACTTAGTTGACCATATGTGAAATTTATTCTGGGACATAGATAGATGTGACATTTATTCCGGAACAAAAGTAGTACTTATAACCTATTACACATACAGACAAACAAAAATGGTCTGACGGGTCAGCGAATGGAATGGCTGACTAACTCCCCCAAACAGCATACTCCCTCTTTCACGCCACAAGTGAGACTGCTCAAAAAGAAAATATTTTAATATATTTATATTTAACCAACCCCACTATTTAACCCCGCTCATTCTCTTCTCCATTTTCTACCACACAATTTATTCAACCAACACTACTATTTATCACACTCGTTCTCTCTCTTCATTTTCTACCACACATTTACTACTTTTTCTTAATTATTGTGCCCAAAATTCTAGTAGCACTTGTGCTGGCACAGAGGGAGTATATAGTTGTTCTATATAGATTGTTAATGTCCTTGAACTTTCATACTGCTCTTGTGATAACTAAGGATGAGAGCATTGTCAAAGGCGACAATTGAGATGTGCGGGTGAAAGGTACCTGAACGAGGCGATAGGAGAGTGACAAAAAAACGAGCAGTGTCGAAAAATAGAAAAAATGTGGTTAAACTAAGGAATATGTAAATATATACATGTAACACATAAAAAGAGCTAAAACCATGTTATTAACTAAAATAAAACAGTAAATAAATATCACAATTCCACGTTTAATAGTATCATTAACATAATTAAAAGCCCAAATATGAATTTCAAGAGAAAAGGCGCAAGAGTATTAGTAGTACTATGTTCAAATTAACAAAATAAGTACTAGACTCCTAGTTTGAGAGTGAAATAAACATGAAGTCTTTAATATAATCAAACATAAAGAAAATCAAGCACTATCATCATCTTCCGCCTCGTCCAAGTCATGGATTTGTAAAAATAGGCGAAAGTAGGCTACAAACAATAATCTGACTGCTAAAAAAAACAAAAAGGACATGGTTTGACGACAGAGCATCAAGTTTTCCACTATCACGCTTTTCCTTTCAAGTGTTGGGGAATTGGGGGGATCACCGCATCCACTAGCCCATACTAGCAGTCATCAATATGAAGAAATAAATCAACACATGAAATAATAATATGAAAGAACAAGAACACCATGATTTGTTAACCCGGTTCACCACCCCCACGTGGCTACATCCGGAGGCCCCAAGCCAGGATATCACTATAATAATGTGTTTGATTGTTGCAGCTTACATATGCACTCACACAGATCTAGCATAGCAACTCTCCATGAACAACCATCTCCTACATATTATTATCTCTTGTTGGATATGCTTATTTTAAACCACTCCTATTACCTAGATTTGATTGATCCCATAACCTTATTTTACTCTTTGTGGACTTTAGGATATATTGTAAGAAGTACTTGTACTTCATTTAGAATAGTTCACCTTATAGTTGAATAGGCTTAGCAGATTAGGACTCAATTTTTCTAAGTCTGAAAAAATGAGGTAGGTCCAATGCCTACCGCATGAAGACGCCTACCGCATAACTATGCTTGCCGCAACTAACCTTACCGCATAGTTCCAACCTACCGCATGGAACCATGGTTGAAGAAACTCAAGTTTGTTCAAACTTAACCATGGTCACACCTGTGTCCTTACCTTGGTTAGTTTAGAACGTTGCATATTCAAATTTCAAATTTGAATACAACTGTCATCATAGTACAGTTGGACCACCATGACTCTGCAACAAAAGGACAACTCAGACTGAGCTCCAATTAGAAATCAACAGCTCATTGTCCTCCAAACTTGCCCTCCAAGAATTCAAACGGCTAGTTTCTCCATCAAGGCTATAAATAGACCTTGAGTTCTTCATTGAAGACAAGCTGAGATTCCAAGAGAGAAATTGCTGTTGAAATTCTTGGTGATTGAAGATCATACTCAAGATTTCCAGAATCCTTTGAATCTTCAAGCACTCAACCTTCAAGTCTTCAACGAATCTCCAGCAACCTTCAAGATCAAATCTCAAGCCTCTCAACGCAAGATTCATTAGGCTCTAAAATCATATAGATTTCAAAGAGCTCTTGATTCTTACACACACTCACCCCGATTGATCAATCACATAGATTGAATCATTAGGGATACACTGGTCTAAGTCTAGGATTGTTCTTCATAGAAAATAGGAGTTAATTCAGTTCTTCATCTTTGTAATCTGTACTCAAGAGAATTAATACATCCTCCATTCAAAATCCAAGACTGACCATCTTGGTAAAGGACGTAGATCTTTTAACAGATCGAACCTTTCCAAATCATTGTGTCATTTACTTGCTGCACTTTACCTCTATGCAAATTTACTTTAAGTCTTGTTCATCTTGTTCATATTGTTCTTCACTTGTTCATATTAATCTTGTTTGTCTTTTAGTGTATAATTTTTCAGATTTAAGAACAATTGTGAATTGTGTTTGTTTGTCTACCTCATTGCCTTAGCTAAATTCTGACTAACTTATCATTTGCCTAAAACCTCTGAGACACAAGTTTTTCAATCTCTCAACCTACCTCACCCCTATCTACCGCAGATCTGCCTACCGCAAACTCACCTACCGCATTATCTGCCTACCGCATTATACTTGTCTAAAATCAACTCAACTTGTTTTTAACGAAAACTTCCGCTGTGCATTTTATACTTGACCGCGTAGTTTTTATCTACCGCAAAATTCAAGTGTAAGCATAAAGGTTGAATTTTGAAAAAGGGTTGAAATTTTAAATAGGCTATTCACCCCCCCCCTCTAGCCTCTTTTCATACCCTTGTTGTGTCTCTGGGACCAACAAGTGGTATCAGAGCAAACACCTTTATAAAACTTCTGTTTTTCAAGCTTAACAGCTTGGGTGCCGATTCGAAATGGCAAGTCAGAAAACTATGGCAACGGTTAACTTCACTCACGTTCCAGCGTTCGACGAAGATAATTTTGACGTATGGAAGCACAGCATTCTAACTCAGTTCTACTCCATGGACGAGCAACTTGGTGATTGTCTTACCATTGGACCATACTTCCCAATGAAAGCTAATCCGGATCCAGAAACCAATGGTGCAAATCCGACTATCAAGAAACCAAAAGCTGAATGGACCGATGAAGAGAAAAGACTGGTTGGAATGGATGTGAAAGCAAAAAGTATACTTCTAAGCACCTTGAGTACGTCACAGCGTCGACAGATCATGGAATGTTCTACTGCAAAAGAACTTTGGGATGCAATTGAAGATTACATCGAAGGAGATCAAGCTTGCAAGGATAGCAAAAAGTTTGCAATTCAAAGAAGATTCAACAACTTTGCTAAGATCCCCGGTGAATCACTTAGAGCCACTTACGATCGTTATTGTGAGATCGTGAGTACTTATACAGCACTCGGAAAGAAGCTTACCAAGAAAGAAATTAATGTTAATTTTCTTGCCGCTCTTGGTTCACAATATCTACACAAAGGAAACACTCTTGAAGATACCAAGCTACTAGATGACATGTCTCTTAGAAGCCTCTATGCCAACCTCAAGGTCTTTGATATCAAGCTTAACAACATTGCTGAAATGGAAGGAAAAACAAAGAGCTTATCGTTGGTTGCTCAAAAGGAAGAAGTGATCGAGGAAGAAGATCCAAAAATCTCCACATCAGATTTACTTGATATGGATGATGATGATTTTGCTATGTTCGTGAAAAGATTCCAAAAGTTCAGAAAGACAGCAAGACCCGGATCAACAAGCAAAGCTCCAACAAGGTTTTCAAGGAGCAGCCCTTCAAAGAAGAAAGAGAACTTCAACTTCTCCAAGAAGAAAGAGGATCTCGTATGTTTTAATTGCAGGAAACCCGGTCATTTCGCATCAGAATGCCCAATTCCCAAGTATGAGTATATGAAGAAGAAAAGCAACTTCAATCCAAGATACTCAAAGCAAAAGGGGATGGTTGCTGAAGAGGACTCTACCACAAAAGAGTTAGCTACATGGATAGAGTCAGACTCTGATGAAAGTGATGAGGATTCTGAAGAAGGTCACATTTGTTTGGTCGTTCAGTCCGATGATGAGGATGATAATAAAAGTCGTCGCTCACCAAATGCAAAACCTAAACGGATAAGTTATACGGCCGATGAACTTGCTGAAAAAGGATTCCTAACTCCGGTTCAAAAAAATGGTGATCTTCTATTTTCAAGATGTGATGTTAGTGCAGCAAAGAAGGCTCTACTAAACCCCAAAGTGAAGGAAGTTCTGTCTACCACACCTCAAGTCAAGTTTGACATTTCCCCCGATGAACAAGAAAAGATGTTTGCAAAAGCTGAACAGGTAATTAGTAAGTTTTCTGGCATGAAGGAAGCTTTAGCACTTTCAACTGAAGAAATTTCCCAACTTAAGACAGAGAAATCTCTACTAAGATCTGAACTCACCCTCCTTAAGGAGCAGATCAAGAGCATGACTCCTCTTACTGATCGAAACCGTTTCTTAGAAGAACAAAATGCTATATTTAAAGTTAAAAATGATGAATTGGTCGCTGAGATAAATGACTTGAAAAAGATCACTAATGAGTGGACCAATTCTCGTGTCACTATGGAACAAATCTTAGAATCCCAAAAGCCTAGTGGTGATAAGGAAGGCTTAGGATTTCAAACTAATGACAACTTTAAATGTGCATCTTGTTGTGAAAGAGATGAGAAATTTACCCAGCAGACTTTGGAAGGGTCGAAGGCTAAACATCATGTTTCAAAGGGTGTAGGACAAGAACCAAAGAAGAAACTAGAGTTCAACTATGTCTACCCTAAGAAACAAACTGGCAAGGCAAAGATGAAAGGTATTGCCATGGATGAACCTACCGCAGAGGCTTCCTCTAGCAAGGTAGATGGCGCTCCCTACCGCATTATCCTGCCGCGGGGTCAATCGACCGCACCAAGGAAGATGGCGACCGCAAGGAAGCCATCGAACGCAAGTGGCGGCAAGGCAGCAAAGTTCAAAAGGATGAATTTTGTTAAGGAGACCTCATCCATACCAGTAAATGATGTTGTGCTCAAGACTTCAACGAAGTTTGTTAAAACTCAGTTGGGTGGCTTCCACCATTGTTCCGTGTGTGATGGTTATGGTCATAAGGCTGCTGAATGTCTTTTGAGATTCACACCCAATCCCAGAAAGAGTAACCCTCCTTCTGTGAGGCAGGTGTGGGTCGTCAAAAGTTGCTAACCCTTTGGACCCAAAAGAATAAAAAGGGGACATTGTTCTTAAATGTTTATTTTATAGGTTCTCTGGTTAATGGATGGACTCTCCAAGGATAGATCAAGTTTATGGTATCTCGATAGTGGCTGTTCAAGGTACATGACCGGAGATATCAACTTATTGGAAGATGTCCGTGAAGAAAAAGGGCCATCAGTAACCTTCGGAGATAATAACAAAGGAAAGACTGTAGGATATGGAGTCATTCGTAAAGGAAAAATCACCATCTAAGAAGTCTCTCTAGTTATTGGACTACAACACAATCTACTCTCAATATCTCAGTTCTGCGACAAAGGATTGCAATGCCACTTTACTTCAAATTTCTGTCTCATCAAAGATGGCATATCCGGCGTCACTTTGCTCAAAGGGATTCGTAAGAAAAATGTTTATGTTGTTGATTTTAATTCATCTTGCATTTATTCTAATCTCTGTTTTGTAGCAAACAATGTTAGTGAAAATAGTTGGCTGTGGCATAAAAGACTAAGTCACTTAAACTTCAAGTATCTCTCCAAGATTGGGAGAGAAAATCTAGTTCGTGGTCTACCCAAAGTAGCTGATCACCACGATGAGAAGTGCACAGCATGTCAACTAGGCAAACAACCAAAAGCGTCTTTCTCCAGCAAGACCACACCTTCAACTTCTAGATGTTTGCAACTACTACATATGGATCTGTTTGGACCTGTTTCTACCGTAAGTATTGGAGGAAATAGATATTCCTTAGTTGTGGTAGATGACTACTCAAGATATACGTGGGTCGAGATGATGAGCTCCAAAGATGATTGTTATGACATTTTGACCGCACTCTTTAGACAGCTCCAAACACAAAAAGAAGATGACATCGTTAGTGTTCGATCCGACAACGGTACAGAATTCAAGAACAACGGTGTTGCTCAATACTGTGATGATCATGGTATTGACCACAACTTCTCTGCTGCTGGAGTTCCACAACAAAACGGTGTAGTGGAAAGAAAGAACAGAACGTTGATAGAGGCCGGAAAGACAATGATTGCTGAAGCAAAGCTACCTCAATACTTTTGGGCTGAAGCCGTCAACACAGCATGCTTCACTCAAAATAGATCCCTCATCAACAAGACCTACAACAAAACTCCTTATGAACTTTGGAGAGGAAGAACCCCCAACATAGCATACTTCAAGATATTTGGATGCAAATGCTTTATACTCTACAACGGTAAAGAACATCGAGGTAAATTTGCTCCTAAGGCCGATGAAGGTATATTTATTGGGTATGCTAAACACTCAAAAGATTTTCGTGTATTTAATAAAACCACTCTTAAGATAGTTAAATCTGTCCATGTTACTTTTGATGAACATTCTCTTCTTGAGCCACATATGACTCCAAATGTTGCTGATGATTTTGTTGAGATAAATGAGACAGGTACAACTCAACCCCAAAATCAATCAACACAAGGAAACCCATCTACCTCAACTGCACCTCCATCTACCTCACATGAAGCACCAGAAGCTACCTCATCTGCTGCTACCTCAAATGGAGTTGAAGTTGAGACACCCATAAATGTTGAAGAACCTATCCCTCAAATCACTTATGACTGGGATGACTCAAATAATGTACCACTAGAAGATTTACAACCACCATCAACTCAACCAGACATACCTCAAGAAGTTCGTGAGGTCAGAAATCACCCAATTCAGAATATCATTGGTGATTTGCATTCTGGAGTTCGAACAAGAAGATCAAACTACGATGCACTTACCGCATTCATATCTCAAGTTGAACCCAAGAAAGTTGATGAAGCACTCCAAGACTCAAGTTGGGTTGTTGCTATGCAAGAAGAGCTCAACCAATTTGAAAGATGTAAAGTTTGGACCTTGGTTCCAAGGCCACAAGATCAAGGAGTGATTGGTACAAAGTGGGTGTTCCGAAACAAGATGGACGAGAATGGAAGCATCACAAGGAACAAAGCTAGGTTGGTTGCACAAGGATATAGACAAGAAGAAGGCATTGATTATGATGAAACATTTGCCCCCGTTGCAAGACTCGAAGCTATAAGGATATTCTTAGCTTATGCCTCTTACAAAAGATTCAAGCTATATCAAATGGATGTGAAGAGTGCATTTCTCAACGGAGAACTTCAAGAAACCGTCTTTGTTGCTCAACCGCCCGGATTTGAAGATCCCAAATTTCCAAATCATGTCTACAAACTCCGTAAAGCCTTGTATGGACTCAAACAAGCTCCACGAGCATGGTATGATACTCTATCTAAGTTTCTCCTTGAAAAGGGATTCAAGCGTGGTAAGATCGACACAACTTTATTTATTGCTAAATATAATGATCATACTTTACTTGTTCAAATATATGTAGATGATATTATTTTTGGTTCTACTAATGAATTGTTGTGTAAGCGTTTTGAGAAACTCATGAAAAGAAAATTTGAGATGAGCATGATGGGAGAATTGACATTCTTCCTTGGAATTCAAATTAAACAATGTGCTGAAGGCATCTTCCTCAACCAAGCAAAGTACACAAGAGATCTTATCAAGAAATTTGGACTTGAAAATGCAAAGGCATACGACACTCCTATGGCTACTGGTAACAAGCTAGATAAAGACTTGAAAGGTAAGAAGGTTGATCAAACCTTATATCGAGGTATGATTGGCTCTCTCCTATACTTAACTGCTAGTAGGCCAGATATCATGTTTAGTGTTTGCGTTTGTGCCCGTTATCAAGCTGATCCTAGAGAAGCACATCTTATTGCTGTTAAATGTATTATTCGATATCTATCTGGGACTACTAACCTTGGACTTTGGTACTCCAAAGATTCAACTTTTGATCTTATAGGTTACTCAGATGCAGATTACGCAGCATGTACCATTGACAGGAAAAGCACAAGTGGAACTTGTCATTTCCTTGGAAATCGACTAGTTTCATGGGCAAGCAAGAAACAAGCCTCAGTCTCTGTATCTACCACAGAAGCTGAATATATAGCTGCTGGAAGCTGCTGCTGCCAAGTGCTGTGGATGAAGCAACAATTGGTTGACTACGGAATCAAAGAAGAAAATTGTCCAATCTTTTGTGACAATACATCTACCATTGCTGTCTCCAACAACCCTGTCATGCATTCCAAGACCAAACACATTGATATCAAATACCACTTTCTCAAGGATCATGTTGAAAAGGGTAATATCCATCTAGAGTATGTGAGTACTGATGATCAAATTGCAGATATTCTCACCAAGGCTCTTGATTCCAAGAGATTTAGGTATCTAAGAGGAGAAATGGGTATGCTTGAACTCTAACTCAAACTTGTCCATATAATTTCTCGTACTAATGTTTGTCAAAAGTTCAATATCAAGATAGGTACACGGCAGACCAACTCACGGTCAAGCATATAACACAAACCTCTAAACTCACTTGACCGCAACTCATGTCTACCGCATCAACTATGCTGCCGCATATACCAAAAGCTAAAACAACCAAGGTAAGACCTCAATCGACCGCACATGTCACGGTCGACCTCATAGTTACCGCACAAGGACCCCAGGTAAGTTACTCAAACTTAAAGATATTTAGGATGTTTTGGTCATATCTACCTCAAGGGTATAAAGGTAACTTTCTATTTTCCCTCGTTTTTAATAAATTCAAATCTTTTAGGGCATTAAATTTTCAGCATTTAATTTTTATTCCTTAAAAATATCTAAGCCGTCATTGGCTAGTCCGATGTGACCCTCTACAACCTTGCATTTAATGAAAACGGATTTTTTTCCCTAGGGCCCCTAATGCCAGATTTTATTACAAATAAAACCTTACCCAGATCAAATGCCACATAAGGAGCTAGGGCGAGATTAAAATTCCCCTCACACCCCTAGCCACCCCTAGCCTTCTTTTAGCCTTATTTGACCAGTCAAATATTATTACTAAATACCCAAAATAACCCCACCCCTCAAACAAAATTCTCCCCTCCTCTCCCTCCACCCCATTCTGCACTCACGCTCTCTCTCTCTAAAATACGCGCACACACACACAATAGTCGTTCTCTCTCTCCTCACCGGCCGTCATCATCTCCGGCGACATCGACGACGGCGGTGACTGCTACTCCTCCAGATCTCTCTCTAAACACATACACAGTGAATCTCCCATCTCTCCAAACCTTAACCCACTCTCTCTCTCTCTCTCTCTCACACACTCTCTCTCTCTAAAAAAACGACGCCGGCGCTCTTCATCTTCTCAGGCGAAGCTCCGTCTCCGGCGAAGCTCCGGCGTCTTCTTTCTCTCATCTCTGGCCTCTCCGACGGCGACTGCGGACTCTCTTTTCCCGATGTGTCGATCGTTTCCAGATAGAGCTGATAGCTTCTCCATCTCCGGCCAACCTCTTCATCTTCAACGGTCGTATTTTCTCCAGGGAAATCCAGATCTGGCGACGTGTTCTCCGGCGAAATCCAGATCCGGCGCCGTCGACTTCTTCTCACTTCGTCTCTCTCTCCGATCCGTTTCTCTGTCCAGATCCGTCTCTCTCTATCCAGATTCATACCTCTCTTAGATCTGGAGATATTCGACAGCAATTTCTTCATCTCCGGCGCACCTCCGTTTTCGTTGGTGAGAGTCTCCGTTTTCGTTGGTGAGAGTCTCCTGTTTGTATTAACATGTTCATACAATCAGTATCAAGTGTAAGAAAATTTCTCAATTTTTTTTTCAATGTTGTTCTTTTGAATGTGATTTTGATAAAAATGTAAAACACAACTCATCATAAGAATTTAACTCAATGATTTTTTTAATTACAGCAATTCATTAGATGAGTTTCTAAATTCCATATCAGCTGTTTATTGAGCTTAAACCATTGATGTTAATTTAACTCTATTTGCATTACTTATCTGAATAATATTTTCTGTCATTTGAAAATTCTGAATTGTAATAGCAGCTGGGGAAGAAAATTACAGTTCCTGTAAATAGGGAAGAATCTGAATCTGGTGTAACATTTCATCACCCCCCCACCCCAAAAAAAGTCAATCAATTTAGTAAAGTAATCCAAATTTACCATTTTTTCAGTCTTATGAACATGTTCAATGAGACTTTAGTCTTATGAACAGGTTCAATAAGACTTTATGTTATGAACATGTTCAGGTGAACATGTCAAATAAGATTTTAGTCTTATGAACAGGTTTAATAAGACTTTAGTCTTATGAACACAAGTTCAAATGAAACATGTTTCAATGAGACTGAAAAAAATGTCTTATAACACATTAATCTATTGATAAGAGCAAAGTCTTATGAACAAGTTTAATAAGACTGAAAAAATGTTTTATAATACACATTAATCTATTGATAAGAGCAAAGTCTTATGAACAAGTTTAATAAGACTTTAGTCTTATGAACAGGTTCATAAGACTTTTGACTCTTTTATGTTAATTATCTGTTAGTTATAAGAGTTTGACTGTTGTTTGACCAAATTTGAATTAAAAAAATTATTATTATTTTTGTAAAAAATGAAAAAAGTAATTTTTGTAACTCTTATATGATAATTATTTGTAAGTAATAAGAGTTTGACTGCTGTTTGACCAAGTTTGACCAAAAAAATTTATTATTTTTTTTTTAAAAATGGAAAAAGTGAATTTTTTGACTCTTATGTGTTAGTTATAAGAGTTTGACTGTTGTTTGACTAAGTTTGACCAAATTTGACTTAAAAAAATATTACTTTTTTGTAAAAGATGAAAAAAGTAATTTTTCTAACTCTTATATGATAATTATGTGTAAGTAATAAGAGTTTGACTGCTGTTTGACCAAGTTTGACAAAAAAAAAATTATTATTTTTTTTGTAAAAAAATTGAAAAAGTGAAATTTTTGACTCTTATGTGTTAGTTATAAGAGTTTAACTGCTGTTTGACCAACTTTGATCAAATTTTTAACTCTTATGTGTTAGTTATAAGAGTTTGACTGCTGTTTGACCAACTTTGACCAAAAAATTTTGTTATTTTTTTTGTAAAAAAATGGAAAAAGTGATTTTTTTTTCTCTTATGTGTTAGTTATAAGAGTTTGACTGTTGTTTGACCAAATTTGACCAAAAAATTTTATTATTTTTTTGTAAAAAAGTGAAAAAAATAATTTTTGTAACTCTTATATGATAATTATGTGTTAGTTATAAGAGTTTGACTGCAGTTTGACCAACTTTGACCCAAAAATTTTGTTATTTTTTTTTGGTAAAAATAGAAAGAGTGATTTTTTACTCGTATGTGTTAGTTATAAGAGTTTGACTATCGTTTGACCAAGTTTGACCAAATATTATTAATATTTTTTTCTAAAAAAATAAAAAAAAGTATTTTTTTTACTCTTATATGTTAATTATGTGTTAGTTATAAGAGTTTGACTTCGGTTTGACCGAGTTTGACCAAAACAATAAATTTTTTTTCTAAAAAAAATGAAAAAAATAATTTTTTTTACTCTTATATATAATTATGTGTAAGTTATAAGAGCTGACTAGGATTTGACCAAAAAAGTAAGGATGGGATGAGATATGAGGGCATTTTAATCTTCTTGCATCTTTTTGCTGGTGAGGGGTGGGAGGAGATATGAGGGCATTTTAGTCTTATTGCATCTTTTTGCTAGTGAGGGGTGTATGAGGAATTTTTCATCTGGATTTTCCTTATTTGGGTTTGAATCTGGGCTTAAAGGCCCTAGAGTCCAAGCCCCAATGAAAACTAGACCCTAGGTCACATCCGCCCTTTTTGCAGAGTTAACCCCCTCCCATCATCCCATCACTCTGACATCTGAAAACCACCTTCCATCAAAACCGTTCCACCTCCTTCTCTCTCCACCACTCTGCTCATATTACCTTTTCAGAAAATTCAAAACCTTTCTCTCTCTCTCTAAACTTCTTTCTAAAACCGCCTTCCTTACTCTCATTCTTACAATATATAAATGACTTCTAAACACCCATCTAAGAAGACTTCGAAATCTGTTGAAACAAGAGACGAACCTCAAATTCAATCCACTCCTCCCGTCGTTGTTATGGTATGAATTTTCAATTTCTCATTTTTTCGTATTCTAGGTAGAAAACTCGACAACCCTTCATATTCCTTGAAATCTCTCTTCAATCTCGTAAGTTAGTGATATGAAAATCTTGCATTGATTGTTTATTCTTGGTTCTAGTTCATATATTTGTAGATTTCATAGTACTTTATCCAGTTTTTGGTTGAATTCATTTTAGCCAAATGGGTTTTTGAATTTTCGACATTCAAACACTTTCCCCTTTTAATTTCTGAGTTTGATGTTGTTTAGTTCATGAAATTGATGCGTTTTTATTAATCTATAGGCATTTCCGATTCTTCCCAGGTCATTTTCATTTGTTTTAGTCATCTTTCTGGGAATCTGGGTAACTGTGCTTATGATGTCATCGTGTTCATCAAAATGTTCTTCGTGTTCTTGACATAGTTCATATTTTTGATCCATCTTTTCATACCCTCGTTTGTTATTTAGTGTTTATAAAATGTTCACATTTTGATTCACTTTTTTTTTTGCAACACTTTGTTGTTTGCGGTAACCTTGGTATTTCCATCCTCTCCTTACCGTATTTCTTCCCTACCGTGCCTCACTTGACCGCACCACCATTGCTTTACACTCTTGTCAAGTGACCGCACGATCTACCTTGTTCTCAACTTTACTTTGTTTTGTTTCAGGATCTAAATCACTTTATTCCTGGCATAGTTCTAGATCTTGAAGATCTTAAAAAGGATGCCATTGGCCGCAACATTCTGGCTAGGCTCAACAAGTCCGGCATCTTACCGTTCTTTACGCTTCAACAAGACTTCCATCTACCTGCGTTTGTTGATGAATTCTTCACCTCTGCTGTTGAGATGGAAAGTGCTGATGAGCCTGATTCTAATCCTAAGTTTATCAAAGCCTCTGTCATGGGCATCCCTCTATCCTTTGATGCTAGCGACTTAGATCATGACCTTGGCATTAAAATGAGTAGAGATGGACCAGAAACTATTTCACGGTCAGAAACCCTAAGCCTTGCTATGAAGCTTGCTGGCACGGCAGATATTCTGAGAATTCAGCGAAAGGATGTAGGTGAGGTTATGTACCACATTGGGCATCTGGTGGATCATGCATTGCTTTGCAAGACTGGCAATCATGCTAATTTTAACAACACCCAATGGATGATATGCTGCTATCTATCTGGGAAAGAAGTTGGATTGGGGCCAAATTATCTACGATGTTTTGAAGGCAAACATCCTATCATATAAGGATGCGGCAGATGAAGGCGAAACCAAGTACCGGACGAACAGTAGGTTGATTTCCTACTTGATGGGTCTAACCCTCCGAATCAAAGATCTGTATGAGAAAAACAAGAACTACAAGGTGCCTATCTCCACCACAAAAGACTTCTGCCGTAAGTCGATGAGAGGCAATTACCGCAACAATTTTGGTGATGAGATGTACAGGAATTATCTTCTCAAAGATCCAATTGAGAGCTATGAACCACCAAAATACTCTAAGCGTGGATTGGGTAATTTGGGTGATAGGATCATGTCTGATGAGGATGCTGCCGCATTTGAGAAGGAGCGAAAGAAGGCTGCCGCAGAGAAGGCCAAGTCTAAAGGTATTGGAATCTCCTCTCCTCCCACCTCTGTTAAAGGTAAAGAAAAGGTTGAGGATCTGGTAAGGAAGCCAAAGCCAGTCTCCAAAGGAATCAAGATTGCTTCTACCGTTCCATCAAAGTCTGCCGCACCTAAACCTTCTGTGCCTCCTACCGCACCATCAAGATCCCCTTCACCTTCACTTTCACCCCCTCCGAAATCAAAACCTTCCAAGCCTCTCTCTACCGCACCAAAACAACCTTATGTTGTCCCTCAACCTACCGTACCCTCAAAATCCAAATCATCCTCCAAACATGCATCTAGTCAGGGGGAGAGACATGTTGAGAAGGTTAAAACATTCAAAAAGAGATCTCACACTCCAAGTCCTATCAAGATCTCTAAAAAGGCGAAGGTCTCCAAGCAACCATCCCCAGAAATTCCATCTCCAGTCTTCACCTCTGATGAAGATATTACAGTGGCTCCTCCAAAGATCTCGAAGAATTTTGTGTTGGATGCTCAGCTAGATGATATGGAAGAAGTCTCTCACTCTGAAGGCAATGATGAGTCTGCCGCAGATGAGAGTGAGAAAACTGAAGATGAAAATGTTGATCTCTCTGAGGCTGATGATGCCGCACCCCAAACCAAACCCATTGAAAAGGGTCTTGTGGATGAAAGCTCTGAAGAAGAGAATGGAAGCTCTGCCGCAAGTGACAAGTCTGCCGCAGAAAAAGATATGGATGTTGAGCATGTTGAAGACGACATTGTCCCTGAAAAGGTAGATACTTTTGTTGATATTGAGGATGGTGATGATGATGACACCCTATCACTAAAAGCTAATGTTTCTGAGCAACACATTGAGGTTCCTCCTACCGTGCCTCCTGTCCCTACCGCACCAGCTCCATCGACCGCACCACCTGCTCTTGAGTCAGATCAATCTATTCCTGAACTGCTTGCCGCAGTCAAGCTTCTTACTCAGATGCAGGCAGACACTCAATCCCAGGTTGAATCTTTAGTGTCTAGTATGGTGGCGCTTCGAGAGGAGGTTATTGAGCTGAAGACGGATCAAGCCGCATTGAAGCGAGATGTTGCCGCACTTCCCTCCGAAATGATTTTGACCATTAAGGGGGAGAGTGTTGTGATAACAAAGGCTGTTAAAGACATCATGCAAGGAACAACTAGCAGCTCTACCGCACCTCCTGCCGCAGATCCTGCTCTCACTTATGCCGCACTCAGAGAAGCCCTTCATAAGCAAACTAATTACATCAGTACCAGTGTTGTAAATGGTGTTGAAGGTGCGAGCAAAGAATTGTCAAAGGCTATGAATGCTGATAAACTTGAAGTCAAGGATGAGCTGGGCAAAGAGCTGAAGAAGTTGAAATCTTCTCTAAAGGAGGAAATAATGGTTCAAACAAATACCGCACTTCTTACGGTTGCTGAAAAGTTTACTCCCAAGATTGCCGCGATGACTAAAGCGATGAAGGTTCAAACCAACCGTATTGAGATCAACAACGTCAGAATTGAAGGACAATCTACCAAGATTGACCTCCTATCCAACCGCATCAATACGATAATGAACAGGCTTAATCGACAAGGCGTGATTCAAGCTGCGCAGGAAGCTTTTCAACCTCCTGAAGCAGGTCACGGCAATGTTCAAGCTCACGGTGAAGAGGAAGAAGAAGATGGAGTCACTGCTCCAGTCATGATTCCAGGATTGAATATCCCAGCTTACCGCTTTCCTCTTGCCGCAAAATTCATTGAAGACCTCATTGATGTTGACCGCATTTGATCTGACCGCATGTGGTCATGAAAATTTGATGTTTAAAACAATCTTACTTTTATTCTGGGTTTGTAACATAAAACAACATTTCTATTTTGTGATCCTTATACTCCTATGCTTTAATGATTATTACTTGGAGTATGTTATTGTGTTTGATGCATTTCTATTCCTCAGTATTCACTTATTTTGAAAATGTTTCAAATATTATTTCTATCTTCTAGGGTTAGTAATTTGTTTTTCTTTTTAGGACGATAGAAATCTATGACATTGGCTTAGAGTGTGCATTGACTTGGGACATGATATTTAATAAAAAATTTATTCTTGAAAACATGTTTTTACCAAGTACAATGAATTAGCCTTTGTTATAGTAGGTAATGGTCTCAATCAAATAGGGGGAGATTGTTGGATATGCTTATTTTAAACCACTCCTATTACCTAGATTTGATTGATCCCATAACCTTATTTTACTCTTTGTGGACTTTAGGATATATTGTAAGAAGTACTTGTACTTCATTTAGAATAGTCCACCTTATAGTTGAATAGGCTTAGCAGATTAGGACTCAGTTTTTCTAAGTCTGGAAAAATGAGGTAGGTCCAATGCCTACCGCATGAAGACGCCTACCGCATAACTATGCTTGCCGCAACTAACCTTACCGCATGGTTCCAACCTACCGCAAGTTAACTCTACCGCATGGAACCATGGTTGAAGAAACTCAAGTTTGTTCAAACTTAACCATGGTCACACATGTGTCCTTACCTTGGTTAGTTTAGAACGTTGCATATTCAAATTTCAAATTTGAATACAACTGTCATCATAGTACAGTTGGACCACCATGACTCTGCAATAAAAGGACAACTCAGACTGAGCTCCAATTAGAAATCAACAGCTCATTGTCCTCCAAACTTGCCCTCCAAGAATTCAAACGGCTAGTTTCTCCATCAAGGCTATAAATAGACCTTGAGTTCTTCATTGAAGACAAGCTGAGATTCCAAGAGAGAAATTGCTGTTGAAATTCTTGGTGATTGAAGATCATACTCAAGATTTCCAGAATCCTTTGAATCTTCAAGCACTCAACCTTCAAGTCTTCAACAAATCTCCAGCAACCTTCAAGATCAAATCTCAAGCCTCTCAACGCAAGATTCATTAGGCTCTAAAATCATATAGATTTCAAAGAGCTCTTGATTCTTACACACACTCACCCCGATTGATCAATCACATAGATTGAATCATTAGGGATACACTGGTCTAAGTCTAGGATTGTTCTTCATAGAAAATAGGAGTTAATTCAGTTCTTCATCTTTGTAATCTGTACTCAAGAGAATTAATACATCCTCCATTCAAAATCCAAGACTGACCATCTTGGTAAAGGACGTAGATCTTTTAACAGATCGAACCTTTCCAAATCATTGTGTCATTTACTTGCTGCACTTTACCTCTATGCAAATTTACTTTAAGTCTTGTTCATCTTGTTCATATTGTTCTTCACTTGTTCATATTAATCTTGTTTGTCTTTTAGTGTTTAATTTTTCAGATTTAAGAACAATTATGAATTGTGTTTGTTTGTCTACCTCATTGCCTTAGCTAAATTCTGACTAACTTATCATTTGCCTAAAACCTCTGAGACACAAGTTTTTCAATCTCTCAACCTACCTCACCCCTATCTACCGCAGATCTGCCTACCGCAAACTCACCTACCGCATTATCTGCCTACCGCATTATACTTGTCTAAAATCAACTCAACTTGTTTTTAACGAAAACTTCCGCTGTGCATTTTATACTTGACCGCGTAGTTTTTATCTACCGCAAAATTCAAGTGTAAGCATAAAGGTTGAATTTTGAAAAAGGGTTGAAATTTTAAATAGGCTATTCACCCCCCCTCTAGCCTCTTTTCATACCCTTGTTGTGTCTCTGGGACCAACATCTCTCCCTAAGAACACACAAATAATGATCATGGCCGGGTTGTAGGATCGCCCCCCATGTCTCTCCTAGGCCACCGTCCCCCTCTTACACACTATTTTGTGCTCTCTCTTGATATCCTATCTCTCTCCTTTTGGGTACTCAATATTCTGGACGAAATCATGCTTATATAGGTGTACAAGGAAGTCCTAAGTCTATTTGGAAGAGATACAATCAAAATAGTAAACAAATCAGGAAACCAGATTTGACCCAGAATAGGTATGCGGTCGCCCACTTCAAGGTGTTTGGCCACCCACAATACTCCGTTTAAGCCCAAAAACCTTTCAGCTTGGTTCGGCGGTCACCTACTCCATTTTGGGCGGTCGCCCTCCTCCTCCGACTGCAGTTTCCTTCTCCTTTTCGAACTCTTCTTCGACTCTTCCATCCCTTTCGACTTGGACTCCTTTTCCCCCTTGGTTTCCCCTTATGTTTAGGAATCCAATCCCAACAATCTCCCACCTGGAGACTAAACCCATAAGCGTAGTAATCGTCCCGTCAAGCTCCCACCACGAAGATGACCTCCTTCAAATATTGTAACACCGTGCACTAAGCTTCTCCATTATGTTGATGATAAGCCTCCACGCTCCACCATTACACCAAGTTGAGCCTCCACGCCCAAGTAATAAGGCGAGTTGAAACCAAGCAACGCTTCAACCTCTCCGTGTTAGATCCTTCTTGCCTCCCCAAATCAACTTCTACCTTGATTTCTTTGCAAGACTAACTTCGCCTTCTCCCTCCTAGATCCACTCCCCTTACAATGATCCCTATGAAACTCAGACACACCTTGCTTCTTGCATTGTCTTCTTGTGGTCTTTTCTCGCTCTCTGTTAGGTACTTATGACCGTCTCCTTGCTGATCAGCTACACATTATCACCTCTCCACCCTAACACACCGTTTATTGATGCCTCTCCCTTTTACACCAATAGGCCGGTCTTTACGCCTCTTGCTCCCACCCAGAACGAAATTGATGTTGTTGATAGAGTACAACATCCTCCTAACCCCCATCCGCCGTTTGCGAGAAGTCCTCCTCTTCTCACGTGGTCAAACCGGCTTATACCACTCACCTTTGCATCGTCGGTTGCTTACGCAAGTGCCTGATGCAATCTCCTTTCTTTCATATTTTCTCCAAACACCTTGACTGCCCCAAGATCCCTTAAACACCTCCAGATCCGATCTCTGCATCTCCAAATTCCACCTCGAATTTATGCAGATCTCATAAGAAACAAACGAACTTTTCGGGCTTTCTAATCTTCCGCACGATCGTTGACCTATTTGGCACGTGTCTTGCTTTAACCATAAACCCTAGAATATCTCAGATCCCTGCATGTCTTCCACACGAAGAATCTGCACTGCACGAAATCTGCACGTGCGCTTCACCGAGCCTGCACGTGCATTGCACGAATTCTGCACGTGCCCTGCACGAAAATCTGTTGTCGCTTTTCTTCACCTTGGATCTCCCCTAGATCTCGAACCAGGCACTGATACCAGTTGTTGGGGAATTGGGGGGATCACCGCATCCACTAGCCCATACTAGCAGTCATCAACATAGAAAAATAAATCAACACATGAAATAATAATAATATGAAAGAACAAGAACACCATGATTTATTAACCCGGTTCACCACCCCCACGTGGCTACATCCGGAGGCCCCAAGCCAGGATATCACTATAATAATATGTTTGATTGTTACAGCTTACATATGCACTCACACAGATCTAGCATAGCAACTCTCCATGAACAACCCTCTCCTACATATTATTATCTCTCCCCAAGAACACACAAACAATGATCATGGCCGGGTTGTAGGATCGCCCCCCATGGCTCTCCTAGGCCCCCGGCCCCCTCCTACACACTATTTTGTGCTCTCTCTTGATATCCTATCTATCTCCTTTTGGGTACTCAATATTCTGGATGAAATCATGCTTATATAGGTGTACAAGGAAGTCCTAAGTCTATTTGGAAGAGATACAATCAAAATAAGAAACAAATCAGGAAACCAGATATGACCCGGAATAGGTGTGCGGTCGCCCACTTCAAGGTGTGCGGCCGCCCACAATACTCCGTCTAAGCCCAGAAACCTTTCAGCTTGGTTGGGCGGTCGCCTACTCCATTTTGGGCAGTCGCCCTCCTCCTCCGACTGCAGTTTCCTTCTCCTTTTTGAACTCATCTTCGACTCTTCCACCCCCTTCGACTTGGACTCCTTTTCCCCCTTGGTTTCCCCTTATGTTTAGGACTCCAATCCCAACAACAAGTACTGCTTTCTTGCTTCTTGCTTTCTTTAAGGAAAAAAAATGTCGCTTTTTTGAAGAAAAAAAACATCACCGAAAAAAGCGATCATCGCCTGCCTGGTTGATGAAGAAGCGACAAACTCGAAAGGCGACGAAAAAAGCGAGGCATGTGACGCTTTTGACAACTATGGATGAGAGGTGAGAAAGAGAGATGGTGATGGTGAAGGAAAGATGAAAGACAAATGAAGAAGAGAGGAGGATAGTGATGGAAATGAAATTGTTGTGTTAGTATCTTTGAATGTGAAAGGGGACTAACATTATGGGACGGGGGGAGTATATACTTGTTACACATACTCTTAACCATAAAAGGGAAATACATTGATAACCAGACTTGAGAAGGCACACTATTTTTTAGAGGGTCAATGCTAGGCTTACAAAAGAAGTTTACAAAATGAAGTATATACTTGTCCTATTATGAAGGATAACGCAGAGAACTGAAGACCAGGCACCAGTAAAATATTGACTTGGAAACATACTTGGAGTAGCTGAAAAGAAGGTGAGGATAGATGAGATGAATATAAGCCAAAAGAAATAAATAGAAGATTCGTGGTGGTCCTTTTTTTTTTCCTTGCTCAAAGAGAGAATGAACAGAAATAACTGTCAATTATAAACATTTATTTTTGATCAAATATTGATGTCGATTTGATCATTTTAGTGAAATTTTAAAAATACTAATTAATAGATCATTAAATGATTTGTCAATAACAATTTTTAGAATTTCATTGTGATCATTTGATTGACACTAATGTTTGGTCAAAGTTTATTTTTGTTGACTATAAAAGTCAAAATAAGACAAACTTTCTGAAACAAGCGGAGTATAATGTAATGTATCTACCTGAATGACGTATTTTCTTGTGCAAAAAAAATAATGCAGTTTCTTCATTGAAATTCTTTTGATGTTGGGTCTCCCGTTGACATTCTAACTATCTGAAATGTTTGACGAATATATTTTCTAGTAATGGTAAGGCATTCCAATAATATGACTTTCACCGCAAAATTTGTTAACAATAAACAAAACTTGATGGCGAAAAGTAAATTTAACACAAAAACACAGATTTACGTGGTTCACCAACTTAGCTACGTTCATGGGGAGGGAGAGAATATTATTATCAACCTAGACAAACAATTATAAGATCACACTAATCTATTTTGCACAAACTTTGGTTACAAAATTCTTGACTGTGCAAACTTTAGATTTAAAATTATTTGATCTCTCTCTAAGCAATCTAATTTAGCGGCACTTTGTAAAAATGCCGGAAATTAGCGGCACTTATAAAGAGTGCCGGAAAATTTGCGGCACTTATTAAAAATAGGCACTAAATTTTCAGCACTTTTTCTAAATGCCGCTAATTTTCGTCACTTTTTTATAAAGTGCTGCTAATAACAATAGGTTTCTTTTGAATATCTTTATTTGATTTTTTAAATTTAATCATATTTTTCATTTCACTTTGCTTTAAACTGTTAATTATATAGATTTTTATGTACTACAACCATAAAAATGCATTAATATAAGCTTATGCGTTGTGATAAATAATTGTATGTGTAAATTTGTATCAAAAAATGATTTAGCCTACTGGTGGAAAGCTTGCTTCATATGCAAGAGGTCTAGTGTGTGAATCTTGGTAAGTTTAATAATTTTTTATTTAAAATATGACACTTACCGACACCACTTTTCCTAGCACTTAAAAAAGTGCCGACAAATGTGACGGAAATAGCTTTTTCGACAATTTTTTCCCGTTTCCGACACTTCTTAAAGTGCCGCAAAAGGTCATATTTGTTGTAGCGGTTGTTTTAGGGTAAGATCATGATTGATCAACTTTTCATGAAGAGCTTCAACTGTGATGGGTGTATCACATGCTCGAATGGAGTCTACGACGGGCTTGTAGGTTTCATAGTCAAACCGCTTATGATTTTGGCAATAAAAAAGAATAATCGTTGTATCACGGGCTTGAATGGAATGAAACTTCTTTTTACCCTTGTATCTGAAATAGGTTGTATCAAGGGTGATGAATATGAATTTGAAGGCAAGGTTTCAATTTTGATGGTAAAGGTTTATGTTAGGGTGAGTAATGGATAAGAATTTGAACTATACCTCTCTTTCAAAATTAATGATCAAATTTGCTTGATCCTTGGTCAAGGGTGAATTCAGTCATTTATTTTGAGATAGGGGAGTAGTTTTTATGTTTTGATGTAATGGCTTTGTTTTTCTTCGTCTAATTTGATGAGTTCATACGTCTATCTATGTTAGTGTGTCTCAAAATCATTTTATTGTGTTGTAATCTATGTACGTGAAATATTCTTTTTACTACAACTATATATCAATCATGACATTATCATAATACCAGCCCTAATAATTCACAACCATTTGATCATTTATGGCACATGATGTAATACAGAAAATTCAATCTCGCAATTCCCATATTCACAAACTTTCTCTAAATTTAATGACCAAGTAAAATTGTTGCGCTGATAAGGTCATTGTGGCTTAATTGTAATCCAAATATTTCATGCCCCACAGCGGCGTATATAATAATTCTTTCGTTTCACCGCAAGCAAATGGTAAATTAGACTACTTCAGCGCATTACATTACATTAGTACATTTTTAAGCTAGATTTGCATTATTTATATAAAATCAAAAATTACATTAAAATACAACATAAAACATACAAGCAGACTGAGTACCTTCCGAATATATTAAAATTAGTAATTCCCTCGATCCACATACACACATTCATAACAACATAGATCATCACTTAAATTCAATTCCACACATTCATTTTTTCCCAATCTTTACCTGGAAATGTTCCATTCTTACAACCTAAATAAAAACCATCAGTTCTTACTAGCCAAAAACATTTATCATAATGGCCAAAGAGCACAGTACACGTAATATCCACCAGCGACGTATTATAAACGTCAAAAAACGGCTTGTTTTTCACCCCAATAAAAATGTGCAAACCAGAGGGTTGTAAACCTATTATTGCAGAAACTCCATCTATACTCTTCACCTGAATGGAGGATATGAATTCCATGATCTTTTCCAGAGTGTAAATGAAATGCAATATCTTCTGAAATGCCGTTAATTATGTCTACTTTCCAAATTCTGCCAAAACAAAAGGCATACAATGTTGGCACAAGACAAAATGTAAAGATTAAGAAACAAAGGAGGATATTTTTCAATGAAGAACTCATGTTTATGATGTGAATTCAGTTATTCTTGGTTTAGATGTTTGGGCATTCCCCTTTAATAGTGGGTGAACATATATATGCATATACAGACATACTTATACTGTATAGATACATGTGTGCATATAAATAATGTGACTATTGGAAAATACTCCCTCCATCCCAAAATGATCTTCATACTCTTTTCACTGCTATTGCGGAAGAACTTTGAGCAATAAATTTAGGTTTATTTAATGGTCTTAATGGAAATCTAAAACTTATTATTGATAATACTATTAATAACAAGTTTTAGATTTTCATTACGACAATTATATCAACCTAATCTTATTGCTCAAAGTTCCTTCGCAATAACAGCGAAAAAAAATGAAGATCATTTTGGGACGGAGGGAGTAATTTAGAACATAGGATTATCAAAATCCACACCTGAATTTTATTGTAAGTATTAAGTTTTTTGTTTCACTAAAAGCAACCTCATAATATCTACAAAGGATATGTTCACATAATAAAGTCCTCACTCTCAACGGTTATTAGTAGAATCTGTCAAAAATTACTTAAATTTCTCATATGAATATGATTATCAACTAGATTGAGTTTTGACCAAGATTTGTTGAAATTTAAATTTTCAATAAAATTTTAAAGCTTGTTTCTAATAATATTTCAAATTTTCAATTAGTGCATCAGCAACAATTCTAAGAATTTTATTTGGGATATAAAATAAAAATAAAAAATTGTCCAAGTTCACCATCTGTAGATACCCGGCGCGAGCGGGGTGATCCCGCGCTTTCTTTTCGCGTTCGTTAAGTTTTGAGTCGCCACCTATATCTTAGAGGAACAGAAGAAAAACCTAATATTGTCCTATGTTTTGTTTATGAAAACCAGAGATTCGTGTATTTGAGGTTCGGAGGTTAGGTTACGGAATGAGAAGTACTTAAACACCCATTCCGCCCAACTAAAGTTGGTCTTGCTTGTTCATAGTCTACATGATAAAATGAGTTCTTCATATACTTTGAAAATGAATATAAAAGGGGGGTTTAAAAGGGGTTTGAATGTGGGGAGATAACTCCTTGACCAACTTAATGTAATGAAGTGGCATTTGGTGTCATGTCCCAAAATGGTTTGGGTTGATTGCACACTTTGATAAAATAAAAGAAGTAGAGATGATGAGATAAGTAGAGAGAAAGAGAAAAGTACCTAAACTTCAAGTACTTCAAGAGCTTCTTTGGAGAAATGCTTGAAATGCTTCTTTTAGAGAGTTTTGGTATAGTTTTCTTATGTTGAAAAGTCTTCTCCTTGAAATGATGAAGAAGGGGGTTTTATAGGTAAAAGAAGATGTTTTTGGTGCCAAAACAGAGTCAACAAAGAGGGAATTCCCCGGCAAAATCATGTAAATTGAGCAAGTGAGGGATTCTTGGAGAGAATCTGTAACTGACGCCCAGAAGCGCGCGCCTCCTGCCTTTGGGCGGAAGGCGCACGCGTCTGGACGTAGAGGGCAGAGGCGCCCGACTCTGAAAAGGCAATTTTGACAGAATGGACTGGAAAGTTAGAGTTGTTATTTAATTTAGCCCCCAAACTTAACAGAGCCAGTCAGAAACTTAACGAAAGTAACAGAAACTAACGAAAAACACTTAAAACAAGTAGAAACAAAAAATCAAATGTGCAATCGGGGTGAGCGGTCCAAGGCGGGGTGTCTACACCATCAAATACAAAGTAACACTTTTTTTACTGGATGGAGGTGTCTAGACGAATTAGCTCCTAATGCAATTACTTCCTCTATCCCAGAATAAATTTTACATGTGGTCAACTAAGTTGAACTTTGACCAAAGAGTTATGAAAATCTGAGCATTTTTACACTATTTGAAAATGGTTATTGATACCAATAGAAACACTATTTCATAACTATTTTTTAATTTCAACGACGACAAAATTTTGCATTAAAAATAAGTCAAAGTTTAACTTAGTTGATCATATGTGAAATTTATTCCGGGACATAGATGTGACATTTATTCCGGAACAAAAGTAGTACTTATAACCTATTACACATACAGACAAACAAAATGGTCTGACGGGTCAGCGAATGGAATGGGTGACTAACTCCCCCAAACATCATACTCCCTCTTTCACGCCACAAGTGAGACTGCTCAAAAAGGAAATGTTTTAATATATTTATATCCAACCAACCCCATTATTTAACCCCACTCATTCTCTTCTCCATTTTTCATCACACAATTTATTCAACCAACACTACTATTTATCACACTCATTCTCTCTCTTCATTTTCTACCAACATTTACTATTTTTTCTTAATTATTGTGCCCAAAATTCTAGTAGCACTTGTGCTGGCACGGAGGGAGTATATACTTGTTTAGATTGTTAATGTCCTTGAACTTTCATACTGGTCTTGTGATAACTAAGGATGAGAGCATTGTCAAAGGCGACAATCGAGATGCGCGGGTGGAAGGTACCTGAACGAGGCGATAGGAGTGTGACAAAAAAACGAGCAGTGTCGAAAAATAGAAAAAATATAGTTAAACTAAGGAATATGTAAATATATACATGTAACACATAAAAAGAGCTAAAACCATGTTATTAACTAGAATAAAACAGTAAATAAATATCACAATTCCACGTTTAATAGTATCATTAACATAATTAAAAGCCCAAAGTATGAATTTCAAGAGAAAAGGTGCAAAAGTACTAGTAGTACTATGTTCAAATTAACAAAATAAGTACTAGACTCCTAGTTTGGGAGTGAAATAAACATGAAGTCTTTAATATAATCAAACATAAAGAAAATCAAGCACTATCATCATCTTCCGCCTTGTCCAAGTCATGGATTTGTAAAAATAGGCGAATGTAGGCTACAAACAATAATCTAACCGCTAAAAAAAAAGGCATAGTTTGACGACAAAACGACATAGCAGCAAGTTTTCCACTATCACGTTTTTCCTTACAAGCACCGCTTTCTTGCTTCTTGCTTTCTTTAAGGAAAAAAAAATGTCGCTTTTTTGAAGAAAAAAAACGTCACTTGAAAAAGCGATCATCGCCTGCCTGGTTGATGAAGAAGCGACGAACTCGAAAGGCGACGCAAAAAGTGAGGCATGTGACACTTTTGACAACTATGGATGAGAGGTGAGAAAGAGAGACGGTGGGGGAAAAATGAAAGACAAATGAAGAAGAGGGGAGGATAGTGATGGAAATGAAATTGTTTTGTTAGTATCTTTGAATATGAAAGGGGACTAACATTATGGGACGGGCGGAGTATATACTTGTTACACATACTCTTAACCATAAAAGGGAAATACATTGATAACCAGACTTGAGAAGGCACACTATTTTTTAGAGGGGGTGTTGATATTTATACTACATGTCCTATTATGAAGGATAACGCAGAGAACTGAAGACCAGGCACCAGTAAAAGATTTACTTGGAAACATACTTGGAGTAGCTGAAAAAAAGGTGAGGATAGAAGAGATGAATATAAGCCAAAAGAAATAAATACTCCCTGTTGGAAATTTGGCTTGAAATGGTCAACTTTGAGTGGGTCCCATTAGTGGGTCATGTTGACTTTGACCTTGGTCAATGATTATACTTGTAGTATGTTATACCATGAACAATATTGGTCTTTTGGTGAAAGCCAAATGATGGATTAAATCCATAGTTCTAAGACTTCAAAGATGAGCTTTTGAAAGAGACTTTTTGGCTTCCAAGGATGAGATGGGTTGGTTGCCATCCCACATGGGAAAGGAAAGGCAAACCTTCCCTTTGCTTGGAAGTATAAAAGGCTTTTGGGCCATCCCACATGGAATTGGAATGGGTAGTTGATGTGCCATAAATTACTTGGCATATCATAGTCTCATGTTCAAGTTACATGTGAGGTGGACTTGAACCTTTCCCCACAGGCGCGCTCGCTCGCCCGGCCGGGCCGAGCACGGGCTAAGGGCGTTTGGGCGAATGGTTCGGTTCGTGGGCGTATCTTTTTGGACAAAGTTTATTTGAAGTTTCCAGTATTTGCAGAATGGTCCCTGACAAAACTGTTAGTTCAGTTAGTTTCCTAACTGGACTCTCACTGTAAATCGAATAGGTTTTGGAGTCCTCCTAGAATACCTAAACCGAATATATACCAGTATAAATATATGATCCCTATGTCAGTTTTGTGTACGCAATTAAATTGCAATAAACTGTTCTCTCTCAAAATTTGTAATCTGTGGTTGATCTGAGAAGTGAGGTTCCGGCGAAGTGGGATAGCAGTCGCAAGTGGTCCGGTACATGTTCGTGCCAAGATTTCTTGGTACGTTTCTGAGATCTTTTCATCCTCGGAGGAATTTGCCGCAACCCTCAGCCGCACCAGTAGGGGGCAATAGTTTCTCTTAGAAGAGTCTTTTACAGGCGACTCGATCTAAACTGATAAGTCTTTCTAACTCTCTTTTGTTTCTGTCTTTCCTGGATCCTGTTCTTGTGGGTACGTTTCTGCTTTTGGCTTAATCTGATATCGTTATATGCTTACGTGATTTCCCTATTAATCTGATCGTTGCATATTAAATTCCAATAGTCTAAGAGAAACTAGCATTATTAATCATGTCTGCTGCTCACGCTCCATTCAAGTCTCTTATTGACACTTCTGATCTGCCAGAGAATTTCGGTTGTAAGAACTTCAAGCGCTGGCAGGAACAGATGAAAATCTGGTTGTCAATTAAGGGGATGACTGGTATGCTAACTGAAAAGTGCCCTGCTATTGATGAGAAGGACCCTGTAACAGTGAAGGCTGCTGAGCAGTGGAGGGAGAGGGACGATGTTGTTCGTGGATGCATTCTTTCGGCTCTATCGAATGTGCTCTTCGATGTTTATTGTTCTGCTCCCCTCACTGCTGCATCGCTGTGGGAAACGCTTAACACAAAGTATAACACTGACGATGTTGGTGTTGAAAAGTATTGTGTGTCTAAGTTCCTTAAGTATCGTATGGCTGATGGGAATCTGTTACTGATCAAGTGTATGAGTTCCAGATCATATTGCAATCACTCAAGGATGGGGCTATGGAACTTCCTGAGAAGTTTGTAGTTATGTCAATCATTGAGACGTTTCCTCGATCTTGGGAGGAATTTGGTATGACTCTCAAGCACCGTACAGGAAGCTTGACACTCAATGATTTGATGAATGCAATATCGATCCAGGAAGTGCACCATAGTAACGGTGTTAGTGTGCATGTGGAGGCTAAAGCCAATGTGATAACTGAAAATAAGAACAAAAGGAAATTTGAGAAAATTTGCTCTAAGGATAATAATAATTATAAGCTGAAACCTAAGAAGAACATCCAGAAAAAGCCAAAAGCGAACAAAACCTGCTGGAATTGTGGAACAGTTGGACACTTTTCTAGGGACTGTCCCAAGAAAGGAAAAGTGGCGCAAGGTTCAGCTGATCAAGCTCAGGCGAACATGGTCATTGGACCATCTGATGATGATCCTGTTGATGATACACTTCAGCCTGAAGTTGATGCTATTGCCAGCGACATTACCAACTTCTAATCCTGAAATCTTTACTGTTTATGAACCCAACTAGTGGTTGGTAGATACTGGGGAAAATGTGCACGTTTGTGCTGATAAATTGCTATTTGTGTCTTACCAGCTTGAACGTGGTAGATCAGTGACGATGGGGAATTCTAGTGCTGCAAAGGTGCTTGGGACTGGACGCGTGGACCTGAAGTTTCCTAATTGGCGCATTCTGACCTTGCAACATGTGCATCACGTTCCTGACATTCGTCGTAATATCATTAGTGGTTCTTGTTTAGTTAGAGAAGGATTTGAGTTTTCATTTAAGTGTAATAAGGTTATTATTCTGGATTCTGGTAGTTTTATAGGAAAAGGTTATGCTTCGGATGGTTTATTTAAAGTTAGAGTTGAGAGTAATTTTGGTACTCATTTTATTAATG
The DNA here is from genome assembly GCA_026119855.1 of Campanula takesimana. Lineage (NCBI taxonomy): Eukaryota > Viridiplantae > Streptophyta > Magnoliopsida > Asterales > Campanulaceae > Campanula > Campanula takesimana. The sequence continues at coordinate 543,148 of JAOWBW010000447.1, read as the reverse complement.
ATAGTTTTATTTATTATCCGGATTCTTATTCCATTGAATCTTCAAATGTTTGGCATGGTCGTTTGGGACACATTAATTTTAAATATGTTAAAAAGATGATGAATTTGGATATTGTTCCTAAGCATGCTATTGATAAAAATTCTAAATGTCATGTTTGTGTTGAAGCTAAATCTGTTAAAAGGTCTTTTCATTCAGTTAATCGAGATTCTGAAATACTTGATTTAGTTCACACCGACATTTGCGAATTTAATGGCTTGTTGACCAAAGATAAGAAGAAATACTTTATTACTTTTATTGATGACTGTAGTAGATATTGTTATGTCTACTTGTTGAATGGAAAAGACGAAGCACTTGAAAAGTTTATTATATTTAAAAATGAAGCTGAAAACCAAACTGGTAAGAAACAACGGTTAAGATCAGATAGAGGTGGCGAATATGAGTCTAATCCGTTTATGCATTATTGCCAAGAAAACAGCATAGTGCATGAAGAGACTCCCCCTTACACACCTCAATCTAATGGTGTTGCTGAACGTAAGAATAGAACCTTTAAAGATATGATTAATAGCCTACTTATAAGTTCTGGACTACCTAAGTATATGTGGGGAGAATCTTTGAATACGGCTTGCCATATTCTGAATAGAGTTCCTCCTAAACATAGAAATAAAAGTCCGTTTGAACTTTGGAGAGGTAGGAAGACCAACTTGAAATACTTGAAAGTGTGGGGGTGCCTTGCAAAGGTACTTGTCCCTGAAAACAAGAGAAAGAAGCTTGGTCCTAAAACTGTTGATGCTATCTTTATATGATATTCTGAAACAAGTTATGCATTGAGATTTTTTATTATCAAAGCTGAAATTTCTGGCATAGATGTTAACTCAATTGTTGAGTTACGTGATGCAACATTTTTTGAAGATGTGTTTCCCTTGAAAACCGGACTCCCCAAAGAGTCAAATACCACGTCTAATTCAATTCCATCTCAAGTGGAAGAGATGACAAACGTGAGGGCAGATCCAATTGGTTATTTATCTAATGATGAGGATGAACCAAAAATGAGTAAACGGGCTAGGGTTACCAAGGATTTTGGAAGTGATTACATCACTTACAATATCGAGGGTGACCCTAATACCTTCAAAGAAGCTATGGTATCTCCTGATGCTAAGCAATGGAAGGATGCCGTTAAAAGTGAAATTGATTCTATTGTCTCAAATGAGACATGGGAATTAGTTGAACTTCCTCCTGGTTGCAAAGCAATTGGATGCAAGTGGGTTTTTAAGAGGAAACTGAAACCTGATGGAACTGTCGATAAGTTTAAGGCTAGATTAGTTGCTAAAGGGTTTAAGCAGATGGAGGGAATTGACTATTTCGATACCTATTCACCAGTTGCTAGGATGACTACAATCCGTATGCTTATAGCATTTGCTTCTGTATATGATCTCCATATCCATCAAATGGATGTGAAGACCGCCTTTCTTCATGGCGATCTTAAGGAGGAGATCTATATGGATCAACCTGAAGGATTTATAGCATCTGGCAATGAAAGAAAGGTCTGCAAACTTGTTAAGTCCCTTTACGGATTGAAACAAGCCCCAAAGCAGTGGCATGAGAAGTTTGATAAAATCGTCTCATCGTTTGGCTTTATTACTAATGAATTTGACAAGTGTGTCTATTCTATGAGTAAAGGTGATAGTTGTATTGTCTTGTGCCTATATGTTGATGACATTCTGTTATTTGGAAATAATATGAGAATAATCGATGAAACTAAATAATTCTTGAAAGTAAGTTTGAAATGAAGGATATGGGAGTAGCTGACGTGATTCTTGGCCTTAAGTTGACTCGGTCAACTAAAGGCATAACCATCTCACAATCTCATTATACTCCCAAAATGGAAATTTGTCCTAATTCGAATGGGACGGAGGGAGTAGAAGATTCGTGGTGGTCCTTTTTTTTTTCTTGCTCAAAGAGACGATGAACAAAAATAACTGTCAATTATAAACATTTATTTTTGATCAAATATGTCGATTTGATCATTTTAGTGAAATTTCAAAAATAGTAATTAATAGATCATTAAATGATTTGTCAATAACAATTTTTTGAAGTTCATTGTGATCATTTGATTGACACTAATGTTTGGTCAAAGTTTATTTTTATTGACTATAAAAATCAAAATAAAATAAACTTTCTGAAACAGATGGAGTATAATGTAATGTATCTACCTGAATGACGTATTTTCTTGTGCAAAAAATAATGTAGTTTCTTCATTGAAATTCTTTTGATGTTGGGTCTTCCGTTGACATTCTAACCATCTGAAATGTTTGACGAATATGTTTTGTAGTAAAGGTAAGGCATTCCAATAATATGACTTTCACCGCAAAATTTGTTAGAGCAATAAACAAAATTTAATGGCGAAAAGTAAATTTAACACAAGAAAACAGATTTACGTGGTTCACCAACTTAGCTACGTCCACGGGGAGGGAGAGAATATTATTATCAAATTAGACAAACAATTACAAGATCACACTAATCTACTTTGCACAAACTTTGGTTACAAAATTCTTGACTGTGCAAACTTTAGATCTAAAATTATTTGATCTCTCTCTAAGGTCTCGTCTGGTACACAGTTTTACAAACGGAGCAGTTTTTCAAACGGATTTTTCTGAAATGGAGCATTTATTCTGCAAAATGTGTTTGGCGCATCGTCCTAAATTAAAACGGTAATTTGAAATTTAAATAATTATTCATAATGCAACCTTTTGTGGTTTTTGCAAAAGTTGTTTTTTACTTTATATTTTTAAAATAATGATTTGGTTTCTCTGCAAACAAAATAAAGTAAATGATTTGGCTTTAAGTTTATTATACCATTTGTAAAAAGAAAACTAATAAAACAAAACTAAAAAAAGAAAAGAAACTCCAAATTTTCCTATCCTCTCATCTCCTCATACCCTCTCACTCAGCAACCCCTTCTCACCTTTTCCAAACTTCAAATTTTTGTTTTCTTTCATAGGATTACGTTGGATTTATCAGGTAGGCTATCTCAGAATTATGATTTTCTTCATTGTTTTTCTTGTTTCTGTTCATCTTACAATTTTCTTTTCTCCTTCCCTTATGTTAAGCACTCTGTAACCCATTGCCATTTTCTTCTATCTTCCTTCAATGGAAGTCTACTCTTGTTGCTCGTTGTTGAATGTTCTAACCATCAATCACAGATGACCAAAAATTTAAGGTTAGCTCGGTCCATATCCTCTGGCAATTGCGTTGAGTAAGTTTCGTTTTTTGTAGACGCTACAATTTCTAGCGTTTGAAACGGAACCTCCGTTCTAAAAATTAGCGGAACGAAACGGCGTATTGATACGTTTATTTGAGAAAAACTCTCCATTTGGAGTCTCGTTTTTGGCCAAAACGTGGCACCAGACATAGCCTAAGTGATGTAGGACGGGTATTTGACTGGGTCAAATATATTAAATATATTGATATTTTATCAATATTTAGGATTTAGTTAGTATTTTATTTGTTATTTTCGTCATTATTTTTGATAGATCATTTAAAGTGAGTTTTAGAGTAGGATTAAGAGTGATTTTGTTATTTTTTGAGTCCTATTATGTTACCATATATAGGTTAGGGTTATTCCTAGAAGGTTTAGGAGTATTTTTCAAGTTTTATGGGCACTATAAAATAAGCCTAAAAGTGTATTCCGAAAATTAGACTTTTATTCAATAAAATTGAGAGTTTTCTCTTATTTTCTGGTGGATTTCAGGTTTTATCTTTTCTAAGGTTTATTGCTGGTAAACTCTTGTGTTTAGCGCTTGCTATTCATGAATTATTGCTTCCGTTCTGCGTCAGTTGGTATCAGAGCAGGCCTTATCCGGTCTTTTCGTTACTGAGTCATTATGGGGATCAAAGAGCGACAAAGGCAGATATCGATAGCATAACCATAGCTATTGCTGCCTTGACAACTCAGATTGCAGCGTTGGTGACTGCTCAACAAGGTCAAAACGCTAATGCTAATCAGAACCGTGGTGGTGAGAGAGACATGATGATTAAACCGGTTCGACGTCCTCGAAGGGCAGAAAATCGGGTAGGTCCTCACGGGGAAAATCTGCACCGCGTCGAGCCGATTGAAGGGAAAGATTCAGATTCAAACGGAGAAGATTTAGTTGCAGTCAAATCCGCGAATTAGGATCTACAAATAATGAATGAAGGTTTCAAAGGAGAAAAGGTTAGTAATATTTTTTTTCCCGTGGGTGGAGAGATTGCTCCAAAAGAAACAAATTTAGAGCCTATTAATTTTATTCAGGCTTCGGAGGAGACGGATATTATCTTTGAAGTAAAAGCGAATTTGGTTGTAGAAGAAAAATTGTGTGTTAATGAAAAGAAGGGAGGTGAAGAAATATATATATATATATATATATATATATATATATATATATATATATATATATATATATATATATATATAAAGTTGGCCAAAAGAGCTATGGTATTGACATGTGGACAAACAATGGAGAAAGCTTGCATTTGGAGAAGCCACATCAACAATATACTAAAAATAAGTGACTTTTTATTTTCTTTTCATTAGCTAATACTATTAGCTAATAATAAGAGTTACTATAAAGGGTAACTATAATAGTTAACTATTATAGTAACTATTACTATTATTAGTAATAGTTAACTATAATAGTTAACCATTATAGTTAACTATTACTCTTATTAGTAATAGTTACTATTATAGTTAACTATATTAGTTAACTATTACTATTATTAGTAATAGCTATTATAATAGTTACCTTATGTAGTAACTAATAGTATTAGCTAATGGTATTAAGAAAATAACAGTTAACTATTAATAGTAAAAGTATTAGTTAACTATAATATTAGTTAATTATAATAATTATTTTAATTATTACTACAAAATTAACACAAAACCAATCAACTTATTATTCCCTCCCATTCATTTTCTCTCCTAATTTACTTTTACACTCACAACACTTACTTTACTTCCATCATTTCTTAATCTCCGTCCAAATAGGAGGTACGACTCTTACTCCGGGACGGAGAGAGTGATATTTAACCATTATAACTAACTAATACTATTAATAGTATTAGTTAATTATAATAGTTAAATATAATTGTTAACTATAATAGTTACTATATAAGTTAATTATTATTATTAATAGTATTAATTAATCATAATTGTTATAATATATATTAACTATTACTATTAATTATATTATTTAATCATAATAGTTAATATATATGTTAATAATACTATTAATACCATTAAGTTTTTTAAATATTCATACAACAAACTTAAATATACTTCTAAATTAATTAAAATACATATTTATTACAACTATGTACAACCAAAGCTATGAAAATGTTTTAATTAATTTAAAATATACATATATATTCAAATAAAATTATTATGTTAATTTATCAATTAAAAACATCAAAAAATGAAAATACAAAAACATTAACGGAATAGATTCCCGTGCAGAGCACGGGTTACCTACTAGTTATTTTGAAGTTGAACGAAAATTTGGGTGTTATTGACAAAAATGAGGAAGTTATTTCTCTAATTGAAGATGTTTTGATTATTGTTGATCAAGCGAAGGACGTGGAGGAAGATCGACAGAAGAAGGCTGAGACGAATGGTATAAGTTTATATCCGGAAGATATTCGTTTGCCTAAAGTTTTGCTTCGTGGTCATATTTACTCCAATTATTTGTTCAGATGAGACGGAAAAATTCAATTTTTTTCAATTCTGTCAAATTCAAAGATGTTGATTTATTCAAAGTATCTTTTCAAGTGGAACGGAACTTTTCAAACATCGGAGATGAACTCGGGGACGAGTTCTTTTGAAGCGGTGGTGAATGATGTAGGACGGGTATTTGACTGGGTCAAATATATTAAATATATTGATATTTTATCAATATTTAGGATTTAGTTAGTATTTTATTTGTTATTTTCGTCATTATTTTTGATAGGTCATTTAAAGTGGGTTTTAGAGTAGGATTAAGAGTGATTTTGTTATTTTTGAGTCCTATTATGTTACCATATATGTTAGGGTTATTTCTAGAAGGTTTAGGAGTCTTTTTCAAGTTTTATGGACACTATAAAATAGGCCTAAAAGTGTATTCCGAAAATTAGACTTTTATTCAATAAAATTGAGAGTTTTCTCTTATTTTCTGGTGGATTCCAGGTTTTATCTTTTCTAGGGTTTATTGCTGGTAAACTCTTGTGTTTAGCGCTTGCTATTCACGAATTATTGCTTCCGTTCTGCGTCACTAGGCAATCTAATTTAGCTTTTATACTAATAAAGTCCTAACCCTGAAGACAGAAGGAATAACTTTTATTAACCCTACACGATTAATAATAATCATTAATCCCGAAACAATAAGGAGTACAAAAGTCCTTGTGACAAAAGAACTAATTAATATTCACTCTGTTCCAAAATGATCTTCACATTTGACTATTTAAACTTTTTAAGGATATGGACACTTGATTCACTAGTCATGTTTTGTTTAGACACTTCTAAGCCTGGGTTGTAGAAATGTGAAGAATTTTTTGGGACAATGAAACATGCCAAATGAGAAGATCATTTTGGGACGGAGTGAGTAATCCTTATTGCAATCTATTTACTGCTTCACCTGTCACAAAATTATGAAATGTTCCTGTTGTATAATCCTCTAACTTTGCGAACCTTTATCTCAATAAAATTTCCGAGCTCTAATCTCGTGCACCATTTCTGTAAACCATTAGTGATACTACTATTATACACAGTTGTAATATCAGCCTAATAATTTTTAACTGTTTGATGTTTGATCATTGTGACATAGTATAATGTTGTATAAAAAATCAAATTAAAAATTCCCAAATTACAATGTTTCTCTTAATTCCACTACCAAGTAAAATTGTTGTCCTAATAAGGTGATTATGGAATTCAAATATTCGTTCTCCACAGCAACTTATACTCCCTCCGTTCCACCATAAGTGAGACTAATTTCTTTTTCGGTCCGTCCCATCACAAGTGAGACTGCCCAAAATGGAAATGCTTTAATATATTTATATTTAATCAACCCCACTATTTAGCCATACTCATTCTCTCTCTTCATTTTCCACCACACAATTTATTCAACCAACACTACTATTTACCACACTCATTCTCTCTCTTCATTTTATACCACACATATACTACATTTTTCTTAATTATTGTACCGCACAAGTTGGTCTCACTTGTGGTGGGACGGAGGGAGCGTAATATAATTCTTTTGTTTCATACAATATTTATTGTACAACCGAATAGTAAATTACTTCCTCCGTTACTTAAATTCAATGCCACACATTGATTTTTTCCCAATCATTGCCTGGAAATGATCCTTTTTTACAACCTAAATAGAAACCATCATTTCTTACTAGCCAAAAACATTTATTATAATGACCAAAGGTCAGAGTACACGTATTATCCACCAACGAGGTATTATAAACATAAAAAACAGCTTGTTTTTCACCCCAGTAAAAATGTGCGAACCAGAGGGTTGTAAACCTATTATCGCAAAACATCCACTTGTACTCTTCACCTGAATGAAGGGCGTGGATTCCGTGATCTTTTCCAGAGTGTAAATGGAATACAGTGTTGGCACAAGACAAACTGCAAAGAGGAAAAAACAATGGAGGATGTTTTTCAATGAAGCACTCATGTTATTCAGTTATTCTTGGTTTTGATATTTGGGCATTCCCTTTAAATAGTGGGTGAACATATATGTGTATACACACATATATTTTATATATACAAACATATGCATGTGAGTGTTTTAAAAATATTGAAACCTGAATATTGAAAAAAAAAAAAAAGAGTCAGTTGCCAAAACACACTGCTCCTCTCGCTTAAAATTTCAAATTTAATAAAACAGAAAATTTTGGGGGGAACTAGTTTCCCCCAAACTTAAAAAAAAAAGACCAGTTTTGGGATAGGAAAACCGTCACACACATAGCAACATAATGGACCGGGCTTGAAACCCACACCATCCTTTTGACCCGGTTTAGGTAAACCTAATCGCAGACTTCTCTCTCTCAAAAACACACAGCGCCCAAAATTTCGCCGTTCTCTCTCTCTCTAAAACCGGTGAAGACTACCACCAACCTTTTACTCTTTTGTTCGATTTTTCCAATTTGAAGTAAAATTTGTTTGATTCCCCTTGCGTCGTTCGTTAATTTCACTCTATTTGATGCAAACTACTGTTTGACTTAAAGCAAAATAACGAGGAAAGGCGTAGTGAAGTCAGGGCGTGATGGAGGTATGTGTTGATTTCAAGTTTTTTCGCTTGATTCTCACTCTATTTTATTCGATTACTGTGTTGATTTCAAGTCTTTTTTGTTCGGTTTTTGTGATGCTTGATTAGGCATTTTTAGTTTGGTATTTGTTACTCAGTGATTTAAACAAGCAAAAAGGAGTCTTTGTTGAATAAAGTTGAAGACTTTCCGGCAATCAAACATGATCACATTGACAAGGTTGTTGGGAGCAAAGACAATGAGGAGAAGAAGAGGAAGAAAGCTGGTAGTTCGACTGCAACATATATGTTAGACAAACTAGGTCTAAAAAGTGTGTTAGTCAGTGAAATTGTAACGTTTTGTTTTGAAATCCAAACTTATTGTTTTTAAGTCCAAACTTATTGTTTTAAGTTATCAACTTGTTGTTTTTTATGCATAAACATGTGTATTAAGTTGTATTATAAGCTCATGTTCAAAGTGCGTGTTTCAAAAGAAATTGTATGGTTATTATATCAAGTTTGTATGTTAAAACACGAAGTTACACTACTAAAACACCAAGTGTAGACCTGATAAAACATAACTTGATTAACCACCAGGCTGCACTAATAAAACACCAAGTTATTGTACTAAAACATGAAGTTACAATACTAAAACACCAAGTAACTGTACTAAAACAACACCAAGTTATATTATACGTTAATGTTCAAAATGCTTGCATGGTTAATATTAAGTTTGCATGTTCAAAGACCAAGTTACACTACTAAAATATCAAGTATAGATCTGACATAGCATAAGTTCTTTAACCAACAGGTTACACTAATAAAACACCAAGTTACTATATTAAAACATAAAATTACAATACTAAAACATCAAGTTACTAAACTAAAACAACACTAATTTATATATAAGTTGATATTCAAAATGCTTTATTTCAATGTTATTATAATATCAAGTTGGTGTGTTCAAACATCAAGTTACACTACTAAAATACTAAGTATAGATCTGATACAACATAACTTGATTAACCACCAGGTTGCACTAATAAAACACCAAGTTACTGTACTAAAACCTCATGTTACAATACTAAAACTCCACGTTACTATACTAAAACAACAAGTTACACCAAATCAATTCTATTTCAGTTTGAGTAGTTTGAACATCTCTATTTCAGTTTGAGTAGCAAATGACTATATGATTCAAATTAAGAGTAGATTTGATGTTTTTGAGCCAAATGATGATATCCATCTCTTCAAATTGATCTTCATTGTCTTTTTCAATCTCACTCTCCTCTGATTCAATGACATTGTGATCTACTATCTTCATATCCATCTTCTATAAGGAGAAAATCAATTTCAATTAGATCAATTAGCTTATTCGAATATCAATTTCAATTTAAAATAGAAAAAAAAAGGTGATAATGATGAACAAACTTGTAAAGATTCATACATTTTCAATCATTTTCTTTGAAGCTCATCTCATTTGCAATGGCGATAGAGAGAGATGGAGAGAGAAAGAGAGAGAGAGAGAGAGAGATGGCGGAAGAAGGGAAAATTCAGCCGAAGATCGCATGTGTGTGGGCGGCTACTGTGTGTTTTCCACGTTTTATACCCTATATTCATTAACCGGTTCTACTTATTAGCTTATTGAATCGGAATTATTAATGAACCGGTTTCTCCTATATCAAAACAGGATTTTTTTTAACATTAGGGGGAAACTAGTTTCCCCCAAAACCAACTCTTAATAAAAATTATCAGAATCGACGTAAATTCAACTACTCCGTGATATTTAGAAGTGAAATATGTAAATATTGAGTTGGTTTTGGGGGAAACTAGTTTCCCCCTAAATAATATAATATAAAATCTGGTCAACAAAATAATTTGCCAAAAAAATAAATGTTGTATATTTATGTATTAGCTTTCAGTTTAAAAAAGGAAACATCCCAATCGGATATGTGTAACTCCAAAAACATCTTAAAACCTCCCTTAAAACGTCAAGTGCTAGACACATGACATAAAATTTGTTAAAAAAACTAACACCCAGTTACTTTTGTAGTCAGATTGCAACAAAAAGACAAAGTGGATATACCAATTGGCGAAATTGAAATGACAGCATCAACATTGCAAATTTTGGGAAATGTCAGGAACCAAATTACAATTACCCCATTTTTAAATTACAAATATATTTAACTTATATTTAACAAGAAACAACAAAACTGTTCTGACGGGTCAGCGAAGGGAATGGCTGACTAACTCCTCCAAACAGCTGACACATATATACTTGTTCCATATAAATTGTCCCATTTCCATAATTGGGGGTGGGGGGTTAATGTCATTGAACTTTCATACTGCCCTAGTGATAACTAAGGATGAGAAGTGAGAAAGAGAGACGGTGAGGGAAAGATGAAAGACAAATGAAGAAGAGGGGAGGATAGTGATTGAAATGAAATTGTTTTTTTATTAAATGAAGGACTTAATCGCAGTTGGTGGGGATCCACTCATCTTTAACCGCAGGAAAAGAGTCAAGTCGAGGGGACTAGCGTCAGTCTCCCACCTGTTCTAGTTCGTACTCTTACTCTAGCTGGATGCCTTTAGAGATCGCTTCATGTTCTTGGAATTCAAGTTCGAACCCTTGAGCTTGACCTCTCGTTTAGAAAGGAAGACCAGATGCCGCTTGAGCAAGAGCTCTTTGGCATGGAAATGAAATTGTTTTGTTAATATCTCTTTGAATATGAAAGGGGACTAACCTTATGGGACGGAGGGAATATATACTTGTTAAACATACTATTAACCATAAAAGTTAACTATAACAAGACTTGAAAAGGCACACTATCTTTGAGAGGGGTTGTTGATATATATAGACACCAGTAGAAGATTGACTTGGAAACAAGACTTGGTGTAGCTGAAAAGAAGGTGAGGATAGGAGAGATGAATATAAGCAAAATCCATTGTGCCATATCTCATTCTTCAGTCTCTAATATCATATGTTGATATTCTTCAAAGTCAACCTACAATTCTCGGGTGGGGTGGGGTGGAGGTGGGGTAGGGAGGGGAGAGAACCTAGCTTTTGACAAGCTAGAATACCCTCTTCTATTATAATGGTGAAGATCAATTATATTTATACAATTATGGAAGAAAATATAAGAAAAATGCAACAAGAAACACCTCCCCCCCCCCCCCGGATTGTTCTTGTAGCCCTGGATCTCTACTATGACCGTTCCTAGTATACATTATCAAACCCCGGAGGGGGAAGGCAAGACTAAACATATTTATCTATGAAAAGAATGATCTTTGACTCCCTCTTCATACCCTGTTTCAAAAGATAATCCTAAGCTATTTTTCAAGACCATCTTCTAAGCCCTACTTGTCAGAATTAGAGTGTATATATAGCACATATCTGATGTACATTTAATCCACACGTTACACAAATTTCTTAAGTTTATGGTTGCCATTCCAACCAATTGACATCTTTAACAAATCACATCTACAGGATTCCTATAAGGCCTTATGATCAAAAAAATCCAATATTCACGAACTCCCTAAATTCAGTGGCGAACTAAATATTTTCATTATCGTAGTCTTATCACCAATACATACCAACAAAGAATTTTCTTACATATATCCTCCGTTTCAAAACCATTTATAAACTCATAACGCATCTGCATTACTGGAGAAAAAAAGAAGTAATTATATACATTATTCAGCAAGTTGTCCAGTTCCAATCTTATAACACGTACATAAAGAAGTCACAAGAAACAACAACATACACATATAAAGCCCATCTGCATTGCTCATCACGACAAATATCATGAAGTAAACAAGAGATCCACTGAAAATTCATGGTGATCCGTTATCTTATTTTTCCAGATTGCTCAAAGAGACAATGAACAGAAATAACTAACAGCTAGACATGATACAACAATTATAAACACTTAACAGGAAACAGGTAGGACAATTCTAAGCAGAACAATTCTAAGCAGATCAATTCACTGCAACTAATATTAGTTCATCATAAACAATACTACCTCCGTCCCAAAATGAATGTCCAAAATTTTTCTATTTTTCTTTTGCCAATAGCAAATTTGAAAATTTTGGGCAGTTCGTATTGGGACGGAGGGAGTACGAAACAAACCGATTATATACGCCCTCCAGCAATCAATCATGAGCAGCAACTGGAACACCGAATCAAGCCATTCTCATTGCAATCTGGACACCTCGTCATTCTCCCTTCTTCCTCCTCAAAAATCTTTCTACTGCCAGAACAATTCGGGCATGGCACGAATCTCGCATCGCCACAATTATCACAAACAAACCTAGGATCCATTGCAGGAAACCCTTCCATTAGCTTAGCCAACTCACCCACCTCGTGAAGTTGCTTAACCTCATCAGCTCCACCAACAAGCTTTCCTCGAATAAACAATTGGGGCAAACTAAATCCCTTTCCTTTAAACACACCCTGCAATTCTGTCCTGTAAGCTGAATCCATTGAAATGTCCCTCTCATCAACAAACACCCGAAACCCTTTCAAAATCATCCGAACCGTGCAACAATCTTCGTAAGTCTTCCTGATCCCTCTCAAACTAGTAAAATACAAAACAATCCTATCTTCCGTACCCAATAAGTAAAATCCATTGTCAACCTTCTCACAGGCAATAGGTCGAACACCTACCGTGCATTCCACCTCATTTTTGAAGTCACAGCCCTTGCGCTCCACCTCATTTGTATGATTACACCCCATTCGCCTAGAACACAACGCACGCCGATAACTAGACACCAAATTTTCATCCATTTTAGCCAGCAAAGCCTCCTCCGACAAATGCTTCCAAAGCGGCTTCGAATCCGAGTGCTCAACCAACTCAAACGAATGCAAAGAATCACAAACTTTCTTCATAGACCCTTTACAGAATTTATACTGACACAAACTGGGTTTCTCAATCAAATCAAATTCAAAGTCATCAAGACCTTCCATGAGCTCCCATGTATTAATAACAGAATCCGGCGAAGATGGGTCATCCGGGTCAGCCCCAATTTGGGATTTCGCGCTCGAATCTGGAACTGGGATGTGGTCAACGAGGATTAAAGACCCATATGTGGTGGATGTGAGGGACACCAAGTGATTAGTATCGCCTTTGCGTTGTGCTGGGTGATGAACAAGTGGGGTTGGGAGAGAAAGTGTTCGAGAAACGGGGGTTTGAGATGAATCGGAATAAGAACCGTATGGAGAATGTGATGAACACGAATTTGAGTTTGATTTTGATGGTTGTGGTGGGTATTGATCTTGAGCTGATGAGGTAAGGAAGGTAGTCGATCGAGACGCAGAGCAACCCATTTTGAGTTCTACTTTTTTTTTTTTTTCTTTCTTTGATTGATGATTGAATAATAACTTTCTTTCTTGATTGTTTTCTTCTCTTTCTCTTTACTTTTGGAGTTTGCTTTTTTGGTGGGATGATGTTGTCGAATAGAGACAGATAAAAGAGGGAAGGTTGGACTTGGAGATGATGGGGATTGAATGGCTTTTGATGTGTGTAAATGTGTGAGAGAGAGAGAGAGAGTGTGGTGGGAAGGAGTTGTCAAGATAATTAATTTAACGCGGTTTAACAAGTTGATTGTGATAAAAAGTTTTGGGTTTTAGCAATTATGTCCCTTAAGTTTGAAAGTGTGCACACCCGAAAGTTGGGATATTCAAGACCGAGAACAACTGTATCAAACATTTCGCTGATTCGCTTCTAGCTAGCTAGCGAGATATGCGGCCAAGATTCTGTTGACATACGTGAAATTCACTGAACAATCTTTTGAACGTAACCAACCTCCATCTAACGAGTAGGATGACGACCCAATTTTGGACGTCTCCTACAACGGGCATCAAACCTCATGTTGCTATCGTAAACCAAAATTCGTATAATCACATGCTTTGAAGCATCCCAGTGTAGCGCTTCTATTTTTCAAAGTAATGATGGTAACATAACTATACTAAGATGATTATAATTTTGACTCGTTGTGAACTTGATTAAGCATTATGTTGTGAGTTCAGATCTCCTATACCACTTTGTGTGCCCCTCCTTGTGCCACAAGTGATCCAACGGCTTGCAGTCATTAAGATTATCATTATGTTGATGTTATCCAAGCATGTAAACGGTTGAGATTATAATGGCACAGGGAGGGCACACAAAGTGGTACAGGAGATCTGGACTCTTATGTTGTAGACTTTCTTGGCTTCATATTTATTATCAACCTCTTTAATTCATTTTATTGCTGGATTTGATCTTGCTGGTCTTTCTTTTTATGAGTAACAACTAATTGGCCTGTGATTGTAGCATTTGACAATACTAAAATACAATCTCATAGAATATCATCACTGATTACGTGTTTTAACTAATGTTTACACAACATAATCATAGGTTATCTGTTTGGCTTACTCTAATTGGCTTATCATGCAAAGAACCACTAGCTCAATTCATACGTAAGATGTTTCAACCCATGGTATTAATACCTTCCCCCAACATCTCCTCCACAACCACCACTCACCATCACTTTTCCCATTAACAATCACCACAAATAAAATCCATTAGGCACCAAATCAATTGAAATTTGGTAACTCTAAACTTGTAAATTGCTAAATGACAACAAAACTGAATGAAATTTGGGGGCAAAAAAAAACCTCAAATCAAATTGTCTTCTCAGTTACAATCACCGAATTTTGTAAAACAATGTTAATCAACAGATCGTAACAGTCAGATCTAAGGACGAAGAGCAAAAAAATGAAAGAAAAAGGAGCTTCAGGCGTTGTTTGGAAACAAAGATGTGGGTGGGATTGTCGAAATGGCGTGGGGCTGCCGGAATGAGTTGCCGGAGTTATAAGAATAGGAGGAGGAGGAGGTGGGTGGGAATAAGTGGGATTATTGGAGTGGGAAGGGGGGGGATAAGAGCTGGGATGGGTGGAGATAGAGGATGAGGGGGTTGGCGATGTTTTGTTTTACGGATCTGATCTGGGACTGTGAAGGTTTTGTGGAGAAGATAGGAATTTGTGTGGCTGGGTTATTGGTTGGGGGTGTTTATGGGGTGTTTGACTTTTATTTTTATTTTTTTTTGACAAACTTTAACTTTCTTCAAAAAATAAAAAAACAAATTCTAATTACTAATACTACTGATGTTTTTTTAAAAAAAAATCACTATTGAATGATTGTTACAAAACAATTATATTTTTCTTGCATGATTGATAATATTATAGTTGATTATTTAAAAGTTGTTGTTATATTATACAATTATAATTTTATTGTATATAATACTTCCTCCGTCCCAAAACACCTTGCACCATTTTGGAGATGCACGGGAATTAAGGAATGAATATAAAAATTCAAAAGTAATATGAGTGAAAAAGAGGTTGTGAGTAGGATAAGTTGAGTGGGATTTACTAGTAGGGTCCAGAGAATAGAAAAATAATAAAATTTGAACATTTTAGGAAAGGGGACTTATCAATGGGACACCCAAAGAGGAAATAAGTGCAAGGTGTTTTGGGACGGACGGAGTATTGATGGAATAGTCACCAACTGAAAATATATTGAATTTTAGGGGTGACAGATGCAATTATAAAGAATCTCGTTAGTCTTTTCATCCATTTCGTTAGCTTTTATTAACAATCGTCCATAATTTTTGTCTGACATCCAAAATTGCCTTAGATTGCAACAACGTGTGAACATAGTGTACGAAATTGCAAAAATTGGAACTTTAGGTTCTACATTGCAACTCCATGTGAACTTAGTGGTAGTAGAGTGCAATTTCCCCCTTTTTTTTTTTAACTTTCTTGTACATTGAGGGTTAAAAAGGAACATGTTTTATAGGTTGAGGTTAAGTGTGAAATAAAATACAAAATAGGAGGAAACAAAGAGAGTATTTAATTTGCTTAGGTAATACTCAACGTAATGTATTTTGGCGTCATTTGTAATAATCACGCAATATCCTGGATTCAAGTTTTCTTAATAAAAAAATGAGACAATTTATCTTATAAAAGTTTGAAGTTTATACACGTTACAATTTAAAGTTTACACAAATTATATTAGATTTTAATGTAATTAAACATTAATTAAAAGTCCACTCACACTTTTTAAAACTTATCCAACAGTATTCATCCAACAAATATTCTTTATTAGACTTTTTATACTTTGGTTAACTGTAAAAAGTTTTTAAAGATAAAATATTTACAAAGTGAGCCAAACTCATTCACAAAATTTTGAACAATGTTGAGTTGACTTTTTTTTCTTTTGGAAGATATATTTTAAATTCTAGTTAAGCCTACATTTTATGAAATTTAATTATAAGCTTTATTAGATGAATTTAGTCGCAATTGGAAATCAAATGATAAATATGAAATATTTGTAAATATGACTAACATTTTATAAAATTTAGTTATAAAAGTTTAAGAATTTACACATTCATTATTTAAAATTGATTTTTAGTTAGTATCGTTAGTACTTCATATTTCAAAACTAATACTCCCTCCGTCCCGCTTGAAATTGCAAAACTTGCCGTTTTGGGCGTCCCATAGCAATTGCAAAATCCATAAATAGAATGTTTTTTACCCACTTGCACACTCACATCCACTAACCCACTAACTATTCTCTACCCCACTTTCTCTCTCCCACCCAACTATCAACACTCACCACACATCACCTTTTTCACTTTTTCCCTTAATTCTTGTGCCATAATTTTTTTGTGCAATTTCAAGCGGGACGGAGGGAGTAAGTATGATTACTTTAATGAAAATAGTTTCACAATTTATTTATGGGAGGGGCTAAATCCACTACATAATTTACTAATCCACTACATTCATTAAAACAATTTAATAAGTTGACATATTTACCCTTCTCTAAGGGCTAAACTCACTACGTAACTAAAACAATTTATTGATTTAATGACTTGACATATTTAAATTTGTAGTCTTTTTAATTTAGCTTAAGTTCACGTTTCTAAACTTAACTACACACTGTAGATCTTTGTAGGTCTCCATTTTTTATTTATTTTTTATTTTTGGACTTTCAAACCACTTTTCTAATTGTGCTTAAAAATATAAATGACTTTAGAGGGGATAAAAAATTATTAAATAATAATAAATAATCATTAAATAGAAAAAGAAAATAAAATATATGCCTTAATTTAATTTAATTTAATTTAATTTTTAAAATAAAAAAAGAATCTGGATAAAAAAATAGATTGAAAATAACTGACATATAAAATATAATTTTAAATATTTGGAATAAGTTATTTTAAGGAAAAAATAATTGAAAGTGGATATATTTATGTACTTTTTTACTGCTTTTTTTTTTTTTCCTTTTTTAACTGTGGACTAATTAAATATTACTCCCATTGTATGGAAATAATGTCAATTTTTCTTTGTTAAAAGTCGCTCTATAATTTCATATTCTTTTGCTCTTTATTGTTGATTTATTTATTATTAATTAATAGTCATTTCTTACTTATCCCCAATAAATTCATTTATATTTTTAAGCACAAAAGAAAAAAAATGGTTTGGAAAGTCAAAATTAAGAAGAAGAGAGAAACGGAGACCTACAAAGATCTACACTGTAGTTAAGTTCAGAAACGTTAATTTAAGCTTAAACAAAAAGTATTACAAAAGTTAAATATGTCAAGTCTTTAAATTGTTAATGAGTGTAGTGGATTAGTAAATTAGGTAGTGGACTTAGCCTTTTCTAAGGGTAAATATGTCAAGTTATTAAATTATTTTAATGAGTGTAGTGGATTAGTAAATTATGTAGTGGATTTAGCCCCTCCCTTCTTTATTTATTTATTTAATTTGTTGTTTGATATATAAATTGACCAATGAGTCTTATTCCAATATATATTACTCCTTCTGTCCCTAAATGAGTGTCCATTTTCAAAAAATATTTGTCCCAAAATGAGTGTCTTTTTTTAACATAACTTTGTCCCTAAATGTTTTTTTTTCGAAAATTTTTTCCCGGTCTCTTAACGTGCAAAACTAAATGTTTGGAAATGAGATTACAAGATTATATATGAATCTTTGCCACCAAATTGTACAAAAAATTGAGATTTTCAGATGTCCTTTAAAATAAAATTTGGACACTCATTTAGGGACAGAGGTAGTAGCATAGTATATAAAATGTGCAACTCAAATTAGAGTTTGTTATTAAATATAACACACACACACGCATATTATTTCTGTATTCGTGAGGATGATAACGTTTTGTAGAAACTAGCAGTGTAACGGCCCTCGTCTACCTCTCATTGTCTCAACACATTCAATCTCTTCTTGTTAATTCTTTCTTAATTTTATTTACTCTGATTTCACATTTATTGATTGTCATTATGTTAATTAATATATATGAAATTAAGAGTTAATTTTTAAACTTCTTTGTTTTGGTATCAGATTTTAAGTGTAGAATTTTGAAAATAACTTCTTTCTTCCTCGGGCAACGACGAAAGAGAAAGGCAGGAAAATGGAGAAGATGGCAATGACGGGGTTGCGCTACCTCTTCCTGATGACTTTTTGTTCACTTTCTCCACAATCATGGTTATTCTCGTTATTTCCAACACGCCGTAATTTGTCCCAAAAAATAAAAAAAGATGAGGACTCCCTTGTCATTTACGGTATTCACCAAACAGTATGTAATTTACCAATGATTTTATTGTTGGGTTGTGGAGGCAAAACCTAAAAGGAAAAGAAAATTAAATTTGAGTCATATAAGGATTTAATGGGATTCTTTGTTTGACTAGGTTGGAATTTAATTTTCCTTGAGATTCCTTGTTTAAGTGGAATTAGGAATTTAATTATTCCGGGTTTCCTACTTAGTTTAGGTTTTGGACGTGTTGCCTATATAAACCAAGTGATGGCCATAAACATTGTGTACACTAGAGAAAAATAGCCAGAGAGAATCTGTGAGTCACAAAGAGAGCCAAGTGAGTGCTAGCCCTTGGGGGTGCCCTTAGGGGCATTCCATGGATGGGTTGAAGCATGTCTAGGGTTTTATGTGTGATGGGAGTGTTTACATGGAGAGGTTATCTCCTTGCTATATAGAGCGGTAGACTTTATTGTAAACAAACACAGATTATGATATTAGTGAAATATCCAGGCTTGGCAGTGCCCCCAGATGTAGTCATTGTTGTTGACGAACTGGGTTAACAAATATTGTGTTCTTTTCTTGTTGATTACTTTCATATTATTCGTATGCATGGTTGTTGTGTCTCGCCATTATCAGAATTGTATGGGCATGAACTGCACAAATATACTACAATTCCCCAACAACTGGTATCAGAGCTTCCGGTTAGGAAGATCAGGGCTGTCCGAGTTGATTGAATGTGGCTGCAGGAACGCGGATCAGAATTAGGGGCTGCAGAATTTCTTTTGATTTTATGATTACAAAGACCAAATACGATCAAGGTTTCATAAATTCAGATGGATTTGGGACTGCAGGTATTTAGATCAAGGTTGCAGGTAACATAATCATAGAAGGACATGGATCCAAGATCAGGGTTGCAAAATCTGGTTGTTGCTAGGGTTTGCAGGGATCTAGACGGATCGTGTTATTAAGGATTTGTGGGTGCAGTGATAATGGGCGGAGATTGATCAACATAGAAATTCGTTGGTGCGAATTTGGGCAACGGATTTGGATTATGAAAGTTGCAAGAGAGAAAGATTCAAGTTTTCCAGACTTTGATAGATGATTGATCGCATAGGTGTGCAGATCGTGTGGAAGCACATGCAATAGGCATATGGGGTACGTGCAGCAGATGTGCATAATTCGTGCAGAATTCGTGCAATGCACGTGCAGATTTCGTGCAGATTCTGTGCAGCGCACGTGCAGATTTTGTGCAGATGCAGATTTTGTGCAGAAGACATGCAGAGAGCGTGCAGAAGGGTACAGAATATGTGCAGCAAGTGTATGTGGTATGCAGAAGTTGCTAGATGTGCAAGAGAATTCAAAGAGGGAAGAGATACTTGATTGGCCATTGAACAGCTATGAGGAAGGTTGTGTGGTCGCCTTCAGCTGTGAGATGTGGAGAATTGGCGTGGTAGCTAACTTGGTAGCTCGTGAGGCAGATGGTGTTGTACACCACATACAACATGTTTCGCATGGGTTGTTGCCTGGAATGCGAGGATGGCGGGGGCCGAGATCGCCATGGTGGGAGAAATTTCGCCAGGAACGGTATGTTGGTAGAAAGTTGGTTGAGAAGGCTGGCCAGCAAGAGTGACAACTTAACCAACATGAGCGTTATCCAGAATCAGTTGCAGATAGGTTGCCTTGGTACACAGAAAGACCAAGACTGTGAAGGCACGCGATCGCATAGGGGTTCGTGGATAGAAACAAGGAACAGACGAGCGGAGATGATTGCATAGAGGATCACTTTGGGAAGTGAAGACTCAGGGCAAGAGAAGTTTCCGGCAGTTATGTTGAAGACCTACGCTTCACTTCAACTCGTTTGTGTTGGCTTTGGTGAGCCTAGTGATGGGACTTTTGGCACAAGTCGAATGTAGTGGTGACAATGTGTGAATAGTCATTCTCGGGTGGGAGTTTTGATGGAGATGGTAACCACGTGATTTGGTTTAGTCTCCAGGTGGGAGATTGTTGGGTTGTAGAGACAAAACCTAAAAGGAAAAGAAAATTAAATTTGAGTCATATAAGGATTTAATGGGATTCCTTGTTTGACTAGGTGTAGATACCCCGGGGGAACCACGGCTTTAGGCTGGAGCGCGTGTGTTATCCTAGGATGTCTAACTTGTTTTTAGAGTCGCCACCTATGTTTTGAGGAACATAAGAAAAACCTATAGATTGTAGCCTAAGTTTGATTACGAAAACAGAGATTCTTTGTTTTGAGGTTCGGGGGTTAGATTACGAGATGGGAAGTACCGAAACATCCATCTCGCCCAACTAAAGTTGGTCTTGCTTGATCAAAATCTACATGAATGAAAATGTTCTTCTTCTTCTTCTTTAAGTCATGAAAAGGGGGATTTAAAATGGGATTTGGAATGTAGGAGATGACTCCTTAACCAACCTCAATGAGATGAGGTGATAATTAGAGTTATGTCCCAAAATGATTTGGGTGATTGCACATTTGATTAAAGTAAAAGAGAGAGATGAGATGAAGTAGAAAAGGAAGGAAAAGATGGACTTTTACCTACAATTTGAAGAACTTCAAATGTTGCTTAATGAGATCCTTGGAGAACCTTTTGAAAGTGATTTTTTGTCTAGTTTTCGATCGGGTTTTTCCGATGATTTCTCGATCCTTGAAAATGGAGGTAAAGAGAGGTTTTTATAGGTGAAAGAGGGGTGTTTTTGGTGCCAAAACTCAGTCACCAAGTAATCCTTTCCGGGCAAAATCTTGTAAATTGAGCAAGGGAGGGAATCCTGGCCAGAAATCTGTAACTGACGCCCAGAGGCGCGCGCTTCCTGCTTTGGGGGCGGGAGGCGCGCGCGCCTGGCTCCTCCTGTAGGAGGCGCGCGACTCAGAGAAGGCAATTTTGACAGAATGGACTAGAAAGTCAGCCCTGTCATTCAGTTTAGTCCCTGGACTTAACGAAGTCAGTTAGGAACTTAACGGAAGTGACAGAAACTAACGAGAAACACTTAAAATGGGGAGAAACACAAAATCAAATGTGCAATCGGGGTGAGCGGTCCAGGCGGGGTGTCTACAGAGCCCCTCGCGACGTGGATTGCAAAGCAAAACGCGTCGACGAAAGTTAAAAACACCCGCCGAGGACATCACCAAGAAAAGGCAAAGACTCGATGAAAGCAGGAATTTGAAATTGCGAGAGATAGTGGTGCGCTCCCTGTGTGAGCGGCTTTTGTTGATAGAGGGGTGGCATGATCCGTTAGGTGAACCTGCCGGCTGAATGTTTTGAATGAGGCTGTTAGTGAACCTTTTGATGAATCCGTTAGTGAATCCCTTGGATGAGTCCGTTGGTGAACCCTTGTTGACGAATCCGTTGGTGAATCCGTTTGATGAATCCGTTAGTGAATCCCTTGGATGAGTCTGTTGGTGAACCCTTGTTGACGAATCCGTTGGTGAATCCGTTTGATGAATCCGTTAGTGAATCCCTTGGATGAGTCCGTTGGTGAACCCTTGTTGACGAATCCGTTGGTGAATCCGTTTGATGAATCCGTTAGTGAATCCCTTGGATGAGTCCGTTGGTGAACCCTTGTTGACGAATCCGTTGGTGAATCCGTTTGATGAATCCGTTAGTGAATCCTTGGATGAGTCCGTTGGTGAACCCTTGTTGACGAATCCGTTGGTGAATCCGTTTGATGAATCCGTTAGTGAATCCCTTGGATGAGTCCGTTGGTGAACCCTTGTTGACGAATCCGTTGGTGAATCCGTTTGATGAATCCGTTAGTGAATCCCTTGGATGAGTCCGTTGGTGAACCCTTGGATGAGTCCGTTGGTGAACCCTTGTTGACGAATCCGTTGGTGAATCCGTTTGATGAATCCGTTAGTGAATCCCTTGGATGAGTCCGTTGGTGAACCCTTGTTGACGAATCCGTTGGTGAATCCGTTTGATGAATACGTTAGTGAATCCCTTGGATGAGTCCGTTGGTGAACCCTTGTTGACGAATCCGTTGGTGAATCCGTTTGATGAATCCGTTAGTGAATCCCTCGGATGAGTCCGTTGGTGAACCCTTGTTGACGAATCCGTTAGTGAATCCGTTTGATGAGTCCGTTGGTGAACCCTTGTTGACGATCCGTTGGTGAATCCGTTTGATGAATCCGTTAGTGAATCCGTTTGATGAATCCGTTAGTGAATCCTTTGGATGAGTCCGTTGGTGAACCCTTGTTGATGAATCCGTTAGTGAATCCCTGGATGAGTCCGTTGGTGAACCCTTGTTGACGAATCCGTTGGTGAATTCGTTTGATGAAATGTTGCTTTGAAGTCTCGTGCCGTTTGGAGTCACACTTGACTTTTGAATTGCGGGGTACAGGCATAGTTGACCGCGACCAAAAAAATGTTCTTGCTGGGGATGAAATGTTGAGATTGACTCTTGAGGGGGTGTGGCACCCGTGACAGAACTTAGGGAGTTCGGAATTTTGAAGAGGACAGCCTACTTTTGAGTGGGAGTTTTTATCCTACTTTCGATTTTTGACATGCCTTAAGGGCGGACCAGAAATAGGTGTGCCCAACTGGGTGTCCGAGGATCGGGACAGTGTCTTGATTTAGGTTGGAGATCTCTGGCAAGGCCCTTTTCTTGAAGCGATTTATAACTGGGAGGCGCGCGCCTTCCTATGTAGGATTGGGACGCGCGCGCAGTTCAGACTGCTGGCGGGTGGCGCGCGCGTCTGGGGTGCGGAATTCCGGGCTTTACATTTGCTGACCAAAAGAGCCCCCAACAGCTATAATATCATCTTCTGTTCGACCACTTGATTCTCACAGCTCCTTTCTGCCATTTTTGGACATCATATTATTGCTTAACTTCGCTTGTGATCAACATTTTCCATGGCTTCCAATTCTTTTGCCCTTGATGCCAAGGTCGTTAGTGCGTATGAAAGGACTTGGGCACTTTTGTGTATTCTTTCAAGACCCATCCCAAGAAGGCCTTCATTAAAGATTTCGGGTTCCGAATTCTTTTCACCTTGCGGACGTTGAAGCCAGATTGGGATTTGTTGAGAGCTGCCGCGGCTTTCTGGATTGCGACAGCCATACCTTCAACCTTTCAGCTAATGAAATGGTGCCGACTGTTGACGATTTCGGGGCCATCCTTGGCAATGCCTTTGGCCGGTCGGATTGCCGTCCCTAAATATCACCGTGGTGCCATCGACTCTTGGGTTGGGTTACTGAATCTCCCGTTGAGGACGTGAGGAAGATGTTGCATGGTACCGTGATTGACATAACTGAGTTGCCGATGTTCTTCAGTTTACACTCGGAGGACCCGATGGTTCAATCTTTCAAAAGAAATGCCATGGCCGTTTTGTCTCTTCAGCGAAGTACTGTTTGTTACACCTTTCGGGACTGCGGACGTGCAGTTGGCTGAGATTATTTTGCAAGCTAAGGAGCAGCAATTTAGTGTAATCCCTCTTATTGTAGGGGAGACGTTGCACGGCCTTGATGAGTTACGTAGGACGGGCAAGATGTGTCGGGGAAGCCCTTTGCTCTTGACCATATGGCTCCGAGAACACTTCAAGATCTATTCTCCGGATGGTGATTTGTCTCCTTTTGCTGTTCATAGGAGGAAGTTGTTGATCCGGGATTTATCTGAAGATGATTGGAAGAAATTCTTTGCCTCTAGGGTGACCATTGATATTGAGTGGTGTCCTCCTTCTTGGGGTCTTCGTCCTTTTGTGGAATGGACTCTTGGTTTTCAGCACGTGGTTGTACCCGGTTTGAGAGATTCTTCATTTTACCAGCCAGAGCGGGTTCTGCGGCAGTTCGGTCGCCAACAGACAATTCCTTTTCCGAGGGATGGAATACTTCGTCCAGTTGCTTACATGGGTCCTGGCTTCTCGAGTGAGCTTCAGTCGGCTTGGGGAGATGACCGCAATCGTTGGGCTTTCGCTCCTCTGTATCGGGGGAGTGTCTTCCTTCCGAGAGCTACTTGGACTATTTATTTGGCACCCTTTACCGTGGCACACTTGGGTTGATGTGCTTCGTGCCGAGTTGTTGGGACATGGTTTTGAGCCTAGCAGCACTTTGAGATATAGGGAGGCTGCTGCTGATTCAAGTAACATTCTCGCTGACCCTTCGGTACTCCTTTGGATGACTTTTATGCTAGGGGACGTGTTGCAACACAGAAGGTTTCGGTGCGTATTAGTGCTCCTCCGTTACCCAAGAAGAAAAGGATTGAGAGACGATCGGGTGGTCTTTGAAAGCTAAGAGAAAATTGGATTTTTCTTAGTACCCTAAGAGATTGCAATTAGACCACTTTGTTTTAGGATTTAATATTTTGATGTCTTTTGTTGCTCAATAAATCCGTTGTAATGGTTTGAATAGTTCATTGAATGAATAAAAATTGCATTTTGTTATTTGAAGTGAATTGGGTATTTTTGATATGTTTTAGACCGCACCCGAAGGTTGCCTACGTTCCTCCAGTTGAGAGGCTCAGGTCTTCGTAGTTCAAACAAACAAAGACCATTTTTATTTATTTTTTTTTTTTTTGTGTGCACCCTGTTTTTTGCCTAGACCGCCCTTTCGGGTTTTCAATCTAGCGGGCTTCTTTTTTGCACGTGCTCTAATTTTTGCCTAGGCCGCCCTTGCGGGTTTTCAACCTAGCGAGCGATTTTTTTATTTTTTTTTTTATGGTCTTTGTTTATTAAGCGTAGAACCTCTTGAGCTTGTCGAGGTTGACCTCCTTTGGCAGCTGGTCACCATCTAAATCCACGAGCCGGACTGCACCACCGCTTAGTATCTTTTTGACCACGTACGGACCGATCCATCAGGGTCCCCATTTCCCCAGGGGATTCATGGCATTAGGAGGATGTTGTCTTAAACCAAATCTCCCACATTGATGTTTCGAGGCTTCACCTTTTTGTTGAAAGCTCTTGCCATCCTTTGCTGATACGCCCTTGTGCGTTCGAGTGCTCTTAACCTTTTCTCGTCGAGCAAGGCTAGTTGTTCATATCGACTTTGCATCCAGTCGACCTCGTTGACTTGATTCTCGAGGAGGACCCGTAGAGATGGGACTTCAAGTTCGATAGGGAGTACGGCTTCAGAACCATAGACCAATGCATAAGGAGTTTCTCCTGTTGCGGATCGTATTGATGTGCGGTAGCCCCACAATGCTAATGGTAGCTTCTCGGGCCAATCCCTTCCTGTTGAGGCCATTTTCTTGACGATGGTCTCGATGGTCTTATTTGCTGCTTCGACTGCGCCATTTGCTTGGGGCCGGTAAGGAGATGACTTGTGCTTGGTGATCTTGTATTCTACCAAAAGTGCATCCATTTCCTTCTCGAAGTGAGAGCCGTTGTCGGAAATGATTTCATGAGGCACGCCGTATCGGCACATGATATTAATCTTTACAAATTCGGCCACTTTCTTGGCGTTGAGGGTCCGATAGGCTTGTGCTTTGACCCACTTTGTGAAGTAGTCGACTGCCACTAGGACGAATGACTGCCCATTGCTTCCGGCAGGATGAACTTTACCGATGATGTCTATCCCCCAACAAGAG
Organism: Campanula takesimana; assembly: GCA_026119855.1. Classification (NCBI taxonomy): domain Eukaryota; kingdom Viridiplantae; phylum Streptophyta; class Magnoliopsida; order Asterales; family Campanulaceae; genus Campanula; species Campanula takesimana. The sequence continues at coordinate 516,768 of JAOWBW010000447.1, read as the reverse complement.
AAAGGCCAAGGTGTGACCATGTTGTAAAGTGTGAGGGTGGAGCATGTTGCGATTAGCGTGGAATTGGCACTTGGCACACCTTTTGACTTTCCTCGATTCAGTCTCGTTCCATAGTGCTCCAATAGTAACCATGCGAAGTATCTTCTTGACTAGCATAAACCCATTCATGTGGGGTCCACATTCTCCTTCGTTCACTTCACACATTATCTCTTGAGCTTCGGTCTCATTGGCGCATAAGAGATTGATCCCGTCGTGGTGCCTTTTATAGACTCAGTCCCCAATCAGTACGTACCGAGAGGCTAACCTTTGCAGAGCTGCTTGAGACTTCTTATTGATGTTCTCGGGATAAGTGCCGTCTTTGAGGAAGTTCATGATATCCGAATACCACAGAGAGTTTGTTTGAACCTCGTTGATCTCGATACTCATGCAATATGCCGGACTGTTCCTTCGAGCAATTTTGAAAGGCTTCACCATTTCCCTTTGGGCATTTCAACTAATGAAGCTATAGTGGCCAGTGCATCAGCGAAGCGATTCTTATCCCTTGGCAGTAGTTGAAAGTGATCTCTTGGAATTGTTCAACCAGTTCTTCAAGGTGCTGACCATACTGTTGGAGAGTCGGGTCTTGGGTTCGCCATTTACCCGATTGCTGATTGATAAGGAGCAAAGAGTCGCCGAACACTTCTAGTTCCGTGACGTTTCTTTCGAGAGCTGCTTCGAGCCCTGCTATGCATGCTTCGTACTCGGCAATGTTGTTGGTAGCTTCGAATTCCAGGCGTATGGCAATGGGAGTGTAGATGTCTTTTGGATCGACAAGCAATACCCCTATACCAAAACCGTGTTTATTGGCGGCGCCATCGAAAAAAAGTTGCCACTTGTCTTCCTCGGTTGCAGTACAAATTAAATGCTCGTCGGGGAACTGTACATCTTCCCCCTTCACTTCGTCACACGGGAATTCGGCAAGCTGGTCACTAAACACTTTCCCCCTGACGGATTTTAGTGTGACGTAAGTGATATCATAGCCGGCGAGCATGAAGTACCATTTGGCTATTCTTGTTGACATGAAAGGCTTCTCGAAGATGTAGCGGAGAGGGTCCACCTTTGCTACAAGCTTGATCGGAAAAGCTTCCATATAGTGTTTGAGCTTTTGAGTGACCCAAACTAATGCTGCACATGACTTCTCTAAGACAGAGTAGTTCTTTTCGCCTCTTGGAATCGGCGACTGACAAAATAAATGGCGTTCTCCTTTGTGGACTCTCGTTGCTCTTGTGCTAACATAGCCCCTAGGGCTTCATCATTGACAGTGAGATAAAGCAACAGAGGTTTCTCCTTGTGCGGCGGAACTAGAACAGGAGGGCACGTCAAGTAATTCTTTACTTGATCGAAGGCTTCTTGGCACGCGTCGGTCCATTCTAGAGCCACATTCTTTTTGAGTAGCTTGAAGATTGGCTCGTACATGGAAGTGAGTTGGTCACAAACCGACTAATGTATTGTAGTCTTCCCATGAAACCTTTAATCTCTTTCTTCGCGTCTTTGGAGGAGGCATGTCAATGATTGCCTTGATTTTGGAGGGGTCTACTTCGATTCCCCTTTTCAGTGACCATATAACCAAGAACTTGCCTCGGATAACCCGAATGTGCACTTTGCAGGGTTGAGCCTCATCTTGTGTTGACGAAGCCTTTCGAAGAACTTGCGGAGATCGATTAGGTGTTGACCATCGGTTCCTTTGGAGTGAATGATCATGTCGTCCACATAGACCTCGATTTCTTTGTGAATCATATCGTGGAACAAGTCTATCACGGCTCTTTGGTAGGAAGCCCCAGCATTTCTTAACCTAAATGGCATGACTGTGTAGCAAAAGGTACCCCACGGTGTTGTGAAGCCTGTCTTATGTTGATCTTCCTCGGCCATAAGAATCTGATTGTACCCAGCGAACCCATCCACGAATGAGCGAACCTCGTAGGCAGCAGTGGAGTCGACTAGCATGTCGATATTAGGGAGTGGAAAATCATCCTTTGGGGAAGCTTTGTTTAAATCCCGGAAGTCTACACAAACTCGAACCTTGCCGTTTGCCTTCCTGACTGTCACAATGTTGGCTAACCATGTTGGATACTCGATAACCTTGATGAAACCCACACTGAGGAGCTTCTCAATCTCTTCTTTGACCTGCAGAGACCATTCTGGCTTGATCTTTCTGAGCTTCTGCTTTACTGGCCTGGTACCTTCTCTGATCGGAATCCTGTGCTCCGCTACCTTTCTGTCTAAACCCGGCATGTCTTTGTATGACCATGCGAACACATCCACGAACTCCCGTAGTAGTGCAGTCTCGTCTTTGTCGTCCCCCTTGAAGAAGCTTCCAATCTTAGTTTCTTTTGGCTCTTCTTCGGTACCCAGATTAACAACATGCAATTCTTCGTCAGCCTTTGGACCATTCTCGCCACGACTACGGACTTGTTGAGCAAGTTATGTTGTGTTTTCGTGGTCTATTTCATCATAATTTGAATCGTTATTAACTTGTTCGTTAAGTTCATTATTAGTTAATTCATCATTTATGATGTTGCAATCTCAGGGTACTCAGAAATATCAAATTTTTCATTAGCAAAGAAAGGAAACACACGCGCGGCTATGGCCTCCAAATCCTCTTGGGTAAGGGTATTAGAGACACTCTCGGACTCGAAGGTAAGTGTGAGCTGCTCTTCCTTTGTTGCTGTGCGGGGTATGCAACCCATTTCTTGGACTAAGAATTCCTCGGATACCACGGGCCCTTTTGTTGAATACCAATTGTTGATCGGCTCGGAGCTTGGCGGATCTCACTGATAGTTTTCGTTCATGATGACGGTGTCATGGATGGCGTTAACTTGGAATTCATTCATCATGGCAAGCTCTTCAAACATGGAGGCTAAATCTGTCAGTTCTTCCCCCATGGTGATTTCTGTCTCGGACTCTATAGTCATCTTCCTCCCCCAACCATTCACGGGGCGACATGGGAGTTGGTTCTCTGTCGGATATCTGGACCTCACAATCGGAGAAGATTTCGAGGCCGGGCTTTTTGACACCTTTATTGTTAACCCACGGCTCGGGAAAGATCATGTATGGAACGTCTTCCCCTTGGCGGACAAAATAACCATTCAACGTCTTGCGATAAGGCCTTAGATTAGGGACTTCATACCTACGGCCTTCTTTACGAGCTCGGGCCTTTTCGTTCTTGACCGCTTGTTCTTGTTTCAAGTCTTCTTTGGAAGCTCTACCCCAAACCGAAGGTGTTCTTGACAAATGGGACTTGCACGGGATGTAGGATTTCTTGCTGATATTTCCCTAAGCCTAAACTAGGGAAGTAGTCCATATTCCTCATCATGCGGAGGACTTTGTGATTGCTGGGGTCCATGATCCGTCTCCCCTTTCTTTGTCAATGGCGTTGATTGAGACGCCGGAGAGAGTGGAGTCTGGTAGACCATGCTGAGCTTGGTGGACGGGCTCACCTTTTCTGTGGATAGTGATGTTTTCAGCCATTACGGTCACTATTTCATCACCATTTCGGATCTTGACACATTGGTGGAGAGTTGACGGTACGGCATTAGCACTGTGAATCCATGGTCGACCCAACAGTAAGTTGAACGAGGCCGGGATATCAAGCACTTGGAATGGAACGGACATGACCATGCTCCCAAACTCAATGTCTATTTCGATCATCCCCATGACTGTACGGGCGGTGCTGTCATAACCTCGGATTACTTGAGTAGAAGGCTTCAAATCAGAATCCTTAAGCCCCAATATGCCCATAATTCTACCAGGCATGAGATTGAGTGCGGAACCACCGTCCACTAAGACTCTTGAGACGGGCCTCCCCTTTGCTCGTACCTTGAGGTAATAGCTTCGTTGTGGTCGGAACCAAACGGTGGAAGGCCATATCGGCAAAGGTGATGACGTTGCCAAAGTATGAATGTGACCAATCATTGCCGTGAGGTCCTCGGGAGAAGTATCGGGAGAGACTGATGTATCATCGAGATTGCGAATGACAAGATCTCGGTGTTTCTTTGAGGATGCAATGAGGTCCCAAATAGAGATGTTGGCTTGAGTTTTCTTGAGTTGGACAAGTAGAGGATCTTCGGGAGCGTTGTGAGCTTGCGGCCTTTGAGAAGAGGAGCTCGGTGTGGAAGTGGAAGGGTTGCTTGCTATGACTCGACCGGATCGAGTTAGCATATTGACGTTCCCACCTTGCTTCTTTTTCCTATTCTCTAGTACTTCCCTCATTACTTCATCGTAAGTCACTACATAACAAGAATTGTCAAGTTTATTCATAACATTGGGGCCCCCATTCACAATTGGGATTGAATGGGTGGTCCCCTCGAGTTCTCCTATCTCTATTACATTGACATGCTCGTCATTAGTCACTACAAATTCTTTCTTATCTATGAGATCTTGAATGACATTGCGGAGAACGAAGCATCCTCGGTGGTGTGGCCACTATATTGGTGGTAGCCACAATACTTGTGGTGAGCATGATTGGGGTGGATCGTCTTGGGTTGGTACCCTTGCACGGGTGTGACTTGACCCTTTGCCTTGAGGACCTCGAACACTTCGGTTTGAGTCATGCCTTGGAGAGGCGTGTAGACACGGTCACTTCGGGACTTCTTCCCTTGAGGTGGAGGAACCTTTTTGTAATTCCCCTTGTCAATAGTGACGGCGTTGACCGAGGCCTCTTTTGTGGAGTTGGAAGCGGCCTTGTAGCGGTAAGTAGGAGTGGTCTTCTTAATCTCCTTGAGCAAGTCATCCATGCGTACCCCCGCCTCATACATTTGGGAGAAGTCGAGTAGCAAGCCCCACTTAGGTGAGTGCGAGATCAATCTTGAGACACTGAGAATATGTCCATTTGCTCTTTTGTGTTCGGCCTCTCAACAATTTCAGAGAGTTTGTCATTCCATCTCCTTGTGAAGTCGATGAAGGACTCATTGTCTCGTTGAGTAGTGTTCTCTAGCTCTTTCCTGTGGGCCGGTGAGTGGTGTTGCCTTGGTATTGGTTCTTGAAGGCAAGCATGGGAGTCCCATCAGACGGACGTGAGCGGAGAGTAGCATACCAATCTTTTGCCGCCCCCTCGAGAGTGAGAGGAAAGCATTGAGCCATCACCTTGGTGGAGACCTTCTTTGGAACCATTGCCCAAATATAAGTCTCAATGTGAGCCATAGGACAAGAGTTGCCCTTGAATTTGCTTATGTCGGGCATCTTGAACTTATCGGGAAGAGCGGCCATAGTACTCATGAGGATGGATGATTGATAAGGGCTTGTGTCGGAGCCTTTCCCCATGTTGAGCCCATTGAATTTTTGGTCGTGTAGGCCATGATAGAATCCACCATCTTGGGCTCATTGTTCTCGGAACTTGGTTTCCCCCATTTTCTTGGTGCGGGTGTTGACATAAGGACTCCTTGAACAAACCCTCGTCCATTCGGATTCATCATCATTGTTCTTGTTCTTTCCCTTGGCAAGGTTGGTGAGCTTTTCTTTCATTAGCTCCATTTCGGCCTCGTGGGCCTCCCTTTGGCTGTCGAGGTGGGATTGCCAAATGTCGTCTTTGCTTTGTGCCTCCTTGTTAAGGGTGGAGACTTGCTCTTGGAGGAGTTGGACCATGGTTGAGAGCTGTTCGAGAGACATGGTGTTGCTGCTAGCCGGTCATGTTGATGTTGGAGCTGTTGGAGTGATCTCTTCACGGACAACCGATTTGCTGAATCCCGGTAGACTTTGTAAGTACCAATTGAACCTATATTGCAGAAGAGGCCCTTGTCAGTCTTGAGTAACACTTGCGGTCCATGAGAGGCTTAGAACACACAGTTGGGCACACAACTCGAACCACATAAGAAAAGACTCTTTTTTTTTTTTTATAAGTCGGAGGGAATGAATCCCTTTTGGGGTTTCTAAGAAAATAATGGAATCGTCACACTAGTATATAGACCATCTCCTCGCGTCCATATACTCATCGGATTCCATCGCGCTTGTGAATCCTACATGTATCGGGATTAAACTAATAATGTAGTAAAGCATACATGCGGGGACGGATTTTTTTTTCGTCCAAAATAACCACTTTTGGGGACGATTTTTTATTGCGTCCATTTCAACAAGTTGGCATGTATGATTTGAAGACATTAGTTTAGGGAATCTCGGTACATGGAAACCGACTTGAGTCACGGAGTGTTAAACACTAACTAGAATTGTGTGGTTTGTGCTCGGCTTGAATATGAGGCTCAAAGGTCACCCCGGCATGTAGTCTTGAACTACGCCACGGGTTGAGGTTTACCGCTTCGAAAGAGCCAAGGTCTGGTGGAGCTTGAAACTTTCTAGGACGGGCCTCGACGGGTTTTGGGTTGGACTTGTGCGACTCGATAGTGAGCAGTTCATAGGAATATGTGCATGTAGTGTGAGGTCTAACAAGTGACAAATTTTTTATTTTTTTTTTATTTTTTTTGAAAAGAAAGAAAAACACACAAAACACATAAGCACATAAAATTACAACTCCCGAATCACCCGTGTGACCGTAAATAAAACACAAAATTAAAACAGTCCGAGGGTTCAATTCTGTTCTGATGCAGGCAACTGTGCCCACACCCACTGTTCTGCTCAGTCACTGAAACCTGTTTCTGTTCTGGAAACAAACCCAGAAGCGTGCGCCTCTGAGTGCTGATGTGGGACGCGCGCGCATGGCGCAATGCTTATGGGAGGCGCGCGCTTTCTGGGGCACACCTGTCAGAATGTCAGACTTTGGACTCAGGGGATTGCCCT